>BCKH01000007.1:1276769-1797028 GCA_001600555.1 Albophoma yamanashiensis | reverse complement strand
CAAGGGCAACCTAACTTATCCGACGAGATCCTCGCGGCCGCGCTCCAACGGCTGGGTGATGAAGACTCTGATGTGCGGTGGGCTGCCTTGTGGGTCCTACAAGGGCAACCTAAGTTTTCCGACGAGATCCTCGCGGCCGTGGTCCAACAGCTGGGAAACAAAGAAAATTGGCAGGTGCTAAACTCCGCTAAACGGGTCCTGAAAGAGCAGTCAATCTCACCTACCAAGAGCCTCATGGATGTTGTCGGACAACTATGCTGCACAGACCCGTATATACAAAGCGCTTCCCTGCAGATCTTAAAGCAGTCACCTTTATCTGACGAGGTCCTTCTGGCTATAGCCCAACGCCTAAATGACCTAGATAAGGATGTGCATATGTCCGCCGCAGATGTCCTTCACAATCAGCCGAGTTTACCTGATGGGGTTATTAATATCGTTGTCCAGTTGTTAGACAATGAAAATATAGCCGTGCAAATGTTCGCCTTGTATATTTTACAATGGCGATTGCGCCTCTCTAACAAAATTCTTATGGCTATCATCCAAAAATTAGACGACGAGCGAGATATACATGTACGCAGCGGAGTTCTACAGGTTCTGGAAATACAATCGAACTTCTCTTACCCGGAAATGCAATCGGGCCTCTCTTATGAAATTCTTATGGCCGTCGTCCAAAAATTAGACGACGAGCCATGTATATGCTACATGGCCCTAAAGGTTTTGACAATGCAATCGGGCTTACCTCACGAAATTCTTATGGCCGTCGTCCAAAAATTAGACGACGAGCAAGATATACGTRGCAGAGCTCTACGGGTTCTGGAAATGCAATCGGGCCTCTCTGACGAAATTCTTATGGCCGTCGTCCAAAAACTAGATGATGAAGACCGATATGTACGCGTCATCGCCGGGGACATTTTAGAAAAACATTCCGAATTATCTATCGAGATTATTACGAGTATCGTCAAACGACTAGACTGCAAGGACGATCACTTGAGGACCGTCTCCCTAAGGAGTCTGCGGGGGCAGTCAAGGTTGTCTGATGATATCCTCACAGCTGTATCAAACATCCTAGAGGATGAGGGTGGAAGCGAAGTCGGAATGGACGCTGAAGCTTTGCTGAGAAATCACGAGAAATTTTACAATACATTGCTGAATGGTCCCCGCGTCGGAGCACTATACGAGTGTTTGTTCCACCGCTCCATGAAGGAACAGTGGAGCTGGTACATAGTGGATGGGAGATCCGTTCTTAATACGCCAGGTGGAGTCAGAAGTGCCAATATTGATGATATGGGAGAGTTCATGACACAGATCACCATGTCGCGCCGGGCTCTCCAACGGAAGGCAAATCGCAATTTGAGGGTAGAGGAGCACCAAAAGACCCCTCATATCTTGACCGGGTGGAACTCTATGAAGAACGACTAATTCTGCCTTCCTTTTTTGCCATCAAGAGACTTGGAAGTTTTGCGGACGCTGGTGCGAGTCGAGGAGTCACAATGATTCCCATATTGATCTATTTCTCCAGCAGAACCTTAAAGCAACGATTTTCAGATGAGTCAAAGTAAGGTCACAGAAATCCATAAGGACAAATGAAATGTATTTAAACGATAGACTAGCAGTTAACAGCCCCAAGGTCTCCTGTCCCAGCGCCGTCTCAACCCATCAAATAGTCGCATCGTCGTGTTCCTCGTTCATTCATTCACGAATTCGTGGCAGTGCGCTGCGTCCAGCCACCCCCCAACATGTCGCAGTAAATGAAATATCGAATAAGGCCAAAATTTGGCAAGTACCGATTGGTGTCATTCAAGGTGTGGTTGTGTTGGAACAAAGTAAAACTAGCGTGCCATTATGAAGAGTGGCCGCACGATGTGCAGGTGCCTAGCAAGCAATACATGTTAGCATCAGACTTGCTTCATTATGCAGCTTCCCAGGGCAGCGAGAAGCCAAAGTATAAAGGAGACCAGGACTCACAGCTTGAGCCGCAGTTGCAGGAGGAGGCAGAGCCAGAGCATCCACAGTTGCCAGCCATTGTGATAGAGTTGCGGGGGTTAATAGGTTAGAAAACCTAAAGGTCGTTTTGAAAATTGATTGAAAAAGCGTTGAGGTTTCGAGATAAATTTCTACTTGGAGAAGAAAGAGAGGGGAGACAGCAGGCAGCCTGGGAGGGGAGGCGGTCTTATAGATGACTGTTGCGCGGTTTGTGCGGTCTGGCGAATATCGCGCTTGGCTTCATGCCGTTGCGCCCCACCGCTGCGTGCGTTGGCGCTCTTGGAGATCCACCAAGCTTCGGCTGTTCTCTGCGGGCCTTACGCTGGTGAGCCCACTGCCGACCAGAAGGGGCCACGATTTGGGTGGCGATAGCGGCGAAAAGGGCGCTGCGGCCCGAGTCGCAGCAGCCGTCATAGATTCAAAGTATACTCAGGGTTTTGTCATGGTCCGTCCATGGAACATGAAGATGCGGACACGCCTTGCCACCGGCTCATGGACTTCCGCAGCAATAATTGAAGTCAAAAGGACACCTTCTACTCCTCGCCTTGTGCCCCTTCGGTCCTGGCTTTTGCAGCGCAACGATGCCCAATGTGGAGGTTCAGGGGGGCAGGGTGGCATCCACGTGAAGCGGAACTCGGTCGTCGACCCCCCCTCGGGATTCGCATCGCCGTAGGACTGCATCGCCAAGCAAGGGTCACGAATAGATAGCCGGCATCGATCCACACATTTCATCCAATGCTTGCTCCCACTCGCGCGCTGGTCGCAAGCATGTCCCCCGCGCTTTGAGCGTTTAAGCCCGCTGCTGACCGCCCTCCCGTCCTTATCAGGATCGGACCGCGACGTGGTGTACCAAGGCGCGTTCAGCAGTCGGGCACCACGTATGAGAATATTCGACTGCCCAAAATCTGCACTCACATCCTATTGTTCTTTAATGAGCGAGGTACGATGACCAGACATCATGAGCGTCGCCAAACTTAGTGACTCCAACAGTCGAGAGCCTCAACCTCGGCCGTGGCTGAGGTGAAGAACGGCCGTGCGCCGGCAGCACCGTGCCACCGCTTTTTGGTTCCGCCAGCTCACCCACGTCTTCGACGCGGTGGGAAACTACTAAACTACTCGTACGAACATGGGTCACGTAGAAAATTCTTCGCGAGCGTAGTTGGCACGTGGAAGACGTCAGTCACTGAGAGTGTTTTTTGTGCAGATCCTGCTACATCACCCTTCCGGTCCCGTGGCTCGCCGAATTGAGGCGCTTTCTTTCAAACGCAAGACAAGAAATTTCGTCGGTGTTCTAAGTGATGTTTGCCAGGACCTTCATCATGTTAACACGCCGCTGAAGCTGCTTGGCCTAATATAGGAAATCAAGGCACGGCGGAGGCCCTCAGGCAGACTTTGTTTGCCAATACGTATCGACGCCCAACCGAAGAGACGGTGATTTGATTCGGTAGCTCAGCCAAGAAATCGACGGCGTGGGTGGTTCCGATCCGTTTCTTAGCCATTTGGTCGTGCACGAAGTGACAAGATCATTGGGCTCATCTGAACTACTGTTCATCAGGGCGTCCACATGCCCGATCCTAATGCATTACATTCGCGACACGTGCACGTCTACCCGCTTGTCAGGGCCACACCGTCATTTTTTGCAAAAAATGCTCCTCCATCCCAGCTCAGTGGCTGCTTCAGACGCGCGTCAGCGCCCTCTTGCCTCACCTTTCCCTCGCGCACAACGTGCATCCAGGTCAGCGTCGCTATTGTAGCCTGCTTTTCGAAAGCATGCTCCAGGATGTTCTCAATATCCTAGCTCTCCAATTCAATGATGCATACTTATGCCGTTCTCCTTGACGTAATGACCACATGCCCGCCAATATCCGCATCGCTTGGTCGTCTCTACATGTAGCTGCAATGTGCTTCTCATCATGCTTCTATCGCCATGCAGTCTGAAGAACTGTATTCACAAATATCTGTCAGACACAACAAGCACGGGGGCCAAATTCAGTGTGAAAGTTGAGTGGAGTTCCACTGATCCAATGCCAGCATCATGATTTCATGCCTTTGTCATGTCGCGGTCGAGGGGTTTGGCCTTGCGGATGATCAAGATCCAGAAGAGCTTCCTTATATCCTTTGATTAAATATTTCCCCTTAATCACGTAGAAGCTTATTCCGCAAGATTATATCATACGCAATCACGACTCTCTGTTGTACACCTTTGTGCGCGGCATGTGCTTCACCCAGGCCGCACTAGGCCTGCGGCCAAGGCTCGACGTCGGCATCACAGAAAATGTCGACGCATCACACAGGACTGACAACCACTTTTTCTGACTTGGGATTTAAAACTTGTTATATATATTACATGTTAGTGAGAGTCTAAGGTAGTCGCAGCCCTTCTCCTGGGGTATCAGTCGTTCCCTTCGGCTCGGATGCAAACGCTCAAGCAGAAAACACCGAAAACCCGATCACGTTGCGCCTTGCCGTCTGTGTTGAGTAAAACTATAACCCCAATACCAATACCGCTTACATACAAATGAAAAATGCAAAAAAAGATGCTCGCCATGTCCCCCTCAGGACCCGAGGATGCGTCACCCCCTGGAAGACTCTGAATCTTGTAGTCATCCCACCCGCCTTGTGGTGGTAACCCGTCTCCGGCAAGAACTTCATGGTTCGGAATTGAACCTGTGGTCTTTGAGCAGCCGGGAGGAGGTTGTCGCGAGAAGCCAGCCAACTGAGCCAAATCGGCCCTTGACCTCAGTTGACTGGCTTTGTGGCAGTGAACAGCCTACCCTGTCCTATAAGCCGTTGCTCTGCGCAATGACGTGGTCCTGCGCGCGTGATGTGAATCACTGACAGGCGTGTTGCGGCGGCGTCAGTGCTGTTCAGTCTCTGTTCAGCGCTCGTCCTTTGCTCGCTTCAGGGGTCTCGCCGAGGACCCGTGACGTCAACATACGCGTCCTCGACGTGCATTCGTGATTTCAGAACATGTATTCATGGGAAGCCACCACATTGGCCTCCATCTCCGGTCATTACTGCTTGGGGGTGTTCTGCTTCTCACTGCTCGGTAAGGGCTGGCGGTGAAATAATGACGCTGCTAGTCGCCACAATCCAAGATACCCTCTTTGGAGAGTACCCCGAAAGCAAAAGGCCATGGCGAGTCCAAAGAAGGCTAAGGCAAGGAGCTTTTCCGGCTCTGCCATGATATTCCGCGTCGGCGAGAGCCAGGACA
This sequence comes from Albophoma yamanashiensis, assembly GCA_001600555.1. Taxonomy (NCBI): domain Eukaryota; kingdom Fungi; phylum Ascomycota; class Sordariomycetes; order Hypocreales; family Ophiocordycipitaceae; genus Albophoma; species Albophoma yamanashiensis. The sequence continues at coordinate 1,791,831 of BCKH01000007.1, read as the reverse complement.
GCGGCGAGGCTTCAGTTCGGACGTTCTTGGAGACGACATTCGAGTAACCGAGGATTCTGTGCTGAGAGTCCAGGGCGACGACCCGAAGGAATTCTTGGGCGTGAACCGGCACGGCAATCCGCGTTTCGAAAGTCGTCTTGGTCACGCTGGCATAATCAACGAAGACTTCGAGGTTGGAACTCGAGCCGCTCTGCAGAACCCACGCGTTGGCCTCGGTGGCGCCGTTCCAGCTCACGTAAAGGGCTTTCTCCCTGGGGCGCATGGCAACATCGGGCACCGTCTTGGGGCGGCCAACCCAGTCGTGCTTGGAGGCGCGGTAGCCCTTGGTCCAGCCTACCCTGGCGAACCAGGCGGAGCCGAGGCGCGTGTCGCAGAGAACCTCGCCGCCAAAGGAAAACTCGGTGTAGGCCGGAGGGTGGCTCCAGCTGACCAGGACATTGTCATTCGGTAGGACTTGAACAGAGCCTCGTGGTGAGCCGAGCAGCTTCTGGGGCGGTTCGTACGAGTGGACGAGTGACGCCGTCTTGCCCTTCAGGTCGAGCTCTACCATCAGCCCGCGTCGATCCCCGGTAGCTCCGCTCTTCCCGTTCGAGCCGTTATCGAAGAGCGTGAGCGTCGTGTTCTCGTACAAGCTTGCTTGGTGGTCACAGGAAAAGCTAGTCGCGGCTCCTCCGGATAGGTCCTTGAAGCCGTTCCTGTCGCCGCCGAGCTGCCACAGCGCTCGCCCATGCACACGGCTGATGCAAACAACCGCGCACAGTTCCCGCGAGGAGACAAGATAGTTGCCGTCAGCGTCCTTGTCGATGCTGTTGATGTGGAAGAAGTCGAATGCGTTGTTGGAGTTGCCGCCTTGGCCATTGCTGTCGGCCCAGCTCTCGTCGACGAGAAAGTGATCCGACGCATGCCACGCAAAGAGCAGCTCGCCCGAGTCGAGGTCGATCTCCTGGAAGATGCTGTCGTATATCCAGTTGCTGGATAGGGGCAGCCAGTTCTTCTGGCGCACGGTGATGAGGGCCGTGCCGTCCTCAGTGATTCGAAAGTCTTGCAAGTCGCCCTTGACGCTGCCGACAGGGGTGATCTCTTTGAATACCTCATACGACTCGTCCAGCTACGGTGTTACGAAGTCGCTAGGTCAGCCAAATTCATGTTTCCACCGCATCCCCGAAGGAGAATGGCCTCCTGTATCACCTGCCACGCGACGGGAGAGCTGCATCGACTCACCATTATGTAGGCTCCCTTGCCACTCCCTGTGCCGTGCCAGAAGGATATGTAGCTGCTGCCGTTGAATCGCTGCACCTTCAGGTCCCTTGCGCCGGCCCAGGTCGTCGGCATCCAGATCAGGTTCCCAAGGTTGTCGACAACGGTCGGCGGGCTCGGCGAGCCAACTTGTGCCTCTTGAGGCTCGAGGAAGACGAGGCCATCGTGGCATCGGGGATCCCGTTGCACCGCATTGAGCCTGGGCGGCTGGCCGCCAAAGGACTGGTAGCTCTGGCGCGGCGAGGCGCCGTACAAGCCCCGGTCGTACCAGTTCGACGCTTCGAGATTGGATCCGCCCCTGGCTTCAACACCGGGTTGGAAGCATGCGGCGCCTGCGAGGAGGAGGAGCGCGGGCAACGCTTTGCAATGCCGCAGCATCTGCACAGTTGCAGTGGCGTCTGGTGCCACGCGAGATGCCAGTCGGCACTGGAAGGAGTTACGTGTGGTCTCTCGACGAGGTCCGACGGCCCTTCAAGTGCAGTCTGCGCAAGCGACAGCGCAGCAAGGGCGAATAGAGGTTCGGGCGTGAGTCGTTCGCCCTACGTAGTATGGTGAGCCAGGCTCGAGCTACTCCGTAGGAGCTGCTCTATTAATACCAGACAGTGCCGGCAAGGAATGACAGATGATCCGCGAGACAATGTGATTCCCGCGGGGTCTGAGACATGTTCAGGACGGAGGGAGCGGCTCCTATACTTAAAGACGATCCTTCCGGCCAGAGCGTCGCTTGCACGGAGTACGGTGCTCGGTGCCCACTCGAAGCCGGGGAGGACCACGCCAAGCATGGGAGGCCGCGCGGGTGCGATTCTCCATCGCAAGGTGTCGAACCCCAGTCCGTCGTCGCAGCGTGCGAATGGGTTATCTGGGCGTCCACATGTGGCTGCTCTGCCAGGGAGCCGGCGAGGCTCGCTGGTACGAGGCGGCACGCCAACAGCCATCCTTGCTCGGGAAACGTGGACGCGTGTATGGATGACTGATGTGCGGCTAAGCCGCGCATGTGGGCGGCCCGCCAGGCCAGCCTAGCCTCCATGGGGTTCGCGCCGCAGCCTGTCGCATCCCTGCCCCCATACTAAAGGTACCCATTCCTACATGCACCATGTACTGCCCACAGTACCGAATGATAGCGCATCCGTCGGGCGAGGGGGGAGGGGGGGCAACGTCGAATCTTTCTCGGCGCCTGCCATTGATGGCAAGGCACCCGATGGGAGCCGAATACGCATGCTAAAATTGAAGCCAAATACTCGTGTTGAAAGCTCGACGCCGCAGGCTCGCGGCACAACACCACGCCTCGAGGTTCTCGACCGCCAGAAGCCCCTTTGAACCCCCCCGATTTAGACATTGCCGGCGAAGCTTACGACGACGATGCTTCACCAGCCCGCCAGTGCCTTGGCCAAGTCGGCTTACGGCATGCACGGGGCCAGCGCCGCGAACTAAGCGGGCATCGCCAGCCATGCGCCAAGACCTCGAGTCCTTGGGCTAGGCGACGCCACAAATCCGGCAGGGCGCGCGAGATAATTACAGCATCGACCGAGGCTGGTGACGTCTACAGTACTCCGTACGAGCACATACAAAGGACTAGCTTGAGTGGTTTGGCTCAATGCTTGTCGAAGAGACGAAGCATGCATTCGTAAGCTCTGTCCCGTTGATGCATGCAGAGGCGTGCCTCGACTACGTGTAAGTCGCGCAATTGGCAAGGAGGCACGAGTGAAGCATGATACCATCAACACCGACACTCAAGGATGCGCCCGTCCTTGCGCTTGATTCCGTACAAGTAATGCCATGTTAGGTGCATTTCCTTTGCCGGGCTGCCCAAAATACAAGTATCGAAAATCCTCTCCGGAAGCATTGCAGGCGTCAAGTTGGCTTCGATTTCTTGATTCTTCTTATTCGTCCTGCCGTCTGGTGTCGGGTGGCTTGAGCTTCTCGAGCATATGAATGACCTCAGTTCCGGGGCTCCAATCGTCATCCCTGATTCCGGATAGTATCCTCTGAATAATGCTCTTGCGCGAGCGGGAACTACCGTAAGATTCTTTATGAAAACCTTGACATTTCACAAGCTTCCTACGTCTTCGCATCCTATCGCTTTCCATACTGTGTCTTCTTGTCGTTCGTCTATCGTGTCCAAACATGGGGTCCTTCGCCCCTGCCACCAACATCTGGGAAGACGCATGCATCGTCCTGGCGACGACCCGTTAGCCGTTCCACATTGCTAGGTGAACAAGCTGTCTGACACTCTTAGTTGGCCGTTGCTAGCTCCTCCGCGGCGAACTGACGACGAAACGACTCTCGGGTCGCACTACACGAAGCCTCATATTAACATAGCTCCATCAGACATCTCCATCAACGTAACCCCCCCAGCTGGGCTGCTCCTCCCCTAGCCCGAGCACCATCCGCCGGTGGCATGTCGACGACCCTCCCCTGAGCGAGATCCGGGCCAGAGACCGCATTTCCAGCTTCACCACGTCCATGTTTGTCATCGGCGGCGCTGACCAGCCGCCCAACACACGTCGCAGCCCAACCACGGCAGGTGTCACGCTCAAGGAAGCCCTGTCGCTTTTGCCGCTAGGCATTCACGTCAACCTTCAAATCCTGTATCCCACGCCGGATGAGGAGAAGGCACTGCGTCCTCGTAGGAATCGGATCCAGGCAATTCCGCAGCTTACGACGGAGTATAAAGTACCTGCATCTCGTAGATAGAAAGGAAGGCAGATAAGGTGCCGGGTACATTTATGTGAGACAGTTGTCCCACCTCCCTAACCTCTTCGTGTTGACTCTCTTGTCTTTGCTGCTGTTGGTTCTATGACGCAGATAAGACATGCTCATGTAAAGCACTTTTGCTGCGGAGTCTGCTGTCCCGCCTCTAGGTAACTTCATGTTGGCTCTCTGTTGTTGGTTCTAGAACATGAGGCAGATGAGATACGCTCATGTAGAACACTTTGCTGCGGAGTGTGCTGCGCCGCCTCTAGGCAACTCCACGTTGGCTCTGTCCTTGCTGTTGTTGCTTCTAGAACATGGGGCAGATGAGACACACTCATGTAAAGCACTTTTGCTGAGGAGTTTTCATGTTGGCCCAATCTGTTCAACGCTACTAGCTCTAATTTCTCACTGCAGCAGAGCTTCCTTGCCTTCTTGGTCGTCCAAAGATTCGCTCTCACCGCATTTGGCGCCGAAATTTGACCTCCTTCTTTGTACGGCTACCACATTGCAGAAGGAATCACCAAGATTGCGCGATTAGAGGACGAAAACCGCGGCCCAGTCGTAGCGTATCATTCGCAAATTGTGTCGTAGTCGTTCAAGGTGCTCTATGAGCGTTCAAGTTCCGACTCGTTATTCCTCCGTGGGCATTAATGTATATTTGCTCTAGGGAAGAGTGTCATACTCAATGCTGACTCTGCGACTACGGGGTCCGACTTTGAATGATAAGTACCAACGATACATTCTCCACGAGGAGTCCCAGAGGCCTTGTGGATGGAGTTCGGGCGTCTCCTTCAGAGTCAACGTCGGCAATTGAGGTGCTCATATCATAATCCCCTTTGTAGGAACATCAATGCTGAAAGTCCGACAATGCCCCTCAATTCAGCGTTTGTATTCAAACTACACTACAGGAACCACGTAGGAGAGATGTCGTTGGGCTTTCACTTCTCCGCGTTGGGCAGAATAGCGCATCCTGCATGGGCGTCCAAAGCGGCCGGGATTGGAACCGTGTTGCTGCGGGGAACCTCGGTGAGACAAAAACATGCGTCTTGAGATAAGAGCAAACAATGTACCCCTCATGCCAGTGGCACATGAGATCTCGAGCCAAATCTGAAGAAAAAACTTCTTCAAGATGGAAGACATCTCCAAGAGAATGTCAGTTGATACGCATTTGCATCGTTCAATTCAATGATATCAGTTGGGCTAACAATATCCAGCGCGGCTACGTCCAAGCCGTTCAGGTTTCTTGTTGGCCCGGACAAGCGAGAGTTCACCATACATTCTGCGCTCGTTGCACATCAATCCCGCATGCTTGAGGTCCTCGTTCAGGGGCAATTCAAGGAAGCTATTGATTGCACTGTGTTGTTGGATGATGTTGACGAAAAGACTTTTACAAGTTTCTGGCAATATGTTTATACTGGAGATTACGACGTTCCAGAACCACTGATTTCGGCAGAATCGAACGCCGATGCAACGTCCGCCAATGGCGAAGATGCGAGGGCCTGGGGAAAGCCTGACGCCAAGCTCGCTGACTCTCAGCGGATTGACAACTCAGCGGCTCTCAGTCAACAGCTTGGCGACCAGCTAGCTGACGAGATAGAGCTTGAAGAGCCTGTAGCGGTGCTTGAAGAGCCTGTAGCAGTGCTTGAAGAGCCTGTAGCAGTGCTTGAAGAGCCTGTAGCAGTGCTTGAAGAGCCTGTAGCAGTTGAAGAACCTGCAGTGGGGTTTGAATGGCATGTAGCAGAGCCGGAGCCTGCAGCAGAGCCTGAGCCTGAGCCTGAGCTCTCGCCTAGCGAAAAGTGGCCGGAAGAAGGTGTGACGCAAAATACAAAGCGAGAGTTGCTGTGGAGCGATTTCACGAATTCTTGGCGTGTGGACACGTCGATCTATTCGAACGACAAAATTCACGGACCTAAAACGATGCCAGAGAACGACGTTGCACTACCTCTCCATCATGCCAAGGTCTACGTCCTGGCAGACCGTTACGGGATCGCTCGCCTGATGGACGTTTCATTCCACAAGCTCCATCAGACGTTGATCGAGTATGAAGTATCTTCAAAGAGTGCGAATGGCATTGTGGCGCTTCTACGATTTTGCTATCTAGAGCTGGTTCCGGAGAAGTTGCCACGAATCGCGGTTCACTACGCTGCGTGCAATGTCGAGAAGTTGTGGAGCAGCGAGGAATTTCAGGAGCTACTGGAGGGCTGCCCGACTTTGTCAAAGCGTCTAGTGGGATCCATGTTACCTCGGATGGATTGACGCAATGTACCTTCGGTGGTACGGGGGTATCAAAGGGGTAATTTTGCTGCGGCACCACAGTTCCCCAGCCAAGGTCAGAAAGGTAGACGAATTAATACCAACACGCTCAAATAATATTCCATGGCGTTGCAAATTTCAATCTAAATATTTTCTAGAGGCCAGCGGCGACTAATCCCCCGACATTTAAATCCTGTGGCCGTCTGCCTTGACCACATTATCAGAATCGACCTGTAGATGACCAACCTTGGCAAAGGCATGCGTGGCGCGGACGACGGGACCGCGGCCGACGAGATACTGAAGCTTGCTCCCAATGCGGCTATAGTCGACCTCTAGCGCGGCAGCTTCGGCCTGCATGTCAGCATCGTGCTTGTAGTCCGGATCCTTGTTTAGACTCGTGTCGACGGTAAAGATCCAACCCTTCATGTTTCTCATGCCCGACTTTTCTACGGCCTCGGCAAACTCATACCACGGCGTGCGGATGTCAGACCATCCCCGGCCCAGGCTGATGTGGAAAAGGAACCGCGTCTTGCCGCCCCGATGAGGCTCGCCGGTGACGACAATGCCCACGCACGTGCCGAAATCGCCCGATTCAAGGCCTACCTCGCTAGCCTTTTGGCCTTTGAAGTCGCCCATACGGACATTTGTCTTGTTGTGAGGCATGCTGCAAAAATCTGGAATCTCGTGGAGAACTGGTTCGGCTGGAGTGTCACTGGTTGAATAGTTATTACTTATGATCAAGGAATTTCTGCTGCTGGCTTGATCAACAGCTAGGGACATTTTATATAAATTCCTCCATGCTCACAAGTGGCACCTGGGTTTTGCCATCAATCGTAAGTTAGGGCCTGTTTTTGTCATTAGGCGGTTGACAACAATAGCTTTGTTTGAGACGAAGAACAACAAGCCATCATCTCATTCAAAATGTTTGCTTCCAAGCATCATCTGTCATTCGAGAAATCGGGATTCTTGCCTGACAAGGGCGCCAACGGGAGCTGCAGATAATGGCACACATAACAGACAGGCGTTTGTCGATAAACTGTTGGCTATCAAAGCTTCAGCGCACTGAGTGCATGTGGTTTTCCGTTTGCTTAGCTGGTCTCATGAACCGCATGATCCCTTCTTGACGTTTGGCTGTAAGGCCGCCTATTTGCTACTTCTGCGAGTCCCCCGATGCCGAGACGTTTGGCCATTGTCACAAATCCACTGTCCTTTGACGGAAGGCGTATATATTCAAGCACATCGCGCCAATCTACTTATAGTGTCAAAGAAATATGGTTCTTATGTTACATCCTATAACCAGAGCTATGGTAGGTATGACAATGCCAATTTTGGCCAGTGCTCTCTTAAGTCAAACACATTCTTCATTCCCGACACGTCGCCCTCGACGTCGCCAAAGGCTTCGGCGGGAAACAACCAGAATCCAATAGCTGGTCTCGTGGCCTCAGCAAGCTCTTGTGGCCCCTCGATAGGTACTTTTCCAGCGTGCTTAATGACCGTGCGGCTCTACCGTTGTTGCAAGCCTATCCATGTGTCTTCTTCATCTTTCAGGAATTGTTTCGCCGTTTTGCTGTTAATGATACGTTGCTCGCCCCACGTCGCATCGTACGCGAAAAGAACTTGCATTCTAGGTTCCTTATTTTTGGAAATGCCGCACTCATTCACCAACTCTTGCCACTAGATGCGCATCTGCCGTGGGTCGCCTGTAGCTGTTGCTACAAACTCTAGCTTAGATGTGACGGCTCTTGGGTCTTTTTCCAATAGTTCGAATGCTAAAGTCATTGGTCTGATGGGCATAGAATGGTTGAACCGCATACCGACGCCGTTCGAAGCGAAAAAGGGCTGAAAACCTTGCATCGGGCCTATGATGCCACGTCCGGTAGCAGAGTCGACCATCCATATGATTTCTCGTGAGTGCGAAAGGGTATCGGCCAGGATCTTCTTTGTGTACGGGTCGCTCGTATGTGCCAAGTAAAGCAAATCATTCATGTCTTCATGAGTCATTGCCATATTGACTAGACCAAGACGATAAGGATCATGGGCTTTGAGATCGCGAATGAAGTCCATCACCAGCCGCATCTCTGACTGGTCCGCGAAAGGACGTACGAAGTCGTTCTCCGGATTGAAGTATAACACGAGGTTTTGCCGCGCCTCTTTGTGAGCGGTCCGGAACGCACAGGGAAGATGAACTCGGTAAAACTCGAGCGCTATCTTCCGAGACTCGCGAGTCACTCCAAAAAGCTTGCTGTGAAGCCCAAAGCCTCGGATAGTGATACTATATCTGGTACCGCTGACCACCTCATAGGAGCCCACATTGGCAGCACATGGAGAAGGATGGCCTTTAGAGTCGGGTAAACCTTGTATCTTCACCTCTAACAATCGGTGTCGCTCTACCGACAGCCTCCAAATAGCCTGCCGAAGCTCGGCGGGGAGCTTTTGAAATTGACTAAAGACACTAACACCCGTGTAATAAACTGGGTTGATGATTTCGAGATGCTGATCGGACGCCATGCTAAATACTGACAGGTGGTGTCGTGTGTGTGGGAATGTAAGGTCCTCGTGGCCCTCTTATGGTCATTAGCGAAAGAGGGATTGACTGATTTACCATCTGCATTCTCTCAATACAGAAGCTGCTTGCTCTTTACTTTAAAGTATGGGATAAGTCATTGCTGCTTGTTTAGATGAAGTCGCTAGCAATACAGCCTCGTACAGCGGGGGTGAAAATCCGGTTTACCTTTGGTATAGGTGGCGTCTAACCCCGCATTTACCCGTGACGAATCTTTTTAGCTAACTACTCCGTACTACAGCAGCATTTCAACAGACCCCAGTGGATACATTGTGCTCGGGCGTTCGGACCTTAGCTAGCACGAGCTGAAGAACTCATATCGTGATACATATAACATGCACCTACTATAAAAGAAATGCAGAAATCTTTATATAGGAATATAATATGCCACACTTGAGTACATTTCTAAAATATCGGACTCGCTCTTCGATATCTAACCTCGATAGTCAATTTTGGCCGCCCGCATGCTCAGTTCTAAATTTGCTTGAGCCGCTATTTACAAGTACACTCCTCCTGGCTGTGGGGCGAGACTGGGCAACCCGAGAGCTCCCAGAGCCATGGGTGAGCAGCCCCTGAGTAGAGCCTGAGCCGGCATCTACAAAAGCGGCGATGCGACCAGGGAGCAGAAAGTCGGGATTCGTGAGATACAACAGCCGGTTGAATCGCGAAACCTCTGAGATCAGGCTGGTGCGGTTCAAAGAGCCAGCCTCCGCCAATTTCGATACCTTGCTAATTGAACTCGAGCTCCGTTCTGCCTCTCGATGTAATGATCTCGGATCACGACAAGATCAACTCAGGATCAAGAAGACAGTCAGGAATGAGCAGATCAAGAGCTGGGATTGATGCAAGACTGAAGCTCTATATAGGAGGTACGCCATATTTAAGACAGCAACTCGCACGCAACTACCACCTATTACGCTAGTCCATAACGTTGCCATACTTTGTCATTAGAGTCACCTGCAATTCCTTCGTAGATTCTTACATAATAGTAAGCTACAAATATTACTAAGTCTTATGGTAATATATTTAAGGTTTATATTATATAGTAGTAATCCTCCCTTATATAGTAAAACCTTCTTCTTAACTTTACGACTATACTAATTCTAGGAGATATTTATCCCTTATATATGCTAAAAAAAAAGTATAATTAATGTAACGTTACAGTAAAAAGTTAGGTAGGAGCCAATAGAATAACTACGTCGAAAGTACTAGCGCACCCACGATGTAATAAAAATCTCTATAAATATAGCATACCTCTCTGCTATTAAACTTATTAGACAGCCCCCTTCTATAAACGTCTATTAATTATAGAGTTAAAGAGTTCATTTTAATTTCCTACAAAATGAAATCGGCTCTGTTTTTACTGATCTCGATTGCCGGATTCGCTGTGGCTAGCCCGCCGCTGCCGACGCAGCCGGTCCCTGGGCCGCCTTGTTACGCTGAGAAAGATTGGTGGTGCAAGGATGGGACAGTCTGTTGCGTAGAGAAGGGCGCTCTTGACGGTTACTGCTACCGATATGAGCTCAGGCCGGACAATGTAAGTGCCAAATAGAGACGCTCTATTAAATATACATACTAATACGTTCTATAACCAGTGTTCTATCTATCCTCCTCCATAGCGGGTCGACGTGGACATAGATAATATGTGATATGAAATAAAAATTCGTATTGCTTTAATAAATCCGGGCTTTGCTCGTAGCTTTGTATGGCTAGTTCTCTAGTATTGGCTTACCCCACCCATCTCTATGGGATCCAGAGGTTAAGAACTCAGCCTCCTTATTAGCGTGTCATCAAGTACGGGTTTGGCGGGATGAAGCTTCTCGTTCGTTTCGAGGCAGACGGATACCTCGATGGCGATCATAAAGAGGACAAGTCCGCAGATAGTTTGTTGAGGGCAAAAGACTACACCACGAGCCGAATGCAGAGACCGTTACTCTAGATGTCAAGGACCGTAGAGCCCAGAAAACGCAAGGCAGTATCTAATTATGGATAAACTAAACAAAAGAGCGTATACTTATGACAAGGCACTAATAAGCTTTAGTGCCCTACTATTATACCGTTATTGCACTTCGTATTCCAACTATTAATCCGATTGTCCTATGTCAGCGCCCGTACTTGGGCACTGACCCATAGCTGCCCTACCGGGGTCGTAATATTATAGGGATTCCAGTTTACTTTATACGTCGAAAGCCAATGTGGGAAGTCCAAACACCGTGGCAGGCATATTTTTTCAGTACATATAATCTGCATGTCACACGCCAGCTAGATTTGAATCTACTGATGTGCGTCTCAAACGAAACACCTCGAAACCACCCCCAAATGGCAACGAAAGGTCGATGGCAAGACCCTCGCTCGACACCTCTCGTGTGTCATATCAAGCCTTCAAAAATGCGGACATGGCCCGATGCTTGAACCACTCCCTGTACGCGTCATCTCAAAGCACAACCTCGGAGACGGCCATGCCGACCTCTGATTATGGGGCGCAGACCAGCCGCTCCTCATGCCATGAGACTACTGCAAGGGTTCGGTCCGAGCCTGATTCGACTATTCACATCCTACCTGCTTGCATATTTGAAATTGACCCCATGTTGCCCTGGGACAGATCCGGCAATGTCCGATGGTGTGCCTTGTGTTCTCCGTACAGCCCGCGCCAGTCCACTCTAACTGCTGAGCAAGGATTCAACCTTGCGTTGTACGGAAAATGCCTTTGGCCTGCTTAATCTGCTAAGCTGCATTCCGATTTGACTAGGGCACATGCACCACAACCTTCACTCAGTGTCTAGACATGGAGTCTATCCGTACCTGAGTAGCTTCAAGAGCTTGAATATCACAGGAAGACATTGATCCCCCTCACGTGGAGTGACTTGGAAGGGTTACGACTCCTAGTGTACGGCGTAGTCGCCCGGCAGGACATGGCCTCGTTGTCAGTGGGATTCTAACATTGAAGGATGGCTGGCGGTGTGCTCATACGCAGTATCATTCGCTAGCTAGCTAGGTTACAAAAGTTCTCGTCGCGAGATGGCGTGTGTACGGTGATCCAATCCAAGGCTGATATGCCAGAGACCTCGTGTTCTTAATTTGGAACTTTGCGGCAAAGTCATCGCGTGGTGGCGGCGGCGAGCCCGGCTGCATGAGCATAGCCCGCCTCGTTCCAGACCCTTCTCTCGCATACTTTCATTTAACCACAACCAAGCTTGTCAAGCAGGATTCCATCTTGACTCTTTTTTTGGGGCCACGACCTACTCCTGTCGCTTAGGGAGAGCCGCGTAATCCCTCTCCGAAGACATCTCACTCCCCCGGAGCATTCCACTGAGCTAAGCCTTTATTCGAATTTCGCCGAGCAGGCTTATGCCGAACGTGGGCGAATGATCCGATTTCGAAATTATCATGGCGGGACGCGCAGCTGTTGTGGCTGAATATTCAAAGTCACAGAGCCATGAGGGAAGTTGGGCACGAAGGAAGGGTTCGCCGTCTTACCAGGCTGCTGACTTTTCGTCAGGTCATAACGGAACCCAAAATTGGCGTCGCGTTAGTTCCCAAGTTTCCTTAGAAAGAAGAAAGAAGATATCAAACTGTCTTTCTGAGGAGAATTCGTAGCTTTCATGGGCACGCCCAGCAGGAGAATCTTCTACTTTGTTCCTCTTAACGTACATCCTGCGAACTGCACTCCAACCGACTGGATAGCAAGCTGATAACAAACGCCCCTGATCCCCTCAGGGCATTCCAGCGTCCGAGGGTGAATCAAGTCACTGGGAATGAGGTCAATACAGGGAGGGTGCACTCTCTTGCATCAGGTTACCATGTGAGAACGCATCTTGCAGTTGTGGGTTTCACAGGATAAGGCAGCACAATGAAGTTCGCCAGACACTTGAGCCACAAGACATCAATACTCGTCAGCTCTTGCTGACCGTTCAAGCCTTACGGTTTGCTCGAACAGAGTTGCAGTAGCCACACGGAAAGTCCCAGAGGCAACAAGCCATGGCATCACAGCCCATTCAACCGACAAAGCTTCCGACTTAACTTGCCATGGCTCGAAAACTCTCCCTTAGTGCATCTGGAATTTGTTGTATTGTAACAGTACATGTACACGGTGTATGCATCCTACACTCGCCGTCGTCAACCGCAACCCCCTAGCCCGCATCAGATCTTCCCCGTGAGCCAGTCCCTCTCCTTGTTCTTCGACATGCCACCAGTTCCCGTAGTAGGCAAGTTGCGCTTCTTCAGCTCCTCCTCGATCACCTTCCAGCGGCCCAGGGTTACCTCCTTGTCGATGGGCCCGATCTTTCGGCTGTGCACCTTGACGTTGGACAGCTGCTGGACGTCGTCGCGTCCGCTGAGCAGTTGCGCCAGCTTCGGCGGCTTGGGTTGTTTGGAAGCCACGGTGAGGACGTGCTTGACCGTGTGGGCGGCGCCGAGCTTCGCATCGGGGATGAGGTTGCCCGTGAGCTGGTAGAGGCGTTTGCGGAGCTGTTCAAATGTCAGCATGCGGTCGCTTCGTAGGCATAAAAGTAACATACCGCAAACTTCACCTGGTCATCCACCACGAGGTCCTTCCACGAAGAGTCCCACCCCTTGGCCATCTCCTTGGCCTCGTCGAGCGAAACGGGCTGCTCGTGTGCCTCTACAGCATCTTCTGGTTCCACCGTCAGGCTCTGCGAGACCGACGATGCGTCGCCTTGGAGCGAGGCCGTGCCGTCCCGGACCTGGATCTCGACAGCTAGTGCTCGGTCCAAGTCATTCCTGTCGCCGCTGCGCCACTTCTTGGTCGCCCACTGTTGGAAAGCTCCGGCTTCTTGCAGCGCCAGGACCTCGACAACGGCCCTCCTCAGGTACACCTCCAGGATTGCCTTGTCCACGACCTTGCTGGGGCTGCCGAAGCCCGAGAACTCGCTCTCCTCGCCCCAGTGACCGGGCTGCTCCCACCAGTGCTTGACGGCGCTGATTTCCTCGAGACCCTCCGCATCCGTCGCCGGCACGTAGGTCGGGTCTGCTGACTTCACTTCCTTCTCCGCAGCTGCCTCCGTCCGCTTCGGGGGCAAGGGGAGACGCGACTCCAGGACGTGCGCAGGGTAGCGCGGCCGAGTCTCCAACGCCTCCTCGGGCAGGTTTGAAGTATCCTCCGGCTCCGGCCTCTGCGTGTACGGGTCCTCGGAGCCGGGGGCCTCACCCTTCCATAGCTTTCCTCGAATCCATTCTGTGTTCTTGCTGCGGGCTGCGCACGTGGTCGAGACAGCGCGCGAAGCGGCGAAGGGCGTTCGTGTCGAGGGGCTCGACGGCGCAATCGCCGATTGAAGAGACTGCAGTCCCCGCACCCGCGGTATTCGAGGCATGGCTGGGTGTGTGTCGTGCTCGACGAGGCTCGTGGAGGTGCAGAGGTATTACAATCAGAGCATGTTCGCGACGGGCAACTTTTTTGGGCTGAGGAGCCACGGGGCCAACCAGGAGGCGCCAGGCGGCCCCACAGCTGCTGCTGTCACCACCCACCTCCCACGCGCAGCCACGCTAGATGTGTCGCGAGCTTGCGACTCCCTCGGCCCAAGACATCACCCTCCGCATCCTTTCCGAACGCCTCGAGAACCACTGCAATGGCTCGAATACACCTCCTCGTCCTGCTGCTGGCAGCTCTCGTAGTGTTCGCATCGGCGTCTTGTAAGGCCGCCAGCCTGTCCTGCTCCCAGCTGGATTGCTAACCATGCTCGTCAGCTGCGCCGGTCTTTTGCAAATGCACCTGTTTCAAGAACAGCACCATCATCCCCTTGGGCCCGGCTGGCCAGAACGGCGGTTCTTCGCCTTCCCTCCTACGGCGATTCTCTTCCAACCTTCCCGAGTCAGCATCTACCAAAGGCCGCCGGTCGGCCTCAACGTCATGTTCCGAGTGCACGAAAGCCTTCTGCCTCAGTCAGGGCATAGACTTCTGCAAGGATGCTAAGGAAGAGAACGTCGTCACCATGTGCTTCCAGCGGGATAGCAACAAGGACAGGATCATGGTCTGGGGCTTCATTCTCGGGACTGTGGGGCTCCTCGGATGGACTGCTTTCAAACGCGTAGTCGAGTGGCGAGACGGCAGGGCCTTCAGTCGGCAAGATATCAGCTACGCGCCTGTTACCGGTGGCAGGTAGTCACTCGCAACGGCTTATAATCACGACGCAACGAGTCTCTTTCATCTCTGTACTTGCTTTTGGGGGCCCTTGAATACGCCCGACGTGGTTACACCACCCTTCGCACCCCCAAGGTGCTTGCGATTTTCCCTCAGCGCCTTCTTCGACTGCAAACTTCCAGCACAAAGCTACCTGAGCATCCTCAGATGGCTTTCCGTCAAATCATCAAAGCGACAAATCTTGCCTCAACCGTCATCCACGGACAACAATCGCCGCTCCCTGAGCGCTTAGTCCTCCTCCAGCATGCTCACCTTGGCATCCTCGCTGTTGCGCCGGCTGCCGATGATCTGGCGCCGAAGGCGGACAGCCTCCGCCAAATCTTCCAACACCTCGACGGTGTCCTCCCAGTTGATGCAAGCGTCCGTGATGCTCACGCCGCGCTTGAGTGCCGAGGGACCCTCAGCCGGGACTTTTTGGTTGCCCTCGTTGATATTGGACTCGATCATGACGCCGACGATGGCTTTCTCTCCCTCCCTCAGCTGGTCGCCGACGACCTTGGCCACCTTGGGCTGGTTCTTGTGGTTCTTTTGAGAGTTTCCTAGCAACCGGTCAGACTTGTTTCACCGCTCAATCGATCACCAATCACCCACCATGAGAGCAATCAACCATGATTGCCAATTTTTGGCCCTTGTCGGCGAGGGTCTTCTTGGCCGCCTGGACATTCTCCTTGTCGAAGTTGGGGCCCTTGGTTCCGCCGCGCAGGATGACGAAGCCGTGCTCGTTGCCCTTGGTGCGCGTGATGGCGGCCAGGCCCTGCTTCGTGACGCCGAGGAAGTGGTGCTTGGACGCCGCGGCGCCAATGGCGTCGATGGCGACGCCGAGGTTGCCGTCGGTGCCGTTCTTGAAGCCGACCGGGAAGGACAGGCCGGAAGCCAGCTCGCGGTGCAGCTGGGACTCGGTGGTTCGGGCGCCAATGGCGCCGACGGAGATGCAGTCGGCGAGGAACTGGGGGGAGATGGTGTCCAGCATCTCGCTGGCAATGGGCATGCCTGCAGATGTGAGGTCGACGAAGAGTTGGCGAGAGACTCTCAGGCCCTTGTTGATCTGGAAGGACGAGTCGATGTCCGGGTCGTTGATGAGACCCTTCCAGCCGACCGTGGTGCGAGGCTTCTCGAGGTAGGCGCGCATCACGATGCACAAGTCGCCAGACAGCTTCTCCGAGAGCTGCTTGAGTCGGCCAGCGTACTCGTGGGCGGCTTCGGGGTCGTGGATGGAGCAAGGGCCGACGACGACCAGCAGGCGGTCGCTGCGGCCCATGACAATGTCGGCGGCATCGTTTCGGCCCTTGACGACGGTCTGCACTGCAGACTCGGTCATGGGGATCTCGGACGAGAGCAGGGCCGGGGGGATCAGAGGATCTTGGCCAAGCACTGGGGCAAGAGTCAGCCTAAACGAACGCATGGCTACCGGTGTCGGACCATTGCGGGCGAAGCAACGTAGACGCTAGATGGCAACATGGAAGCTTCGAATGGACAATAAATCCCCAATCGGTTGACAGCCAATGCGCTATCCAGCAGCGTCGCGAATGCTTGCGCTGCTTGACCAGGAGGGTTCTGGCGTAGCCGATGTCGCCGTCGCGGGGCCCAAGGGTCCAAGCACCATCCGGTGGTTAAGCACTAACCTCTCGTGTCGTCCGCTGCGAGCGGAAGCAAATCCAGGCCTGGCATGGTGCTGTGGGAGGTCGCTTTGCCGAGCTCGAAAGATCTGTCGTGGCTGGTATAGGACGGGTGAGGGATTGGGATCGAGTCACAAGCCTAACAACGGGTACGGGCGTGGGGTCGCGTAAGCGAGGCAAGATACGAGCCGGCTCGGGTCGCGGGGATGCTGGATGGGGAGCTGGGGAGCAGGAAAGTTACAGTGAAGCTCTCAGGCGTGAGATTTTAAGCGGCAGATGGCCATTCAATGAGTCAGAAGCATGTAAGACCAGGTCAGTGCTGCTGGGCAGACGTAGCAAAGGCAAAAAAATCAAAGATCGGAGCAGCCTCGGAGCGACCCCACCACGGCGCCCGCTCTCGCCATCCCGCCATCCCACTCCGAGTATGAATCCCTCCACCAACGGCTGAAGACGTCACTGGCGGGCTGCGAAGTGACCAATGGGCCCTCCTCAATTGGCCTCGGGCCAGGCGTGGCACGATCCTGCCGGTCGTGCTCGCGACAGAGAGGTGGGTGGTGCCTTCGGAGCACCAGGTAGACCTGTAGACTCGACGAGCAGGCGTAAACCATACGGAGTAAATCAATCCGCGGCGCGTGCGAAGATTGCCAGTCGTGAGGTGGGAGAGCCGACCTCGGCGCTACTTTTGCTGTCCATTCGTCGTCGCGTGTTGACCGCCGCGAAGCAGCGTCAAGCATCGCCATGGGATTGCCAAGCGCAGCGGAGCGCCATGCCGAGCCGGCTTGCATGCAACGTGCTGCCAGCCGCAGCGAGTACGAGTACCGCATGTGCGAGTAATTATGTGCATCAACGAGATGACGCGACGGGGACGAGTGGGCACGTCCGCCAGGCGGGCCGACGCGCTCGAATGCAACCTTCATGGGCAACACAGACGCTCCAGCTGGACGCATGTCCTCGGACAGGCAGGCCACCCTTTCAATTTTCGTTTGATGGTAAGCTTCGAGGCCCACGCCTAACACATGGACAGGACAAATTGGTTCACCAGTATGTGTACCTTACCACCTCCGCGTGCCCAGGAGGATGCGTTAATTCAGGCAGTGGCAGGCTCCAGGGTAGCTGGCTTTCGTGGGCTCGGATCATCAACACACCATCAAGGCGACGATGGCGACTCCGCAGCCGCATCGCCGAGTGGCATTTTAAATTCCCAACCTGGCTGCTTGGGGCTAGATATGAAAATCCGATGTAGCCGCTCCTCGCAAGACGCTGGGCGCGGCGCACCACGGTCAACGTGATGCCTCGACCTGGGCATTGAAACACCCGCCCTCCAACCCACCCCACCGTTGTGACGGCTGATCACCCGCGGGACAGTTCGTGCGGCAGTTGTGAAACGGCGGGATTAAGGTGACTACAGGCTAATCGATCCAACTGGGGGCGCGACGAGCTGCGCGTCCTCGTTCAGTCGTGGGCCCGTCGTGGGAAACGTCGCGGCGTTGGCATTGACGACGAGCCCCGAAGGACCCAGCCGCAGTCTGGGACGCCAGCGGGGTGGTGGGCAGCAGGATGACAGGCTTGACAGGGTCCTCGGTGGCGCGTCGCCTCCCTGCGCATCCACGCCAACCACCCCGACCCGTCCAAAAGCCCGCCGGATTTCTTGTCCGGAACCCTTCCGTTCATCGTATAATTAGGTGGTTGCGGTCGCCCCTTGTTAAACACCATCCGTCGTGCTCCGTATCCTCCGTACTACGTACTGTGATCGTGCCACCTGTGCTCCCGGACCGCCGCCCTGCTGCTGCTCCCTTCGTCGTGGTTCTGGTCGACTCCAGTCCGCGCGCTGCATCGTCGCTTTCCCACGGGCCGAGCTCGGCACTGTGAGGCCCTCGCCTTCTGTCAATGCCCGTCCTTCTTCCAATTTTAACAGCACGCGCAAGCCTCCATCGCTCTGCTTTCCGTCCTTCGGTCGGATCATCGGCGTCGCATAGCCTGCTTTCCCTTGTTCGTCTTTCGGCGCCGTCCAGACCGGGGTCTGTTCGCCACATCCTTCCTTTCCCCTCACGCCGACCAACCGACTCCGTACCTGGTCTCGAACCGGCCCTGCGCACTCAGCCTCCTCCCTTCCCATCAGCCGCCGCCAGAAGCAAACACTGTCCAGCCTGCAGCCCATTTCCAACCATCACCGGGCCCTGCATACGTGGTACAGAGCACGAGTGCAAACGACGCCTTGCCGAGCCAGAAGCAAAGCTACCGCCTTCGACGCTGCTGCCTGACCTTTAGCCTATAAGGCATCGTGCCGCGGCCGCATATCGCCCAGGCTGCGGCAGGCTGCCCATCCACTTTCGGCTTTCTCTTAACTCTGCATCTACGACAGCCCAACTGAGCGTGCTCTTTCACCTTGCATCTCGTCAGCATGTTTGCTACGCAGCACTACATGGATGCCGTGGCCGATCCCGGACGGAAGCGGCTGAGGGATGACGACGAGGCCGGTAACGGCATGGGCTTCGGGGAGCATCGAAGTGTAGGCCAACTCGAGATGCCATCTGCTGGCCTTTGCCCCTGCTGACAATTGATTAGAAACGGTTGCAGTCTCTTCCCCTCCGGACGTCGCCCAAAGGTGGCCAGCACTGGCTGTCCTCGTCGGCCGTTACGCCGTTGAATTCGAGCGCCAACGACCCCAGCCTTCGATCCCACTTCTCCCCATGGTCATCGTCTCCCGCGGCCAGCTCCCAGCCGCAGGATGCCGAGATGGACATGACTGATGCCGCCACTTCTCCGTCGCCACACCGAGTTGACCAGATCCGAGAGTCATCCGATCCCCGTGACCGTAACGTCGCGACGCGGATGCCGACGCCGATCCAGCCCAGCTTTGCGGCCCAGGTCAAGGGGCAGAGCTCCGAATGGGCTGGCCCGGGGCCGACCGTCACAACCCTGAATGGCGTCGTGAACTTGGGCCATCACCAGACCGGGTTCGCCGACAACGAGTGCGTGCCGAGGGCGATGGCCAGCGAGGCCGATTGGCATGCGATGCAGAGCAATCGACGGCTGCCATCACCAATATCAGAAGCTGGGGACTGTTCTCTGCACCAGTCTGCCGATTCGGCAAACATGATGGTTGACGACGAGGCCGCCCCGCCGCACGAGTCCCCTCTATACATGCACCCTTCGCCCACGCATGCCATGGATCATCCTAATGCGATGATGGATATTGAGCCGCAGCCGCCAGCTCATCTATCCGAGTCCGACGTCGATCCTGCTTCGCCGTCGCCCGGCCGCCGGGGCCATGTCAGGAGCAAGCACACAGTGAATTCCTGGACGTGGCAGCCCGGGATGAAGAAGAGTTTCAGCATAGGCTACCGGTCAGACTGCGAGAAGTGCAGGCTCAAAGTCCCTGGTCATTTCAACCATATTGTCATCTCATAGAAAGGGCAGACACGGTTAGCAGATCCTCAGGGCGATGTCGAGCTCTAGAGCAATGCCGCGAGACCGCTGAAATGGCGGGAGACGCGTCGACACGGGGGGCTCTTCAGGACCTTACGAGCCAGTATACTGCTGGCTGCAGTGCAGATCCACGGACGGCCGCCATCCGCCTACGGAGAACCGCTGGCTTTGCCGGTACAACCTGCGAGAGTTGGTCTCGCACCATCTGAACAATCGCCAACGCACGATGCGGAGGGCAGCATTGCGAAATCATCGATTGCGATAGAGCAAGCGAACATGAGCTAGGTCTGCTTCTCAACACACAGGGCTGCTTGCCTTTGCTTGCCCACAGGAGCGAGCCTGTGGGAGGCTGTATTCTGACCACACTCGCTTGTTTTCGTTGTTATACATACTTGCATTTCAGGGAAGCGTTTTGTCTTCTATAGCGTACTTGGTGCATGGGAATCGGCCGGAGTTATTGCATTCAACGGTTGTGGAAACAGAAATCTGGAGACAAGTGATACACAGAACTAAATATCCAGGCATGCAGCGTCAACTAATAGAAGCTTGCATCAAATTTTCACTGTCATGTCATGCTGCGCTGTGTGGTGGTCTGAGTAGTGAGCATCTCGTATTGATCATACGTCGCCCAGATCATGTGAATGCATAGTTGGGATCGATTCCCCTGATGGTACATATAAGCACGACTCCTGACGCCATCTAATGCACAGCCCGTCTACACGGGTATGGTATGTGTTCCCTTGCCCCTCCCGTGCTTCGCTCGATCACAGGCGGTTTGTACAACTCCATGCTCGGACAGCCACTACCACGGCCACCAGCCCTTCTTCCCCGAGGAGGCTTGTCCTGCAGTCCCGGCGTCCAGTCCGAGCTGGTCTAGGCTGCCCCCTCGGCGCTGATTCTCCTTCTCTGCCTCCCAGGCGTCCTTTGCCTGCGACTCGATGGACTGCACCACGCCATTATCGGTAGCAGTGGCGGGCGCCGCCGCCGCCTCTTCGCTGGCTTTTTGCCCGCCAAAGAGCCCTGAGACGAGGCCAAATATGCCCTTGCCCTCCTTGTTGTCTGCGCCCAGGCTGCCTTGCAAGGCAGGCTGTACCCGCTCCTCGAAATGTGTCCGGTGCTCGGCCGGGGCCAGCAGAGGCGGCAGCTTGACGCCCTTCTCCTCGGCCTCGCGGTTGGCCTCCTCGACAAGGATGATCTGCTCCTCGGTGGCTGTGCCCTTGAGATAGGCTATACGGGCGGCGGAAAGGGCGTCGGCTTCGAGCTTCTTCTGGGCTTCGATCCACTCGGCACGGCGGGCGCGGTTGTACTGCACCATATCCCACACCGAGTATATGCTGACGACGCCGGCAACAGCTGCATGTGTCCGTCAGTCTCGCTGTCCTCGAATGGCACGCCAGGCCCTTGAGCAAGCTTCCACGCTGCTCCCGACAAGTCGCAGGTCGACATACCAGTGAAGATGACGATGCCCCCAACGGTCCACCTGTGCGCCACGTCCAAGAACCTCCTGGACGCATCGACGACTCGGTCCGCCCGGCTGATCTGGGCCTTCTGCGCCGCGATGTGCGCCTGCCGCAGGCGCTTGACCCGCTGCTCGGGCGTCTCGCCAGGAATCCGCGGCGGGGGCTTCGGCGCGGCGGTGCCGGCGGCGCCCGCCTTGGAGGTTGCGTGCGGGATCGTCGAGGTGAAGCGCGTGGCGTCCTTGACGCTTCGGGGGCCCATTCTGGACGCCATGGTTGGGAACGGCGAAAACGACGCGGGCGAGGATGGCGGGAGCAAAAGGAGAATGGATGATGGGCTGATGCGCTTAGCCGTGAGATTTTTTGGGGCCGGGTGGGAAGCTGGACGGGTGGAATTCGCGCGCTATGATTGGGGCGGAGAAAGTCCGGCGGCGGGAGCTACGCTGTGAAATGCACCGCGGCGTCGGCGATGCTTGGTCTCGCTGGGATGAGCAGAGGCTTCGGAGGGGAACGGGTGGATGGTTCAGGGAGCATCTACGAGTTGTCGATAACGGGCTGCGGAGGTTGTCCATGCTGAAGTCTACGTCGCAAAGGTGGTCATGTCTCACGCAGTTGCGCGGGCTTACTGTCTGCATCTCGAGCCAACCTCATTGGCGGAGTAGAATGAGCCGTCGTTTTCGCTGCATTCATCACGCTCGCGTCGCAACACGCCTCTTTCGATGCTTTAAGGTCGTCGAGCGAGTCGTTGAAGGCCTCTTGCGAATGAGAGACTGCCGGAGCTACGCCTGCCATCCGCGATGTCTACGGGCATTCGTCGTGCTAGGTGACAGCATGATTCGCTTCCCTGTGAAGGTGTGCATTTACGGCATTTGGGATTCACGAATGGCGTCTTCTCGTAGCCTTCAGCTTCCGGGACACGCCTGCATGCAAAGGTGCAGCTTCTCGTCTCGACGAGTAAAGCGTTACGTTCTTCTAGAGATTCGTTGAAGCTCATGATCACCTAGACGTTACTATCTCATGTCTTCTTCATGACGCCGCACTAGGCGACGCTCACAATGAAAACGTGTGGAAAATCAAAAATTACGCCTCCCATGGCCCCGAAGGACAATGGAGCGAGGGACGACGCCGCGATGTGCAATGCAGGCCTCCCGCACTGAACCCCCCGAATCTTGAGCTGGGGAGTTCGAAACAAGGTAAGTATGAAGAAGAGAAGAAAGAAAACAAGCAAAGCGCGGAGCTGCGAGACGATTTTATAGCTCTAGCGCGGTGTGGATGCCCCAGGCAGCCAATGGGCCAGGCACCAGTCCAGGCACCAAACGAGCCAGATGAGGTAAGCGAGAAAAAAAGCCGTCCACGTGACGCACACATCGGATTTTCGCTGCACGGCAGGGCACACCCCACCAGGAGGTACGTATCTTCTGTAGGGCACGAAAACCCTTCAATCAATTTGTCGAGCCTCCATCTCCGAACTTCCCACGCCAACCGAACATCGACAACCGGAGCGAGTTTGATCGCAAGCAGACACAATGGTACGGCCACCCGAACGAAATCCAGAGCGCTCATGATAGAGGAGACTCAATGCTAACATTCGTCCTTCCTCCAGGCGATCGCACACAACCAGAAGCTCGTCAACAACCGTGAGCACAAGCCATCACTCGCCGACGAGCGACGCGACGACGAACGCAGCGACTGACTCGATTCACAGATTTCCGCAAGGATTGGCAGAGACGGGTTCGCACCCACTTCGACCAGGTATGCGATTTCGACCGGGAGGTAAATGCGTTGCGTTGGAAATTTTGTATTGACGATTTGGAATAGCCCGGAAAGAAGTCCTCCAGACGTACCGCTCGTCAGGCCAAGGCTGCTGCCCTCGCTCCCCGTCCCGTCGACAAGCTGCGCCCTATTGTCCGATGCCCGACCATCAAGTATAACCGCAAGGTCCGCGCTGGCCGTGGTTTCACCCTGGCCGAGCTCAAGGTACGCAACTCCCCGAGCGCCGTCTGGCGACCGCTGCGAGCACCGCAAGGCTGGTCGGCGACAAACTGCGAGGTTTGCACTGAAGTTCTGACAATTTCGCACAGGAGGCTGGCATTCCCCGCGCTTTCGCCCCTACCATCGGCATCTCCGTCGACCACCGTCGCCAGAACCTGAGCGAGGAGAGCCTGGCCATCAACGTGGCCCGCCTCAAGGCCTTCAAGGAGCGCCTGATCCTGCTGCCCCGCCGATCCAACGCCCCCAAGAAGGGTGACACCAAGACCGACGTGTCCAAGATCGAGAAGGCCAGCCGCCTCTCCGCCGCCCTTCCCATCGAGCCCACCGACCTTGCCGTCAAGTACATCAAGAAGAGCGAGATGCCCGAGGCTATCGAGGGTGGTGCTTACAGGAAGCTGCGCGTTGCCCGAAGCAACGCCCGGTACCAGGGTGCCCGCGAGAAGCGCATCCGGGACAAGGCTGAGGCTGAGAGTGCCAAGAAATAAACTGGCGAAAAGGGAATTGGTGTTTGAGGATTTTGCTCTTTGCGTCTCTAAGGGAGTGGCAACGTTGGTTCGAGGCTCTTACGGAGTTCTTGACCGGGTTCAGGAGGAAAGGTACTCTAGGTCCAGGTCAAAGAATTATTGCATGATCACCGGCTCTGCCTTGTATTCAGATGGTCAATCGAAGCATTACGTGAGCGAAAGAATGGTCTATTCTGCAAGTATACCGACTCCTGTGGATGCTTCAATGCCCAGATTCGGAGTTCAACATCTAGCGCCGCAGCGCGTCTGCCGGATGGAGATGGTAGCTCACGGCAGCGCCTCCGCTTGCTGCTGGGATCGCTCCGCAACAACCAGCTCTGTTCCCTCCTTGACCATGTCCTGCAGTAGGCTGAGCCTCAGCGGCGGCAACTCGGTCTCCCAGCTCCTCAACAGCTCCGTGCAGAGCACGAGAGCATTCTCTCTATCCACCTTGGCCATGCTGGCTTGCTGCTTGGGGTCAACCTGCTGCGGCTCAAGCTGCAGGCCAGCCGCCATGGATGTCGCCGACGCGTCGGCTGTCGCACCTGGAGCCTCGGCGATTTGATGGCTCGCTTCCGACGGGCTCCCCGATGCCTGTCGCCCGGTAATGGTTTGCGCGAGGGCATCGAGCGCGCCGTGAACCACCAGCATGTTACTGATGACTGCGGCACCATCCCGTGACCGGCTCATCAGGGCAAAGACGAACCAAGCCTCAGAGCGCAGCGAGGGCCACTTTTGCTGCGTGACTAGGAATGCCAAGGGCTTGTTGAAGTCGTGCTTGTGGTAAAATAGGTCCCGTCGCTTCTCGTCCTCTGTTTGGCCGGCGTTGGCGTGCACGCTGCCCGATGCAGGTGCTAGTCCATCACGCTGAGAGTCTGACACGAAGTTTGCCTCGCTCCAGTCGGGAAGCACTTCTGACAATGCTGATGTTGAGTGTAGGACGCGGCAGAGGGCGGCAATAGAACGAGACGCTTCGAGCCTGGTGGGCTCGGCGTCGGACCGGTCGAACAGCTCGATGATGTTGGTGACGGCGGTGCGTTCATGGTTTGGGCTGGATATATCTGCGCTCAACGGAGTGCAGACACGGCGAACATTGGCAGCACAATTGAGAAGCAGTAACCTCGTCAGGGATACGGCGGCGAATTGCACCTGCGGCAAGGTGTCCAGGGAGAGTATCCGAGGCACGCAGGAGGGGTTCAATAGGTCGCCGAGCTGGGTCTTGTTCCCAGCTGGGATCGCGAGGTTCTTGAGGAAAGAGAGCGCCGAATGTAGTAGTTGAGAGTCGCTAACGGCTGGGTTGGAAAGAAGCCTTATCAGGTGCAGATGAACTGCGTCTCTTTCGACAAGCGCAATGGAGGCTTCATCGCTTCGTGAGAGATTACCCAGGGCAAGACAGGCTGCGGACTGCAAGAGGGGGTGGGTGCTCTTAATCCAAGCCAGGAACGTCTGCGGCACGGGTGATGAGAGCGGATAGCGAGAGGAGAATGCATCGTTCGCCGACAAGTCAGCGAGAGTCGCAAGGAGAGAAGTCCGAAGCTGCTTCAACTGCTTCTCCGTGTCGGGGTCCTCGATCTGGCTGACTTCGAACCAGACATGGGCGCAGTAGAACGCCTCCACGAAGACGCCTACGTGATTCTCGGCAATGAGCCGAGACTGAAGGCCCTCATTTGCAAGATAGGCGACGGCTACGCTGACGAGCGAAGTAAAGTCGTCCAAGTCGTCCTTCGCTTCTGGTTTCGTCGCGAGCTTGAGAAGGATACTGACTGTGGTCGGGTCTGCAGCGGCTGCTTCGCCATCTTGAGAAACGACCAAGGCGAGAATCTTGCAAAAGTAAGGAACAAATGCCGCGTATTCGGACAGGGACGCCGATGACAGTAGAGCAATCAGTCTACTGCTGATGCGGGACTGCGATGCCAGAAGCTGAGCAGGTTCTATCAAAGTTAGATGAAGCCGCAGGACCAGACATCATATTTCTATGGGGAGGGGAAATCTTACCATAGTCCACTAGAATATTGTACAAAACCGGAATGGTAAATGGAATGAGGCTTTCGTCCTGCAGAAGGCGAATTACGCTCTGAAGCCGATTATCCTGGACGACGCGAGCCCGGTTCTCATCCGTGTCGGCGCACGAGTTGCCCACGAGGCGAAGAGAATGCACTTGAAGCCCTTTGCTCAGGCCATCCTCCGCTAAAATGCTCAAGAAGAACTTGAGGATGCCGGATTCACCGAACGGCACGCGCCATGCGACTACAGTTGAGTGAGTAAAACTTCAAAACAAGGTCCTGCGAATTCGAGGCGTGTGAGACCACACAGAGACATATCACTACCTCTCCGCAGACAGAGATGTGAGAATGGCACTCACCATCGCGGCTCCCGTCTCCCAGCTTTTGCGCCATCAGGTCGATTTCATCCGACCTGGACGACCAAGCTTCCTGACAAACTCTCAGGACAGGCAACAGGAGAGCCGTCCTCTGCTCGCGGGCGCCAGCTGGCTCAGATGCCTCGTCATACTCGTCCTGGGACTGGCCGCTCCCGTGCCGCTGAAGCAGATCCTCGATTTCTTGAGGAGTCATGGCGCCTCCAGAGACAGCCGTGCGACAAGTCGTCGTGCAAGCGGATTGTCTGTCACGTAGAGCTGGAGCAGCAGCCCCACAGCGAACTTAGGGGCCGCAGCGTCACGCACTTGGAACTGTCAGTCCTTTGACGGGAGCAATGCAAACCAGAAACAAACGGGTCGCTCGCCCTGCAAGAACATTCAAAACCGTAATCCTCACTACTTGAGGATTTCAGAGACGACGTCCACCAATCAGGCTAGAATGCGAGCAGCTGCCATTGAGCGGCTAGCCAGCAACTCACCGCGGTGAGCGGCAAATTGTCGGCTAAACCAGTTGACGTCCCCCAGATTCTTCCGACCACGGAAACATTCGCCGCCGGCGCGGGTGGAAAAATCGAGAACGCCGACCCCCATTCTCACGATCCCGCCGAGCGACGAGACCAGGGACGCATCCCCCCTTCGCGGCCGACAAATCGCACATCGAGCCATTCTGTGGCGAGAGGCCCATTCTTGAGTGACTACTGCCGCGTCTGCTCAACTTTCACAATGGTACAAGCCCTGTTCAACGCCGGCAGCCCCTGCGGTGACAGTCGGACCACCCGAGCAGTGTGTCTTCGCACGCTCGGTTCTTCGCGCTGGCTGGATCGGCATGCGCCAACCTCCAACACCTTGCTAACTCCCTTGCTTTAGGCGCACCGCTTCGTCATCACCGCCTTCCTGACAGGCTCCCGCATCCTGGGACGCTCCTTCGTGGCCGCGTACAAGCAGGCTCAGGCGGCGTCCAACTACCAGCGCGCGCAAGCCAAGAACGGCGTCGGCGCCTCGGGCCGGGCGTCGCTCTCGTCCGGGATGACGCTCGACGAGGCCTGCCGCATCCTCAACGTCAAGCCCCCGGCCGGCGGGCAGGCCAACGTCGAGGAGGTCCTCGAGCGGTACAAGCGCTTGTTCGACGCCAACGAGCCGCAGAAGGGCGGCAGCTTCTACCTCCAGAGCAAGATCGTGCGGGCCAAGGAGCGCTTCGAGAGAGAGCTCGGCCCTATAAGAGAAAAGGTGGAACAGGAGGCCGAGGCGAAGGAGGGGTGGAAGCCCAAGGTCTACAAGGACCGGTAGGCAGGCACGCCACACGACGCGAGCACCAGGTGACGCTGCCGACCGCGCGCGCGGCACTACACAGCAAGCGATGCGATGCGATGCGATTCGAAGCCATGTTGGTCGCACAGCCAAGACAACGACATTCTCGGGCACGGCAGGCGAATGGGGCCAGATCGACACGCCGGACAACGGGGCCGCTCGGGTAAAATTCACGTCTTGACGGGGACGAGACGTCCCTTTGTATACATGTACATCTTCACTCGACTGCGGCATGGCAAGGCGTTTTCATGGGTGGCCATCTAGAGGCACGCAGCCACTATGACATTGGGACTAGAACAAAGAGGGGAGCTTCAATTAGTGTTTATTATACTGTACGATACGAAATGAAACTGCGGGCTGCTGAATTACCCAAGTTTGGATTGACCTTATGTGATTTGATAAAACCTGTAATTGCACTCTTTTCGGCATTCAATTCTGAGCGCCACCATGCACGTTTCTCGGCCATCACGTATCCGAAACCTGTGACATTTAATGGAATAACCTCGTAGCGGCAGCCCGGAGATCTCCGGCTCTTCGCGATACTGCCGCCAAAACAAAACCTGTGTACAGGAATTACTCATAATTCCATTTAATAGTACCCGTAGTGTAGGTAGCTTCATCTTCTTCGTTCTTGTTAAGGTGGCAAACCAGGGAGAGGAAGATAGAGTATAGGGTAGCTGCTTGGACGAGCGTCTTGACCCCTGCGTGTTGTCAAAGACGCGTCTCGCTCCACCGTGGCGCATAGTGTCAGGAGCA
Organism: Albophoma yamanashiensis; assembly: GCA_001600555.1. Classification (NCBI taxonomy): domain Eukaryota; kingdom Fungi; phylum Ascomycota; class Sordariomycetes; order Hypocreales; family Ophiocordycipitaceae; genus Albophoma; species Albophoma yamanashiensis. Next base: position 1,763,469 of record BCKH01000007.1, on the reverse strand, counting down.
CAGCAGCCAGAAGTTACGACGACGGACCTTTCTACCATCGCAGGACAAGAGCCGTCTGCCATGTCTGCACGCATAGCTAATACGTAGGTATACTTTTACAACACGCAGATTGCCTACTCCTTCCTTCGGACAAGCCCCTTCCAGAAGTCGAAGCTGTTCTCGTCGCTCTGCAGGGTCCAGATCTTCCCCGTGCCCCTGCCCTCCGCGTCTGTCTGCTCGACGCGCAGCATCCCCCAGTCACTCGTGATGCCCAGCACGCGGGCCTTGGCGCCGCCCTCGGCCTCGAGCGTGACGGACTGCCCCGTGTGCAGCCAGTGGCGGTAGTACCGCCTCTTCAGGTCGTCGGAGAAGCCCTCGCGCAGGAACTGCGCGTACATGGCCTCGAGGCGCGTGAGGATGCGCGCCAGCAGGTCCTCGAGGTGCAGCGGGGGCGCGTTGGCGGGCAGCAGGTCGCTGATGGACGTCGTGGGGCGGGGGTTGACGGCGTTGATGCCAATGCCGAGGACGACCTGGTAGGAGCCGTCGCAGTAGCCGCACTGCGCGAGGATGCCGCCTATTTTGACGTATTCATTTGGACCGGAGGGCTTGGTTGGATCACGGGCATCTTTGAAGAGTCAGCTAACGATGCGATTGACGTGCGCGTGGCATCTTACAGATATCGTTCGGCCACTTCAGTCTCAACGGCAGCTTCTCATATCCCGCGTCGAGTGACTGGATTGCCTCGACGATGGCAATGGCCGCAATGTACTGTATGAACACTATGGGGCGGGCGACGGCGAGGTGCGCCGGGTGGTTGATGATGGTGGAAAACATGAGCGCGCCCGGGGGAGCCACCCAGACGTTGGTTCCGCGACCGCGGCCGGCGACCTGCGTGGATGCCGAGAATGTGAACCCGGTGGGCAGCTTGGACATGAGCTTGTGATTCCTGGTGAAGGATGATCAGCATGTTTCGCGGAAATCGACCCCTCGAAAGGGCACGGTACCTTTCCAGAAGGGAGTTTGTGCTCGTCACAACGTTCCCGTAGAGAAGTATGCTGCCCCATTGTTCGGCGCCCTCTTCTATTGCTCGAAAGCGCTTGAGGCTCTTGTAAAAGCGCTCGTGGTTGAAGCGCGGCGTCAATTCGGGGTTCGGCAAGGCCTTTTCGTGGGCAATGATCCGTTTTGTTATGGCGGCGTAGTCGACGATGCCGCCATTCTTGGCAACGCGGTCCTCTGTTGATGGCAGCGAATGCTGCAGCTCCTCAACGCTGAGGTCATCTTCGTCGGTCCGGATATGGAATGTGTCTGCTTCCCCCTTGATAAACTCTTCGCCATCCTCCTTGTCGATGACCTCTTCCCAGGCGCAGAGCAGTTCCGTAACCTTGGTGTTGTCTACGGCCGAGAGGTGCAGACTGGACAGCAGTGGGAAGGTCGTGTCTTCCTGACTCACTTCCAAGCCCAGTTTGCCCAGGCACGCCGCAAAGAAGCTGACCCGGGACCGATCATCGGCGGTGATCTTGCGAATCAGTTCGTCGTAGCCTGGGATGTCGGGTTGCGGGTAGAGGTTGACGGGGGCGAATCTGTATGGAGTCAATGCCTCAAGCGCTCGAATAGATACGAGTGAGGAACCTACTCAGGATGAGGCCCGGACAGCATTGCTTTGCCGTCTCCGATGTGGCAGAGGACAACTGCGGCTTTGCCATCTCCACCGTCCACGTCGAGCTTCTCGTCGTACGAAGCCAGCACCTCAATCTTGCGGCTTTTTATGCTGGCCGCATCGACAAACACGCCGCCACCGTTGTAATACGACGTGAGAGTGTGCGGCACGGTCTCATTGAAGGCGCCGGCTGCGACTTTTAAGGTGACGGCCCTGGCTCCCCTCTCGCTGTGGTACTCGAAACCCTTGAACGCGCCGCCCCGGCAAGTACCAGGGAAGAAGGCCAGCTCCCGGCTACCGATGACCTCGAGTGGCTTGTTGCCGACCTCGAACTCGCACCTCCCGCTGCCGTAGTAACCGCCGGCGCACAGTCCGAGGTACGTGCCGCCGCGGCGAACGTATTCGCTGATGCGACGGTTGCCCTCGCCGTTGAAGACCCTACAGTAGCCCAGATCGGCGCCGCCAGGGATGACGAGGAGTGCGCAGGTCTGCGCCCACGGCTCCCTGAGGATAACGGAGTCGGAGACATGAATGACGGCGTAGTTTGGGTTGAGCAGGCGGCGGAGCGTGTAGAGGGTCTGCCTGACAGACTCGGCACTGGTGCCCGTGCCTGTTGGACAAGTTAGGTCAGGCGTGATCCTCGAATGCAAAGAGAAGTTGAGACAGCATGCCTGTGTAGACGAGCACGTTGAGTCTCTGGGGAGCCATGGTGCCGCTGAGATGTCGGATGTCGCGTTGAGATGAGCCCGGATCGGATGACTCTAGCCTCAGCTAATTTTCTTCCTTACACCACCGGCACTGACCGCACCGACTCAATGGGATCCCAGGCCTCGCGTCCAGAACCAGAGAGCCCGACGATGTCGCAGGACGAGGGCAAGATTCCACCTCCGACGGACGTGGAGGACGATGATGAACCGGATGAGTGGTGAGTTGCGCCTTCGGCAGGGAGAGGCAGGTCCGAGACGCTGCCTCCGACGCTAAGCCGCGGTGTGGCTCGCAGGCTGCTAACCGCCTCTCGCGCGCAGGGACAAGCGGATATTCAGCACAGGCTGTGCAGGTGAGCAGACGCATTCGCTACCGGGCAGCAGAGTCGTTGCCGCCAGCGACTGGGCTTTCGGACATCCAACGGGGCGGATGTTTCAGTCGTGTTGGCTGCCGCTGCTGGAGGACAGAACGCTGACTGATGCTGTCGCGCCACCGCAGACGAAAACGCCAAAATGACGGACTGCTACTTTGAGAAGAAGGATTGGCGGGCCTGCGCCGCAGAGGTACGTTCCATTCTTGGCCGATTGTCTCCATTATGGGCCTTTACCTCGGGGTTTCTGCTGCTGGGAGGCTGCTATTTTGATCTGATGCTGAGCGCGTGACAGATGGAGCAGTTCAAGCAGTGCTGGAAGCAGCACGGCAACGATGAGCGCACGGCGAGCAAGGACGCGTGAACAAGGGTTGGGCTGGGTGACGGTGTACGACTATTGTATTTCTACATTTTGGCAGCATGGGTCTCTACTCCGTCTCGTCGTCAGCATTTCCACGGCGCTGTATTCTATTGTACATTTAGGTCTGATTTGCAGACACCTTTGGCGGTTGCTAAATGGTGACGTCGCGCCCTGACCCCGGTCCTTTCCCTTGACCGTGCAGGAGCTACTGCGGAGCCTCCACTTCTCGCCTCGTCAAGCAAGCAAAGCTCACGCACGGTGAAAAATACTTAAGCTCCCAACTCCAGCTTCAAGCTCGCAACACCACAGCCTGCGCACCTCGAAACCCCCAACCGACCGGCCGGGATTCAAGAGCGCGAGCCATGCTGCTCCACGGACGAGCCGTCGCCGCCGCGGCACCGCGGCACCTCACACGTCGCGCCAGCTCCGTCGTGCCACTCGCCCGCCGGTATGCCACGGAGGCCGCCTCCCCTGCGGCCTCTGAAGCCGCCGAGGACGGAGCGCAAGATGCCGCGCCAGCAGCCGCAGCGAAGGCGAAGCTCGCCCCCGCAGCCTCCAAATGGGCCAAGGCGAAGAGTGCCCGGCCGGCGCCCGCACCAGCCGCCGCCAAGAAGAGCACCGCAATGCCTTCCGAGGTCCTCTACCAGGCCAGGACGATAGCACACCAGGCGCAAACGGCGCCCGCCTTCGACGCGGCCGGGTCGCCCGTAATCGACTGGGCGAATAGCTTCCACGGCATCTCGGCGCGGCCCGTGACCGAGGAGCAGTTCAAGGTGCTCATGCAGCCGGTCAACGAAAAGGACATCGAGGTCAAGCCCGACGGCGTCATCTACCTGCCCGAGATCAAGTACAGGAGGAGGCTCAACGAGGTGTTTGGGCCCATGGGGTGGGGCATGATCCCCAAGGGCGAGCCCGTCGTGGGCAGCACCATCGTGACGAGGGAATACGCCCTCATCGTGGATGGCCGGTACGTCCCCCCCTTGTGCACATGCTACAGCGTGAGATGCCTTCTTACTAACTCATCTTTCCAGCTTCGTCTCCCAGGCCCAAGGCGAAAACTCCTTCTTCAACCCCGACCAGCTCCCCTCGGCCGTCGAGGGCTGCAAGTCCAACGCCCTGATGCGCTGCTGCAAGGACCTGGGCATCGGCTCCGAGCTGTGGGACCCGCACTTCGTCCGCTGGTTCAAGAAGAACCACCTGGAGGAGGTTTGGGTAGAGCACGTTACAACCAAGAAGAAGCGCACCTTTTGGTACCGCAAGGGCGAGGTGGACGTCGCGTATCCGTACAAGCTGACGAGGTGAACACGAAAAGGGCAGACAGCCCAATGACCTAACGGCAGAACTTCCTTTTACTCTCGAGAGGGGATATTATACACAACATACAACGAGGGTGCATCGGAGATAGTTGGTGTCGCTGTACTATATTTGGACTACAATCTCAGCTGCGGGTTCGTGAGAGGCGTTTTGGTGATCACGGGCGGAGCAAGGCCGCGTCTCTGTACTCGACACTACCTAAGGTGGTGAGGTAGGTATATATGGGGTAAAAGCCTTGGGATACAGGGTTGCATATAACAGTAATACATATTCTATTCCTAGAAATGACACACTTGTATCACTGGAACCGTAATCTTGTATCCTTTCCTCCGTGGGGAGGTATCCTGTAATTCCCAGTCGAATGAACCCTTGCAGTCCAGCAGCGTAATCTACGAAAAGCACCCAAACTCCTGTCCGATCCAGCCCATACAGAAATCCCTACTTGTCCTGGGGCGAACCCGGGCCCGCCTCGGCGCCGCTACCAAACCCCCAGGACATCCATGACTTCCGAGTTCCGCTTCCCGAGACGTTCCGTCGACGCAGGTTGAGGTCTTCCTCGGCTCCGCTGTCGGCCTCGACCTTCTCAAAGTCGGTCTCGCTGCGGCTCTTGCTCAAGCCGCTCCACGCGCTCAGCCCGCTGGACGGTCGCTGGGTGGCTTCGCCTTCGTCGTGATCGTCCGCGTCGCCGCGCTGGACCTCCTGCGCCTCGCGGTCGAGGGCGGAGAGGACTATGTTGAGGCGCTCGCGTTGGGCATCTATGTAGTTCATCTTATCGGCGGAGTTGCGCAAGTTGGGCGGGATAAGCGCCCCACGGGGGAGGCTTCTGTCCGTCGAGGCCCCGGCACCAGCGGTTGCGCTCGCGCTCGCAACAGCAGACACGGCGCCCGCCACGAAGCTGTAGAATTCGCCCCCAGCATTTCCAGCCCATCTCGTCGTCGGGACGCTAAACCGGGCGAGGAGCGACTGCGTATAGCCGTGGGCGGTGGGTGATTCGGGGGCTGGCGGCTGTTCGGTGGGCGGCAAGCCGAGGACCTTGGTCTTGACATACTCGATAGCCTGGCGTACGTACGTCATGCCAGCAGCCTTGAGGCGCTCGTGGGTGCTGGCAATGAAGTTGTCGATATTGACTTCGTTGTCCTCGAGGAAAGGGTGGACCTTCTCCTCGTAGATGATGCGCGCGCCCTGCGTCTGAGGCAGAACCAGGTAGAGAAGGAAGAGGAGCCGGATGTAGCTGTAGAACGGGATCCTGCGAAGAATGGTAAGCGATAGGCGCAGCCCAAAGGCGTGGCCGACATTGGCGACGCACCAGACGAGGATGAAGGAAATCCATGACTCGACGAGGAGGCAGCAGCTGAAGACGACCCAGTACATGAGCCACGGCGTCAACTGCGCCGGGTCCGACGTCTTCAGCGCCTTGTACGAGGCAAAGATGGGGAAGAGAAAGGAGGTGATGGAGCTGTGTAGACCAACGTCAGCACTTGTTTCGCAGCGCATCTTGCGCATCGTGCGCATCGTCTGCCTCGGAGACGGCGGGGTGTGACGACATGGCGGGGCACCTACGATAAGGCCATGGCAAAGATGTCGAACATGGTGGCGAGGAGCAGGCGAGGCCGCGCCTCTCAGTCTGCGGGAAAGCGGTTGATGTGAATGCCGGTGAGGATATCGAAGTCTGGACGACGGGCCCGATCAGCGGTGGAGACGTGGGAGGCTGCGATGGGTGAAATGGAGGAAGCGCTGGCGGAGGACAGGAGGATGGACCGAACGCCGGGCCAGCGCGGGAAGGGTCTGAGCCACAGGGATCGTGTCGCAGCCGGCAGCCGCCGACGTGTACCAGCGATGGAAGCGGCGGCGGTGGCGGTGGAAAGCTGCAGCGGGGGGGAGACCGCATGCGGCACCTGATGCGCTAAAAGCGGCCCTTGCGGCGCTAGAGCTCCAAGCGCACGTCAGCCCCAGCGGCCCCCGGGACCCGCCCTGCGTGCTGGCAGGCGGAGCTGCGGGGGGTCCTCGTGACGGCGGAGATGCGACTTAAGCTCAGCTGCCCGCAGGCTGCAGCTTTGCGGGACCAGGCACGCGACTCCTGAGCTCCGAGGCTTGCCGCTGGGTGCCTGGGCGACAAAGGCGGCGGCCGCCTAAACCCACACAAACGACTTCATTTTCCATCTTCTAATTATTTTTCTTGTGGTCAAGGGTAGTCTCGCTTTGCCTCATTGTCTTGCGTGCTCGTCCCTCGTTTGAGTTTGCTGCAAGGGGAAAATTGCGTCTGTTTCGGCTTTCGAGTTCCCACTGTGCCACTACTTCATTTACGAGTACCTAGATTTTTTTCGTCTAGAGTTCCCAAAAGCCCATCAGAAACGACCATTTCTTGCGGCATGTCCATGCTCACCTGGACGAAACAAAGGTTGGATTTGAAGATAGCCTCTTTAGCTACATGTATCGGGCAATTGCCACGAGATTTGAGATACTGATGGACTCTGAACTTCAACGATGATTTGCTGACATATCAAGGATGCAGAAACTACCTGACAACGAACCTGAACTCGAGGTTTAAGTTTTCGAAGGCATACTTTGGAAAGATGAGCTTCCTATAATAGTTAATATTGACAGACGACTGTGCATCATAGAACGGATCATGGACAAACGATGAGGTCGCCGTAACGGACTTAGTATTTATTGTATATTTTAACGAGCTTGCTCCGTGCACATCAGGGAAGAGCTATGTATCTTGTATAGCATTCAATGGAAGCTTCAAAATTCATTTGATCATAGCTTCGCAAATATGTTGGTTCAGTTGGCTTATTTCCATCAATGTTGTTTCTGCCTTCGGTGCGGAGTATGTAAATTCACGTCCCAGGCCGCTAGAATGGCGCGGTATCGGTGGTACCATCAGGAAACCCGACAGTTCCTTGATGTCCTGGGGTGGTGATGTGGGGCGCCCCATAGGGGCACGGGTACCCGGGAGCCTATAGGGCCGTGTCACGATGCATCAAATAGATCAGGGTTGTGCGCTGAGATTGAGTGCAATTGAACAGTGAACAACAAGCTGAAGAAGAAGGAAGGAAAACACGAGGCTGCGTTGTGTGCAACGCAGCCTGAAAACCCTGTGGTTCACGTGTAATATCATGTGACCGTCACAGGCCGCGCCCGGGCGCGCGTGCAATCTTAGTTTCCTGATAATGTGTCGGCAACTCGATTTGATGCGGCAAGACGAAGGACGAGATGGCCGTCAGCTCTGCCAGTTTGTAGGCGGCGAGGGCGGGACCGGAAGATCGCGTATCATCTCGGCGCTCGTTGAGTTATTTGCCGCAAGGGGTATATCAAGTCGCCTGATAATTACGGCGACATCGGGAATCGCAGCAGCGCGAATCAACGGCATCACGATCCATTCCGCCTGTGGGTTCTCGAAAGACTACGCGGCAACTGCAAATGCGGGCAAGGTGTTAGACGGCGTGCGATTTTCGAAGCAAGCTGGGCGATTCGTCCATGGCCAGTCGCGAATGGACTGGCAAGAAAAAGACGTGCTCGTCATCGACGAAGTGAGCATGCTTGGAGCGCGGACCTTTCACGCCGTCAACGAGCAGCTTTGCCGATTGCGCGGGTCGCAACAGGACTTTGGAGGGATCCCCATCGTCCTGTTCTGCGGCGGCTTCCACCAGTTCCGTCCTGTTCAAGAAAGATCTATTGTGTTGTCGAGCGCGGCCATCTCGTGGAACGTGGACAAGTCATTTACGGCCGAGCAGCGACACCAGCACGATAAGGCGCACGCGCTGTGGAGGAGGTTCACGACGGTCGTAATGCTAGACGAGCAAATGCGCGCCGCCGGAGATGCGGAGCTGCAGGGGCTGCTGAAGCGGGTCCGGGAGGGCGTGCAAGATCAGACGGACTTGAACTTCCTCAACTCAAGGTGCTACCAGGAGGGCAGACGGATCCCATGGGACCGGGCATCACCGTCGTGACACTATTGAACAGGAACCGCTGGAACCTCAACATGAAGGCCAACCTGGCATTCCAGATGCAGCAGCGGTCTATGATGCGCATCTTCATTTCCGAGCACAAGGGTCACCGGGTCTCGGCGGACATGATGATTCACTTCGGCCCGCCGGCGGGCTTGATCTTGGCCTCCGAGACGACGGAGGATCTCCACTTTGTCGGCATGGACGCCGACGAGTATCGTGATTCCATGCCAGCGCAAGCGGCCATGGCAGCAGAACGATACCAGCCGCAAGGGGTTGCCATGTGCGGCAGCGTTTGCGTGCACAGATTATAAAGTGCAAGGGGGAACGTTGGAGCGGGTTGCGCTGGAATTGCGTGGAACGAGGACGATGAGCGTCGGAGGCCACACGGTGGCGTCGCAACCGGGTGCCCAAGGAGATGAGTGCAGCGCAGGTTAGGCTCGAGAAGTTGTGCGAGAAAACAATGCAAGAAGCGGTGGGATGGTTCGGTGACGAAGAGTCAGGGTGAGTGCAGAGGTGGCATGACGAATCAGAGCAGCATCTGGCTGACGAAAGGGAGCGCAAGCAAAAGGATGGACACACACACAGGCACCACAGAGTGCCCTTTTCAGACCATCCAGAAGGCAGAAAGACAGGAAGCAAGGCCATTGGGGGAGGCAGTGTAAGAAGGAGCCAATAGCAAGGGGAGGAGGATCGAGGGGGGCGCGCGCGAAGCGGGGCAGAATCCTTTCGTCTCTTCGTTCCTCAAGGCATAGAATCAACTTTTGAGAGGTAAAGCTTCTTTGAGATGATTTACGCTATGGTTGCGTTTAGAGTCAGTTGCAATATCTGCATACGGGTATCTAGGTTCTTTCGAATCCTATCTACCTTACGCTGTTCTATCATCTATCGGAATCTCAACTTGATTGTAATAATCGTTAATGCCGCTAACTTTCTTTAAGTTCTTTTTCGCAGTGGATAAACTTGGCTAAGATGGCTTCTAAGCTTATGAGAACAGTTCGGCCACTGTTAAGGATATTATGTAGATCCTAGCTTCCAAGGACAAGTATAAGCATTTGGGATTCCCGTGATACGGCACAGTCCTGAGTTATCGCAGCACTGATACTAATGATGATATCCTGGTTCATGAGGAATATGGCTTCCGGCGTAGAGGAGAAAGTTTATGCCATATCATGTAGAGAGCTACAGACCCTTGCTCCCATGTCCACGAGGCTGGCTACCACCGCAACAGCACCAATGTTCGTGAATGAATCCATTGGAACACAAGAGACCAAGCGTCAGGGAGAGGGCTGCTTAGACGTCATCGCGTAGATTTGCGCAAAAAGTCTGTTCAGCTCTGAGCTTCTATAAATTAGAAGCAGGACTGCCTATTGTAGTAGCAATGGTAAAGAAACACGCGTCCAGCACAACCTCTGTCAACCGCGAGCCCAGACGCCAGTACTAGCCCTAATTCTACTCCCTGACACCACGCATTCCACAATCCTCAAGGTCACACGGGCATTTCGGCGCCGCAAGACATAGCCGCGCTCTCCGTGAATCGACTTGCATCTTCTTTGGATCAAGCAAGCGAACCAGCTTAACCATCAAGTGCTGAAGCTTCCTCAGCCTGTGGTCGGGAATGCTGTTCTGACCACCAATAAGAGCAGCCGATACCTGTCCCTGGGTGAGACATGCTCGCCACGCTTGGTAAGAATTGGCTATGTAGCGAAGGTCACGGTCTAAAGGCCTGAACCATTTCATGTCCTCATCACCGTCGAACCATTTTTTGGAGAATGCGGCATATCCTAAGGACGAAAATTCGATATCTTCGCCCTTCGAGGTCATAATCTCGCCAATGGCCGATTGCTGGCCGCGCCAGAGAGAGAAAGGCGAACCAACAGAAGGGACACTAAACCGCCGCTACCGGACATCCATACACTGCAATCTCTCAAGAACCACAACTTTGCTGTCGAAGTCCCCTTCAAATCTGTACTGAATGCCGCCGTTCATAAGTGTTGCACCAGAATATATCTGGTTATCACCGAGTCTGTATTTTGCTGATGTGTCCAAACCTTGGAGGCGGAGCAAGGGATAGTTGTGCACTATTGTCGCACGAATTTGGAAGGCAAAGAGAACAACCCTGGCGCCGTCTTCGGAGATGAAGAGGGCCGCGGGGTAGTTAGAATCTTCCGGTAGGTTAAGACGCCACATATCCCCTCGTATCACGATGGGATTAATATCTTCTGCAAGAGAAACCAGATCCAGGATCTGATTCTTGTCCTCGTCTGGTATCATATCCGGATTGAGCTCCAACCCAAAGGAACCTCCCATCATGGCGACGTGTGCCCGAAATCGAATTGGCGTAGTACGCCCAGTAAATTCGTTTGGCACTGCAGATACGTGCGCACCCATTGTCGACGGTGGGTAGACCAATGATGTTCCGAATTGAATAAAGATGCGGTCTAATGCATCTGTGTTGTCGGAAGTCCAAACCTGTGGAAAGTAGTGTAGGATGCCAGGGTCAAATCGGCCACCGCCAGATGCACAACCTTCCCAAAGGACATCAGGGAACCGGGAGGTTAGCTCGCTAAACACTCGGTATAGCCCCAGTATGTAAGCGTGATGGTTATCCGGGGTGGGACTTTCATGCATGCCGCGATTATTGTCCCACTTAACGTAACTGACAGGCACGCTCCGAAGGGTGTTGGACACAGATTGAATAATAAAATCCTGGACCTCGGTGAGCGCCAGATTCAGAACTAGTTGCTGGCGTAGTTCACTCCGAGGGTATTTGCCAGCGTGCAATACCCAATCCGGGTGCCGTTCAAATAACGTAGACTTTCGGTTAACCATCTCAGGCTCGAACCACAGACCAAACTGTAGATTGGTCTGAGAATTTATAGCCTGGAGTTTTGTGATGTCCTCTGCAAGTGGTTTCAGCCCGTTGGGAAACCTATTAGGATTTGCCTCCCAGTCTCCTAGGCCCGCGTTATCGTTGAGACGAGGATGCGTTACTCCAAACCAACCATCATCCAGCACAAATAACTTTACACCTAGGTTGGCCGAGTCTTGGGCGAGCTTATAAATTATACTCTCATCAAAGTCAAAGTAAAGGCCTTCCCAGCTGTTGAGCAGGACCGGTCGCGGCTCGCCAACGAATTTACTCTTGATCAGGTGCTGGCGATAGAGGCGATGGAACTTGCGAGACATGTCTCCAATTCCGGAGTCTGAGAATACGGACGCGCATTCCGGAGTCGTCAGCGATTCTCCAGGTCCAAGGGGCCATGACAGCTGGCGAGGATTCATCCCAATCAAGGCACGGGTTAATCCTTGGGGGCTCTTCTCAACCTCAACAGCGAATGAGCCCGTATACACCAGAGAGAAACCCCAGGCTTCACCTTTCGACTCAGTGGTACTTGGTGGTAAGATGGAGAAGAACGGATTGTGAAAATGTGAAGAGTAGCCGGTAGTGCTTTCGAAACTTCACGCGACGTCAGCAGAATGATCCACTCTCTCATCTCCGGTCAGACAAGCTCCACTCACCCTTGCATGCCATAGTCAATCTTCCGGCGAATTCTCGCACATTCTCGGGCCCAGTCACCCTGAAGTTCAAGCATATCGAAGTTTTGGTATGGCAAGTCGATGCTGAAACTAGCGAGCTTCTCGATAGAGATTTTCTTGTCGCCTTTGTTCGTAATTTTGACGTTCCGAACGACGGCATCATGATTGTGGAATACGGAGTATGATAGCTCTGCTGCGACGGAACTGCAACTGTCGTACATGTATATCACAAGCGTCGCTGCCTCGTCATCCTCCCCAAAAGTGCAGGGAAGACCTGGCAAACTTGGCTTCCCGCCGGTGACAGTGTGGCTCTGATATTTGAAGTCGCTTACGGCATAACCATCAGAGTGTTTGATGTGCACCGCTGGGGATCGGAAATCTCCTCTACCAAGGTCAGGAAACTCGCGTCGAAGATGGGCTTGCGTTGACCATCCGCCATTGTGAACGGTTTGCACGGCCGGGTCTTCAGTTACTCGGCCACCAAAGTGGTCCGAGATGATGTCGCCTGTTGTGTTGTCGACATGAAAACGATAGGAGACGCCACGTCCGTTTAGGGCGAAAGAGTGTCCATCAACAACAATAGCTGCGCGGAATTGTTAGAAGCCAGGGCGCCATCATAGGGCGAGAACCGGGTTGTGAGAATGGGGAGATGCGATGAACTCACAGGTAGTGGGTGGGCCGGTGGCTCGAATTGGATCGGACGAAGTTCCCGTCATAATGACTGTTCAATGAAGAAAGTATCCGCGCAGGATCGAGATTGGCCCCCGTAGGTATGTATCACCTTGCGAGTGTGGGCAAACATGCGTGGGCAGTTTGCACCTCGACTCTTGCGAATTGAAATCATCCTATATACTAGTCAGCACACGAGTATACGTTCCCGCTTCCGCAACTTGCACAGCCATTTCAGTTGAACTACGAGCTTTCACTTCGGGGATAACTTCGACCGGCCTGGACTAGCCTGTAATTAAGCAATGGTACTCTGTACAACATTGAATGCAACGAGTTACTACGTACAGATCGAGCTGGGAGGCCACAGCGGCACGCCAACGACTGCGCCATCCATCACCAATCGGCATAAGATTGACCTCATTGGCGGCTTTGACCGGTCATCGAAAGACACGGCCCGCAACTTGAAACGACGGAAGCTACCGGCCCCTCTTCCTGACAGGCGTGACCTCCATCCCCACCTTCTAACCAGGTCGGCTATTGCTTCACAGATTTCCGCAGCACCGGTCCGACGGATGATGACATCCCGACGGTCATTCATGACATGTGATGATGCAAGTTTTGACCTCCCAACCGACAGGATCCTCCTTGCTAGCAGGTAGCAGGCTTTGTCCCTCCGGAAGCAATCAGCCGTGACATTGCCGTCGCCGATCATGGCCCCGCACCCCAGAGTCCAGACTCCACGGATCTTTGACAAGGCGTGTGGGGGCGTACCAGCATCACTCGCACCCGAGACGCGGACGTGGGGCCTCCTGTGCTTTAGAGCATTCAATAGTGCGTACTCGTACGTACTCGTACGAGAGCGCTCCCTAACAAGTTCGCAGTCCAACAGACTCCTCACGCAGTCAAGAACAAGCATGGACTGAACAGAATCTGCTCTGCGAGCGAATTCGATGGCACACGACCGATCTTGGTAAAGGGGAAGCTGAATCTATGGTGCGGATTGCAACAGCATGCCGAGCCTGTCGGTAAGTAGAATGCTAATTGTACAGTCGGCCTTGTCTAATCATGTTAGTAGGTCCCGCAAACAGAAATGTCGAACGACGCAGAAAAAAGCGCCGACCGCTTGCGACTTTTGTCGATTCCGTAAAATCACCTGCTCTCTAGGGCTCCCGGCTTGTGCTGCCTCGCCAGACCACGAGATAATCCGAGATGGGTCACCGGTACGCCCGAGTGTCAATATCAAGCCGCTACCCATGCCAGATGTGCGGGACTACGGCCTGCCGCCTGCTGGTGTCTGTCTCGATCTCATCAACGTGTACTTCCATACCCTAGATCACACCGAAGGGTCACTTTTCCACCACCAATCCTTCTTGCAATCGTTCCACAACAACGAGCTTCCGCTGGTCACTTTACTCGCCGTGTTCGCTCTTGCAGCTAGGTAAAGCCATTGAATGGTGCAGCCATGGCTCCCATGGTAACCACGTCGGTAACAGGTTTTCCGATCATGCCTATTTTCAAGACACTCACCGATGGGTACGCGGCATCAAATGGGGGCAGGAGGCAAAAGCCCTTTTCAACTTACAATCCATGAATGCCTCGTTATCTACGTTGCAGGCTTGCCGCCTCCTGTCCTCCCTCGCCGCGGCTGAGGGGGACAGCAACACTGTCTCAATCTGCAATGCAATAGCTACCGGCGTAGCGTCGTTGCTTGACCTCCCACGGAATCTGAACAAGAATCCTCTCCGACAAGAGATTCAGCTTAGAGGTTGGTTCAAACGACGCCTGTAAAGATCGAGCTGATGGGATATAGTATGGGCCACAATCTACATGACAGATGTCTGGGTCTCTACAGCGCGCAACTTGAGGCGATCATTCAACCTAGACGAGACGTTTCCGTGGCCAATTGACGAAGTCGCTTTCAGGAATCTGACCGAAGACCAAGCCGAAGATGGAATAACACCAGACGATGGTCTCTCTCGCAGATCGTGTATGTGGTCACAAATGATCCCGCTGACTAAACTCTTTGGTCAGATCAACGATCTGAACCACGCAATGATGGATTGCTGCAAGGAAGACGAAACAGGTTACGTAGCCAAGATTGATGCGCTATTCCTCGAACTTGCGCATTGGCGGCGCAATCTCCCGGCCAGACTCCAGGAAGAGCGTCGAAACCTGGCTTACTTTGCCACCAGGAACCTAGGGCACGTTTTCGTGGCACTTCATGTCGGCTTTCACTACCACTGCGTGCTCCTATGCTATCGATTCCTCTATTTTCAACGCGGAAAAGCCGTTCCAGAAGGTCAGCGGGAGTATTCACGTCAATGCAAAGCACACGCCGTTGCAATCTCAGAGTTGGTTTGGTCAAGCTATCGGGACTTCAACGTCAACTGTGTTTGGCTGATGATCAGTCATGTCTTAGTGATCTCGTCGTCAGTGCATCTGCATTCTTTCCTGCTGAATCCCCTCAACGAGGATGTTTTGGAAGCCCGGTTCTTGCTGGAGCGCAATTTTCAACTCCTTACGAGGCTCCGATTTTACTGGCCTTGGTTGGACCAGGCGATGAGTCGGCTCAAGGCCTTCCAGGAAGCATGCCTGCGGGCACGGGAAGTTTCGGATATTTTCAAGATGAATGACTGGTTACTGCGATTTCTACATGCGTATGACATGGCTATCACGAACGATGTCGATGCTGCACATCCTCAGCAAGATCTCTTCAGCCTTCGCACCTGGGGCTGCTTTGGAGATTCCCCAACGCCAGTTTCTTCTCGCGTTGCTGCTGCAGATGAATGTCGTACAGGAGACGGATAATATTGTCCAAACCTACTTAAAATAGAAGTAACAAACAGCCCGACAACTAGGCTCTGTTGCCGTGTACCTGCAACTTAGGTAATTCTAGCCAACCCAATTGCGAAGGATTCTAATCTGCAGTCTGAGAACTCGATTTAGCCTATGCAATGCCCTGTATTCTCATCCCGATTTCGACGATACACTGCGGCCGAATGCCAAGATGCCGGGTGAGTGGTGCGAAGCACTTGGCAACTGCCCCATGGGGTTGCAGGGGCTTTGCGGCAGCTTCTCCACGGAGGCGGAGTCGGAAACCGACTGTGTAAGTCGACCCCCTGCATTACGTTGGTGCGAGTTTCGGATCTGGAGATGGGTCCGAAGCCAGAGACCAAAGTGCCCGCGGCGGTGGCGATATTACCCTTTTAGGGGGCCACGTCGGCAGCCTCTCTGTTCATCTGCCCTTCCTAGCGACTTGCCCAATTCCATGGACCGGTGATTCAGAGCCGAGACAGCGCCACGTTCCTTCTGCGGCAGGGGCCTGGTGAGAGTTGCACGAACCGTCGGATGCAGCGATGTCATGAAGGGTATGCAGAACCTCACATGGTCAACTAGCTCTTCAAACCGGGCAATAGCCGGGCCTGCTTCGCATGAAGGAAACGGGGTGGGTGAGACGGGATCTCCACTTTATGTTGAAAGCCAACAAACCAGACCGGTTCAAAGCCGAAATATTGCAGCCACAGAGGCACGGTGGGTCTGGGGTAATTAGCGCTCTGCCAGCGAGACCAGCTTACTGTTTCCCCGACTTTCATGCCAGCCGACATAGCCTTGGATTGGTCCCGGCAAGGCAACAGTGAAGCGTGCAAAAATCCAAGCTGCTACACCGTACGATTAGAGATGGTACATGTAACCGTTGGGCTTCAGCCTATAAGTATGCTGCACATTAGACAATTATCCGGAAAACTCACGTCTCTAACTCGCCGTCAAAGCAGAGGACACACTCTATTGATGATTGCCTCCAAAGTCGAGATGGAGTCGAAGGCCATCGAAATTCAACATGCGGAACAATACGACAGTTCCAACGTGAAGGAGCTTGCAGCGCAGGCGGAAGCCGCTCAGCATAGCGAGTCGATCGGCCGCGCACTTCGCCGCCATAGAAAGGCCATGTTCTGGTCAGTCATGGTCTCCATGTGCGTCATCATGGAAGGATACGACACCGCCTTGCTCGGCAACTTTTACGCTTATCCAGAATTCGCAAAGAAATTCGGCAACTACAACTCTGATACCCAGACTTATCAAGTCCCGGCCCCCTGGCAAGCAGGCCTCGGCAACGCATCCGGAGTTGGTGCCTTCCTCGGGTCGATGCTGAACGGGATCGTGGTCCACAATTTCGGGCAGAAACACGTCGTCCTAGGCGCGTTGGTGGCGCTCACTGCCTCTCTCTTCATCGTCTTTTTCGCTTCTAATGTCACCATGCTACTCGTCGGCGAAATACTGTGTGGCATTCCGTGGGGGATTTTTGCCACCTTGTCTCCCGCCTATGCATCAGAGGTCCTTCCTCTCTCACTGAGGGTCTACATGACCAGCTGGACGAACATGTGCTTCGTCGTTGGGCAGCTCCTCGCCTCTGGCGTCCTGGCCGGCATGTCAACAGTCCCCAACGAATGGGCATATCGGGTGCCGTTTGCCATACAGTGGTTCTGGCCGGCGCTCCTCCTGCCTACTCTCTTCTTCGCCCCCGAATCACCTTGGCATCTTGTCCGCAAGGGCCGCTTTCAGGAGGCGCGAGCTTCCCTCGAGCGCTTGAACGAGGTCGATGCGCTCGGCATCGACTCGGAGCTTTCCCTCATCATCCACACCAGCGCGCAAGAAGAAGAGCTTTTGAAGGCGACAAGTTCGTATTGGGATTGCTTCAAAGGAGTTAATGCCCGTCGAACGGAGATTGCCTGTGTCGTTTTCTTGGGGCAAGTGACAACGGGCCCCTGGTTCGCCGCACAGGGGACCTATTTCTTCCAGCAAGTTGGCCTAACCACCACCCAGACCTACCACCTCAACGTTGGCGGCAACGCTCTCGGTTTATTCTTCTGCATTCTTTCCTGGCTGCTAATTATCCCAAATTTTGGTCGCCGCGTCATCTATCTCTCTGGGATATTGCTGATGGCCATCATCCTCTTCTTGATTGCCATACTTAATGTTAGAACCGAGGAAAAGTCGATTGGCATGACACAGGCTGTGCTCACCCTGGTTTGGACTTGCGCTTTTCAATCGACTGTTGGTCAGGTAGGCTGGGCTCTTCCGGCCGAGGTCAGTTCCACGCATCTCCGTCAGAAGACGATTGTCTTGGCCCGCAATACCTACTATATTGGTAGCGTAGTCGCCTCCGTTCTGGAGCCCTACTTTGTCAACCCAACGGCGTGGAATCTGAAAGGATACACTGGCTTCTTCTGGGGCGGAACAGCCTTGGCCACTGTTGCATGGGGCTTCTTCCGCTTGCCTGAGACCAAGGGCCGATCCTTCGAGGAGCTTAATGTACTCTTTTCCAAGCGCGTTCCTACACGGCACTTCAAAGATTATCAAGTCGATGTTTTCGATACAGCCAAAGAGGAGAGCGCAAGTGGTCCACACGTCCCATCCGCCTGAGTATGCCATGACTTAGCGAGAAATTGCGTGGTTGGGAATGGAAGGTGCCTGCCTTTGTCAAAATGTTCTGAGTGAGGATCCTTATCTATATTCATAGATGAAGCCGTCCCCTGCTACGGCGTAAAGCTGGTCGCCAGTGGCAAGGCCACTCCTCCCGCGCTTTTTGTTTTCCATCGTTGGCCTATCTTTAGTTTCCATGCCCATCGCTGTAATCGGCCTGGCTGAGTTTCATGGTGGTCATCAAGTAACAATCCTCGATATCAATTCCACATCAAACCTCAATCTCTTCAATATTGCTGAAATTGAACTCACGGAGAGTCTCGTAATATATTCATGATGAACGGGATGGGACAAAGGCGAAGGGTGGTATTAATGCCCGACCTTTCGTTGCCCGATGAACGACGTGTGACATAGGCAGGGAGCCATCGTCCACACAATCAATTCCTTACGTAGGAGAGGCTCCGCCTGCTAGCTCGGGATACCTTTTCGAAATCCGTCTCGTTGAGTCGCCACCCTGGGTGGATGTGGTGCATGGTGATGGTTGGTGACTGGGACGTGGAATAATATACGTCAAGCCTTAGGAGAATGTGCTGCAGTTTTTCCTTTTTCCAGGAATTTGCCATGTCCAAGCCCCCTTATATATTGACCGACGGATAATTCCGCCGCGGAGCTATTAAGAAACCACTTAAGGCAAACCACAAGAGTACCACCGGCAGTGGTGGGCCTTGCCTGCCAAATTTGTCCTGGTTCATCAGTGTAAATGAACTTGGCGGCGCTAGACGCGAGACATTCACTTGGCTATGGTGGAGTGGGTTGACTTTCGCTCCGAAGCCCTACCAACCAACCTCGTTCAATGCCGAAGCCCCACCAGTCTTCGGAGACGCTACTGGTTCTTTCTCTAAACCCCAACGCCACATTCGATACTGTCCCCTTTCCCGGCGGAATCACCAGAGCCAGAAAACGGCCCGGGCAATGTGGGCTCGTACCAACATATTCAGTGGTAGGTAGGGATCTGTACGAGGGTACAGTTGGGGCTTTGAGACGCAACTAGTCGCTCATTGTGATTTAAGCACATCTTCAGCCAGAATGGTTACCTGTCCGTCTTATATATGGCGGCCAATCTCTCCTCTTGTCATACTACACAACAACTGTCACGCACACATACACATCGACCGTGCCTTTCCTCTCTCCGGCGCCTGCTCTGAACGTACGATCTCTAAACGATCAGATCCTCCAGCTCCGCGACACGATCTAAGGTCTCGCAATATGTGTGGCAGCGGCGATCTTCGCAGCAAAAGCTCCTACCCTCATTTCGCTCAAAGGCCCGTCGGTGTCGCAAAGACGAGCATTCTTAAGGACCGAATTGAACCGTTCTACAAGTCGGGCCAATATGATAAGGTCAATCTGCTCGCGTGAGTTTGCTTCCAGATCCAATGATTATCCATTTAAATAGGTCTACTGACAACTACGTGTAGGAACCAATACAATGCCAAGTTCTCGGGCGAGCCGCACGTCAAACTCTATTCCTGGAGCGCACCTGGCCAGGAGCGGCCCAGCTTTGATGAAGCGGTCTCGGACGACTTCAAGGAAACCAATACTGGCGCCTCGTTCGGGCCGTCGTGGACAACACACTGGATCAGAGTTCACTTGACGGTGCCGAAGGAGATTCTTTACGAGGAGCTCCTCATATTTGAGTGGGATGCAAACAACGAGGGCATGGTCTGGGCCAAAAATGGCATGCCCCTATAAGGTCTAACAGGCGGTGGCGAGCGTGTTGAGTGGATCATCCCCAAATCTTTTCGAGATGGCAAGGAGCACATTGTCTACATTGAAATGGCCTGCAACGGACTGTTCGGAAACGCGCTAGGGGCCAATACCATCGTGCCAGGGGCCAATACTATTGCGCCACCCGACCCAAGATTTGTCCCGCTACGTGAGGACTTCATGTCATAGAAGACAGTGAGCAAGGTTGGTGGGCTGTCGCTTTGTTACACTCGTTCATCTGCACATATGCTGTGGTCCGGACAGAAGGATAGGCCTTGGATCGCGATCGTAGCAATGCGACGATACCAGTACTACAAGGGATCAATGCCAAGTCGTACCATGGCGAAGTAGAAACTCAAAGATTTCGGGTCATTGGATATGTGAAAAGACATAAATTTTGGAATTCGTAGTGTTATATACATGTATAATAATACATACATACCCAGCAGACGCACAGACCGAATATAGATCGCAGGGCAGAATAGAAGTATTGTGTACCATTCACTATTTGCCCCAACCAGTCTCCCCGCTCTGTCTTCACTTCCTGCTCTTCTGGATTCTTGAAGTAGATCTTTCCTTTGCGTGTATATGTCTCGACCTACTGTGATTCGATTGCGTTAGACTGCCTCGATGTTGTAGGTGCAGAAGATTATATTATGCGGGGGCCTTCTGTCAATGTACCGTATAGGGGAGGAGAAGAGGGAGGGGCTAGATGAAGGTCTTTGCTGAGGGAGACGCCCACTTTATACTTCATTCTATCTTGCCCCTTGATTTAGGCAGGCTGGCGACGAAACCGATGCCGGCAGCTTCTGCGGGATTGGTAGCTCCTGTAGATGAGCACGTTGCAAAAGTTGCAAAATATCATACAAGTACGCATTACGCGCTTTACGCGCATTGACGCAGCTAGCAGCTCTACGAGCATGGGGGCATTAGCTTCCGATACTAGGAACGGTGATCGTGAGCAATGGTACTGCGTGCGAACTTTGTGTATTGCTGTTATGCTCTTTGTAGCCGCCGAGCGTACCCCTGCTAGCTTCGTGTGATGACATGGGTGTCGATTTCCAGACCTACTGGCCACTGTGCCTCATTATTATCTCTTAACTCTCCACTCCCCTATAACCATCCATCTATTGTCTATTAGTTGTCTATATTCTAAATGTCCTGAATCTCGACAAAGGTGTCTATTTTAACAATGGACTTTTCCGTGTGATTATGTTAAGCTATAATTTGATCTCTGCTTCTTACTCAAGTATCGAAAACATTACATTACTTAAGTCGCCTTACTATAGCTTTGCGTTTTGAGGTTACTTGGTCTGACATTAGATGAACCATAGTGCTACTGATTCTATACCTAAAGTTAAAAATTATGGAAATGTAGATAACTATGCTAGCCCTTCGATTTGCGATCCTTATTCCCGAAAGATCTGGATATATGCCGATAGCATGTCGTGCAGAGTGTAGAGGTACGGTAAGGAGCTATGGTTAATTCGATATATCTTAAGATCAAGGTTATATGAAGTAGGCTTTGGCAGCAGCTAAGCTATACTTAGTCTGTTTGTTGCCGATACTATGACGAATAGTTAGCAATGCTTACTGAGAATTACCTCCGGCGACCAAAGTTGACGTAGGAAATTTCGCGTGTATTCAGGTTTCGATTTACAGAAATGGCTAAAACCTAGTTGATGACTACTTTTAGCTAGTTAAGGCGCTTGACTACTTTATGGTAGCTGTTGGCTACCAGGCAAAGGCGTATAGCCTTTCTAACCATAAGTAAGACCGTCTCGATATGGTCTACGTGGTTAATACCGCGAACTTAACGATTGCCTCTGTCGTAAGCTAATGAAGCTTGCCGGTTCTGGTTGTTTTGATAATGCTACCGAACGCCGCGCTCCGCCTTGTCCCTTGTCTCAGGCTCGCGATGTGTCTGTCATGGTATTGTGCTTGACCAAGAGAGCCGTGACCTTCATAAAAACGTCGCTTCTGCTTCTATAGATGTCTGTAGCCCTTCCGAAGGACAAACGTATACAGATGCTTTAGTCTTGGGGTGCCCTGCCATACATGTAATGCAATATGTCGATGTGAGGAGGATAAAAACTGTTACAAGACATGATAGACAGTCCGTTATATTGTTGACAGCTATTTTCCTATCCTTCTCGTGCTCTAGGACGTTCGGCCCTTATTCCGCTGGCCTACTGTAGCGTGTCCTCTACTATTCTAGGGAACAGGGGCTATACAAGATCAACAGCTTTATTCACCGACCACTTAAGACCGATGCTCCTTATATCTTAGCCATAGAAGACACGAAGCTGTGGTCGAACGCTATCCTCTTTAATGTCCGCGAAAAACTCTTGTAACTTGCTAACGACGTGTGCCTCGAACGCAAGCCTCGCAGCATCGTCATCCCAGGCATTCTAACACTTGATGCATCTCGTAATGTAATACCGCGCCTTAACGACCCCGACAGGAGGTAGCGAGTTTTCGTACCGGTCCAGGCAGTCAAGCGTTGGCGCACGGGTACCCGTGCCCCTATGGGGCGCCGTGATGTGGGCTCGGATGCTTCAACGTTGTCGGATCCTGGACCAATTGACTCCCCTGGTCGTGCTAGAGGGAACCGAGCATCCTAGACGCGGAATGGGCCAGAGGATATACCCGGTTTAGCCTCCATTCGTAAACTTCTCGGCTTTTACTGTTCTGTTCCTCGTTATTGACGAGAGACCAGCTGCGGCAGTCCCATATTTCTGTTCCCCTTGATACTGCAACATCACGTGATGACGCGACTTACCACATTCAGCATCAATGCAGACCACGATTGCGTGGATGTAAGCGCGGTATTGCGGACGACATTGTATCCATCCGCAAACACATATTCAGCAATTTGACTTCCAATGAGTTTAATATTGAGTGTGGAAGCCAGCTTGTTGTCGCCAGATGGAGTTCTTCTGTGGACGTTTCTGGAATGCTGAGGGTTGGGACCCGATTTCGAGGAGTGATGGTCCCCGTCCATTGAAGCACTGGATAAGCATTCGTGCCGCGGAAGCGCGCTCCTTGGGGTTGATCTTTGCCCAATTCCTGAAGAGGCTCTACCTCCGATGTTGTTGCCAAGGCCATGTGTTGAACATCTTCATAGTTGAGCTCTTGAAGTCCGAAGGACCCCTAAACCCATGCGTATTTCATATTCCATGTCGTCGTTACAGAGGCATAGATACAGGGTGAGGGTGTTTAACTAAAGTACATGTAGGACTGCGTGAAAACATGGGTACATATGAACCCTATGCTAGGTCTCAATATTGCCCGGATCAGAGCTACCCCTAATCGCTGACTCCCGTCTTGAGGACAAGAACAAGCGCCGTACCCGACGGAGATATCTCCTGGCTGAGGAGACGATCCGCCGAGTCTGATACATGTAGTTTGTTACTCAGAGCCAATTACGAGAGACGGCATTCACTGCTTCGTCAATGATGCGTACGAGGAGGACGTTGTAGCACCGGGTGTTGCAAACGCCTACGGCTGTGAATCAGCGTCCAAGCCGCCCTCTAGGCGTTTGCAAACGCGCGTGCAGCTGCCAAATTATCGGAAGCTCAATAGGACGTGAATCAGCAATGTCCTCTTCCGGTATTGACAGGTGCTCCTCTATTGTTCTTAAGAGCGATCACGAGTGCGTCTCGCATGCGTGATTCACGCATCTTGAACGTGTGACGCGTAGATATTTGTGGCTGAATGGGCGGGCAAGGACCGATGACTGAACAATGGACAGCTGCCTTGGAAGTTAAGGTTTGTTTTCGTGATTTTAGGCTCTAGCTAGATTTGTTGACCGACTCTTTGTGCCTTGTTCCTCTCCCTCTTAACTTGTCCCATACATGTACTGTCGCTTTTTGCTCCTTCCTTCATCAGGCTCACAAAGTCTCTCTCCCCTCCATCATCAGGCTCGTACACCTTTCATTCCACAGCCAGACTCATCGCGAACTTCGCCGTCTAGCCGCCTCTCTCTAGCAACATGCCCAAAAGAACCAGATCCCGGTCAGCTGATGGGATTCGCCCAGATCGCGCCAAAAGGCCCACTCAGGAACTCAAAGACCTCCACGAGTTCGCGGCCGACCTAAAGGAGACTGTGAACAAGCTTCTGCCGACTGGTGGCCAACGTTTTGATCGATCGGCCATTCTCGCAATCGACTTTTCCGATTCGGATATCGATTGTGTCGTGTCGCAGCGTAACGAATTGCTTGGCGTGTTGAAGGGAGATTACAACTGGACAGTCGTCCGGCACACGATCGACTGCTCCCAACTGGACAGAGTTGCTTTAGCCAAAGCGCAGGATGCCTGCAGCGACTTTCTCAGAAACCACGCGTCAGAAACTGATACCACGGGGGCACTTCTTTGCGTATACTTTTCTGGCCACGGATTTATGGACGGGCAGCACGAGCTCAACGTTTGCGGCTCGATGAGGGCTGACGGAAAAGCCAACGGTCCGTACTGCAAATGGTCCTTGCTTACTTCTGCCTTCCAGTCTCGAATTCTCTCAGAAAAGGACCATAAACTAGCTATCATAGATTGCTGTGCCGCCGGACTTGCTAGCTTGCAAAAGTCTGATGTTGAGGTGATCGGCGCCACCGCCTGGGAGTCGACGGCGCCTTCGGTGGCGGGAAAGAGCTTCACACGCGCCATCATCGACCAGTTAAAGGCACTCAAGGGCAAATCCATCACCACCACTCAGCTCATATCTCGGCTACACTCCCTAAGCTCCGTCCGGAAGGGCATGTCTATGCCTGTTCATAGGGGCACTTTAGATGGACGTCCACCAGCCATTATCCACCGCATTGAGAACACGACGTCACCACATGCGGCGTTACCTCAGGTCAAAGCCGTGTCTGAATACTCGCACGTCATAGTAACAGTCAAGGTAAGCTACAAGGCCAGTGTTTGAGATGGGGGAGCTTAAGACTAACAAGCCTAGGTTGCCAACGAAAATACGATTCCTAACCCAAAGCAGTGGGCGCAGTGGCTCTCGACCAACTTACCCGATTATATTGGAGAGATTGAAATCAAGGCCGAATGGAAAACGGGATCGGCACTGGTTGTCTTCGTTCTACCTATCGAGATCTGGCTGAGCCTGCCGGCGAGGGACGCCTACTGCTTCGTTGACTACCACCGTGCATGGGATGCCTCCGAGGCTCGACAGCGGCACAGAAACCTGTTGTCGCAGCAGCAACCGCCGCAGCCAGCAGGACAGCCGATGACGACCATGGCCAGAGGCAGCAGCAGCACAGCTCCCCACCAACGTGGTCGGCAGCTACAGGAGCAGGTGCAGCCAGGCACGGGCACGGGCACGGGCACGAGCCGCCGGCAGCCAGGGTCGCAGCAGACAACGCCGCTGGTTTCGCGCAGCGGCAACGTCCCAAGACCCGATGATGAACCAGAGTCACCATAGGCGCTGACCAGAGGGTGAAGGGGTTTGTTTTGGCCCCGGGGCAGGAGGGCCTCAGCCGCGGGGGGGGGGGGGGGGCGCGAACGGGGGGCATATCCATGGTTCATTAGAACTTGATTTCGTCATAGTTTTGACGACTCTATGAATGAAAGGCTCCCGTATATCATCCGAAAATTCTTCAGCTAAGTAGCGCCGCGTTTTCAACAGCGATGCCCATCTTTGTAGAGGCAAAGCCAACGACCTGCGGCCAACATCTCCAAGCAGCGTAAGCTCCACCGAGAATCGCCACCCACGACAGGATGCCTCGCGCGACGAGCACCTTCTTAACGGTGCTCATGGTGGCAGCGTCGTTGACCCACGGGAAGGGTTCGTCCTCGGGCACCTCTTTGCCCAAGAACTTTGACAGCGACTCCCAACCATCCTCAGCCTTCCAGATAAGCACGTCACGGCCGCGCTTCTCGGCTTCCAGTTGCACAAAGTCCTGGTACGCATCATAGAATTCAGGGCCGAAGTCGAATCCGAACTTCTTGACGCAGCTCCTGCGAACAATCTGGTGGATTTTCCAGTGCAGGCGGTCCGTTTTGATGGGAAGGCAGAGCAGGTAGTACGTCCATGTGCGGAAGAAGCCCAGGCTGCCCTGGAAGCTCCTGTACCAAGCGGGCCCGCCTCCGCTGCGCTGGTTGAGGACGAGGGGCGCGTTCGGATACATGTCCATGAGGTCGTCTATGAACCAGAACCCGGGGAAATCGGTGGTGGCCTCGTAGCCGTCGAACAGCTTGTGGAGTAGCTTTCGGCGCTTATGCGTGTCTTCCTCCTGCATGGCGTCGACGACGAGCTGCAAGCGGGAGCTGTGGGGTGCGACGTGTGCCATGTGCATGCAGGGGAAGAAGCCCATGATGGGCATCTCGAGGGCCGCCTGGAGGGATGAGGTCGCGCATCGCGGAAGTCCGGCACCGATGACGCGGATCCGCGGGCCCTTGGCGCTTTGATCCGGGTCTATGTTGTCCGTGATGGCTCTCATGGCAGGCGACTGAGATTTTCAAGTGAGCACGTGTGTAATAGAGGTCAATGAGTTGCCCTGTGACTGAAGAATAGTTTCAATGCGCAATGAGATGAGGTGACAGTTCGTCCATCGTCAGAGACTCCCGAGACTACATGTATCAGTCTCAAGAGACTCAGGATATTGGGTGCTTTTTGTACATGCCTGTGGCATGGCCAACGCATCACGCCCGACTATCGTCAGCCGAACTCTCGGCCAGGCTTTAGACCCAAAGAGCCCCTGCAACCGTCAGCCCTACGACGCCAGCACCAATAAGCTCATCGTGATGCATGACTTTGGAGTCTAGCGCTTATCCACCGTATTGTCTGTGTGGTTGACAGTTGGCTCTAGACTTCCTTGATCGGTATAATGCTGACGAGAGCAACAAAGACGACGCACCTCATTCACCAGTTTCCGGTCCACTTGGACAATTCCCCGTGAGATTGCCTCAAAAGATGATTTCTCAATCTCAATGGCGGCAAGCGGCTTCCCAGCTACATTCCGATGAATCTGATCCTTGTGCCCCTCTTTCGACATCATCTTCACATACACGCGCTTTCTCACCTCCTCTGAGTGACGAGAGGCACGTGAGCCCATCAGCACCAGGGGCGTTAGGTACGCTGAGGCCACAACTCCTTCGCAACCTCGCGCACGAGGCCTAGCTTGGCAAACATCCTCTCCTCGGTCATGCCATCGGCGCCCACTGCCACGCTGGCGAAGCCGCACTGAGGGCTTATGCCGATGCTGGGCATCACCTCATCAACGTCCCGGCCCTGGCCATGAGCGATGATCTGCGCAGCCTGTCGCACCTTGTCCTTGATCAATTCGGGGTCCTCCAGCTGGGGGTCTTTGGTGGTGACCACGCCCAGCACGACGTTCTTGCCGCGCGGGAGAAAGCGCAGCGGCTCGAAGCCGCCAGACCGCGGGCTGTCGTACTCGAGGAAGAACGTGTCGTAGTCTAGCACGGCGAAGAAGCGTTGGGCAATCTTCTCGTAGGAGCCTTCGCTGAAGTGCATCGACTTGGAAAAGTTGCCTGCCCACGTCTAGCTGCCATCCACTGGGGCACCCGTGGAACGATGAACAACCCACCTCGGCAGACGTGGAGCCCGACGTGCAGGCCCTCGGGACGGTTGGCGATGCAGTCGTTGTGGGCCTTGAGGTACATGTCAAACAGCGCGTCCGGATCCACGCCGTCGTTCCTCAGCGACTGGAGCATCTCATCAGAGCAAAAGTACGCAAGTGTCGGGTCATCGATCTGCAAATTACGCAAGCCCTCGTCGTACAGAGTTCGCAGCTCCTGCTGGTAGGCCTGGGCCAGGTCGGCGAAGAAGTCCTCGTCACGGGCGTATGCCTCGGCGCTGTAGCACTTCCCCGGCGCCAGGCGCAGGTGGAAGTAGCACGGCGGCGGCATCGTGAACTTACACTCGGCCCACTGGTCCCGCGGCACCGCGTCCCGAAGCATCCGCCAGTTCTCGAGATACGTGCTGCCAGCGCCGCCCGCGCGGTGGCGGACCTTGCCGTGGCACACGGCCGCCATGGGATACTGCTGCCCAGTCCTGCGAAGCGCCGCGATGGGCGGCGCGGACAGCCGAGCCAGGTCCCACGGCACGGGGCTCACCTCGTGGAAGCCGTCGAGCTTCTCGAAGAAGCCGGAGAAGTAGTACTTACGGTCAAACTCGCCAGAAGACAGCGCACGCACGCCGTGGGCCCGCTGCTTGCCGACAATGTCTGCTATGGCCGCGCGCTGACCGTCGCGGAGTTCGGCGGCCGTGACGACCCCCGCATCGGCCCGGCTTTGCAGCTCAGAGAGGGACGACGGTCGTATGAGGGATCCAATGTGGTCCGCATGAAATGGCAGCGGGTGGGGAGCCATTATGGTTCAAGCCAGCGAATCTTCTATGTCTGCTCAGGGTGATGCATGAAGCACGAACTCAACTCTGAGCACCCGCCTGTCGCACGAGCACAGAGGTGTTACTGGAACATAAAGGCATTGAACGCGGGAAGCTCGGGTCTTTGCAGTTCGGACCATCAGCCCGCAATGGAGTTAACATGTCGCTCTTGGGGTTGTGGCGTCGTCAAATCGGATCATCGCTCGCCGATTTAAGTAGTATTCGATCTGTCCCCGCACTGCCCAAGCGGGTCCCGTTAAGATCGAAGCCTCGGCAGGGGCCGTGGCGATGCTGCGTCGTCCCCAGACGCAGGCTCCGACTCTCATTCCTACCTCGACCAGCCCTCTAAGGCGCGACCATGGATTCGTGTAACACCGGGGGGACCCTTTCTCCTGAGGGCATTGTTGGTGGGCGTGGGAAGACGGAACTAACTCGAATCAAGGTCTGCGTCAAGTCGAGATGATGGCGCAAGGTACAAGTTGACAACGTACGAGCGAACCGTTGATCAACGATCAATGCCGTCCTCGTGTTAAGCGGCAGGTCCACTTGCCAGACGTTCGCTGCCATGCCCGCGGCAAGATACGCACCTGCCGAAGCTGGTGCCTTTTTTTCTTGCGCCTTGGCAAAGATTAGATTTAAGAGGAAGTTTGTTTGATGCCCTGCCTTACTGCGTTGTACTTCGCTGTGTCCAATTGCTCACCAGCAGCCCCCTCCCCATCCGGTGGACGGCATCGGGCGCATGGCGCGCTTGGACTGTCTCGCTTCCAATTCCAGCACTTGGCATCGTCATCGCGTAGCGACACCCCCGGCCCATTCCATCGGCACTGGCCCCCTTGCTGGGTTGCTGGGTTCGGCAGCGACGTGCTTGCCGCCGAAGACGTCTGTCTGATCGGGGAACCTCGCTGCGAGTACCCACCCGCATCAGCATTATTATCACCCACCCGCACGCCTAGCACGATGGCCTATCGTACGCCCCGTCCCGTGGCGTGATTCATTCGAACGCGATCTCAACCCATCGGCGCCATTCTTGCCATCCGACGGAGCTCGCCGCTGGCCCACTCAGGGGTCGCGCGTCGCTTCAGGCTCCAGAGTGACCACCGCATTTGTGTTGTGGGTGACAGGAGGAGAGGTTCGGATCTCAGCCCGCCGCGCACGTTGGAGAACCTTTAACCTTCCTCTGGCCACTGATTCTAGATGAGACGGGACGTTCGCTGGGCGCGAGGTGGCCGCGAGCGATTGATTGTATGCCGAATTGTCCGGGGTGGCTGGCTGGTGATGAGGTCGAGGTGCCTCCCTAACCCTCGTGAGCTCAGACAGTGAATCTCAACGATGATTACCCCGTCCTTCCAGACCCTTCGATTGATACAATCCCGAGCTGACGAGAAGATAATACCGTACGCACCTGCTCACGGTCCTTGAAGCTGTTTTCCCACTCATTTTTTCTCCCCGAGGCGGAAGGGGGCGGAAAGCACGCAGTATGCCCACGAGATCATCCATGGGCATTAAGCTCACCGCGCACTTCAAGGTAATTAGCACATGAACCATGATTATGAAGTTCGCAGGAAACACTGACTCGAGGATTGACCAGCCTCGTATCGTAGCTTTTTTCGCGCTCTGAATGCGCAAATACCCGCTCGGTCCTTCTGAGCCAATTCGCAAAACTGGCGGGACACTCTCAAGTAAACGTGGAGCCGGAGTCGGGGCAGGAATATTATCCCAGCCCCCTGGTTGATCGTGTTGCCTCACGTGCTGACTTCGTTAGTCTTGTCTTACTCCTCCATCGCGTCTCACCGTTCGCGATAAAGTCCGGCCCAGGCATGACTGAGGCTCTGAACGCGACTGCTAGCGGATGCGGTGTCTCGCCGAGCGCGTATGCTGGAGGGTGCTTCGCGACGCGACAAATATGCGACTCTGCATGGCTCACGTGTTGGCCGTGAGCGTCGTCGCTGCGGCGACATCTTTTGCTGTCAAGCTGTCCAATGCCTCAACTTTACCCATGGACTTGGAGTCATGGATCTCCGACGCGATCGACGGCACCGAGCTGAGTTCATGTTGCTTGTGTATGGAGACAAGGGCATGACACATTACACGCTGGCACCATCTCTTGGCGATCTATCCAGGCACCTTGTTGAACTCTGTCAGTTGAGCGACGAATCAGGGGGTACAAACAGCTCTTCGGCCAGCCAACAGGCTGAGCCTGCAACTTATGGCTCTTCGTCCAGACTATAAGCATTGAATGAACAAAGCGGCCTTAGATCCTGCTCTTCTGCTCGATTCATCGCTGAACTTGAGAATGAAGATGCGCATGATTGCAATTGCCCAACTCTGGGGCTTCCTAGCATTTGGCTGATAGCTCACAATGTGAGTGGCTTCGAGCTGTGACTAATTCTGGCCGCCCCCGGGCAAAGTTGCACCGTCTAAGTTTGGATTCACCGTATTCGTCTGCAATACGTCGTACACATGACTACAGACTAGGAACAAGAGTCGAGTGAGACATCGGAAAGTGGGTGAGCAGGGTGTCGAGACTCATGGATGAGATGGCCCTAAGCGCTGCGGGTACTCCGTACACGGACCCAGCCTACCGGTCATCATATCAGGCAGGGTAATACGATTTACTTCCAAGGTGCTCTCGTAGCTACTCGCATGCTTCGGAACGGCATCCCACTGGGTCATTCGAGAGTTGACAGGCTCGATGCAGGCACACACCCTGGGTGGTACACCTTGTTGCTGCTCAAGACTGCGTGGCACACAGTGGAATGCAATCTGATTTGGTATCCTGGTTGAACGAGCATGGACAGACCGGCGCCTGGATTCCACTCCACAGCCGGCATTTTGACTTCGCGCAGTGGAGACCTTGGAAGCGCTTGTCGCGGGCCGCAGCGATGGGCTGAGACAAAATGCCGGGGTCTTGTCCAAAGACGGCAATAGGAACATTCCTCCCGAGGAACGTTCTCCCCCCCTGGCCTGGCTGAACGCCATCATTGAGGAACTTCCCAGGACCCGCCAGGAACCGTGTCCAGCCTGCTCAGGCATGAATGACGCTCTCTTCCTCGTGCCGGATGCATTCGCCCGCCGGCAGAGGGAGAATACAGGGAGGCGTTTGTCTGAGACGCGTCGAGCCGAGCGATGCGCTTGCGTTATAAGTAATGACAACCTCTCCTTGGCAGTCCGAGTTCCTCTTTGTGTCAAAACACCCGACTACTAGGCCTCGGCTTCACTCGCTTCTAGCCCCGAGAGCCCCATCATTCGTTAGACGTCCCTCGTTTGTTCTTCTGGAACACACAAAGTCATTATGCGTTTCTCACTTCTTCTCGCCCTGGGCGGAAGCCAAGTGGCCATTGCGGCCTTCCCTAACTCGACCACCGGCGGTGGTGGTCGAGGACCCCAACCCACTCATTCGGGCATCCCCGGCGGTGCTGCTTTGCCGGGTCGTGTGGGCGACTTCGTCCTCTACGGTTGCACCGGCTCCTCGGCAGGCTTCCCGACCTTGACCAAGGTGGCCACGACCCGGCACATGACCCTCGACTTTTGCGCGGCGAGTTGCGAGGGGAGAGAATACTTTGGTGCCTACGACACGTGAGTTGAGCTCACCCTACGTCTGATAGGCTTCGACCAGGCACGATACTGACATGTGAGACAAGTGACTGCTGGTGCGGTGATCACATTGACGCTGCCACGAGCCGCAGAGTTGCTCAGGAACTGTGCGACGATCCATGCCCAGGAAATAGCAACCAGGCTTGCGGTGGGCACATTGGACCCGGAGTCATGCGCCGCTCGTCTGTTCCTCTCACTGTCCTCCTCTCCCTGTACGTTCGCGCCAAGCACACGGGCACCACCAAGCCCCCAGTCACCGTCACGAGAACCATCACCAGAACGACGACTGGCACCATCACCTCCTGCCCGCATTTCGTCGAAGACTGCCCAATCGGCTCCAAGACGACTGGCGTTGTCACTGTCACGACTGAGATCTGCCCCACGAAGGAGTGGCACAGGAAGAAGATCACCTGCTACGGCAACCACTGCGCTCCTCATCATCATTGCGAGGAGTGCGAGCGTCAGCGGATCGTCTGCGACGGCGATAGATGCCGTGTTGAGGTCTGCCATGACAATAGGGACTGGAACAGGCTCGTTTTCTGTAAGGGCGATGACTGCCACTTCCCCGAGTGCCAAGGAGACGACTGCAAGCGCAAGATTGTCTGCTTCGACGGCAAGTGTGCTCATGAGAGGTGCTACGGTGACGAGTGCGAGAAGAAACTTGTATGCCACGGCGACGATTGCAAGTTCGAGAAGTGTGATGGCGATGAGTGCTTCAAGAAGATCATCTGCGACGGCGACGAGTGCAAGCCTGCGCCTCCTTGCGACGGTGACTGCCCGCCCCCCCCTCCTCCGCTGAAGCCCGGCAAGGATGGAAACGATGGCAAGGATGGAAAGGACGGCAAGAAGCACTGCGACGATGGTGACGAAGAGTGCCAAAGGAAGAAGGACGGAAATGTTGGTCCCCCACCGCAGCAAGGGGGGAAGCCTCCTGGCCCGCCGTCGCCCCCCAGCCCGCCACCCGTCGTGCAGGCTGGCTCTGACAGAATCACTACTGCTTTCAACCTCCTCGCCGCCGCCGCCGGTCTGGTCTTCCTGATGTAGAGTGGAGAATTTGGAGGAATTGGAAGGAAATTTTCGCTTCGACCACAGCAGGGAACTCTGGTAAGTTTTGAAATTTATAGAGGTGTTGAATTCTGGTCTCGAATACCCCCGGGTTTTAGCTAGGTTGGGTCACAATTAGCACGGCATGTATCAATCAAAGGCTGTTTAGGTAGCACGTGGATATCTACGGGCAACTGTTACTTTTGTAGTTGCGAGTTTTAATGCGAATTTTACTACTCCGTATTGAGCCTTGTATTCCGGTCTCCCAGCACGTGTAGAGACAATTACTGTCAAGAAACTTAAAAGAAGGGGTGCAAGCGGACCCGACATTGCGGTACAGCCCCTCGCCAACGTGATCGGATTAGCCCCTGTCTAGGATATGTATATTCATGTAGCACGAGCCCGGTGGGCTGGCGGGTAGTGCGTGTGGGCCAAACGTGGGCAAGTGCTGGGCCGGTGAAGACGGATAGCAGGGGACTAGTGAAGAGAGCATCGCTGTGCAGCCAGGAACGTGAACCCACAGTCATGATTACCGCAAGACGCGGCCCTGGGATGACGGTTGCCCCTGAACACTGCGACATGAATGTAGCCGAAAAGACCTCGAGTGGGTGGGAGCTGAGTTGAAATTTTAATATACCACGGCCTGCCAAAGAAGGAGATGGATGAGGAGGGCCACGTATGGATTTGTGCTCACGAGCTGACCAGCGACATTTGGTCCACCAGATGACACAGGGACGTTAGACACACGGATAACTTTGGTGGGACATGAAGATGGGGGCGGATTGAATGATGCAAGGCTATAGCTTCTGCTGCGCATGTCAGACTCAGCTTGCCGTGGAGTGACGCGAGAATGGGCGCAGGTAGTTGGACCGACGGCTCGACCTGTCAATTGCCTCCCTGGCTGGAGAGGGTTGGCGAGGCCGCATGATTGCTGAGCGCATGTAACGGTTTCAGCCGAGACAAAAATTTCGGTGATTTGCTTTCCGAGAAGCGTGTCAAGCCGTACGGAGTAGAGTAGCCATATTGGAAGCCGAGCGGTAATTGAATGTGGCGCACCCGTGTTACCAGAGTGCTGGGAACGCGGAAGCACGGCTCCTTCGCGGAGCAATGAGCGGCGTGGGATAACCGAGGGAGTCACTGCACCGTCCCACACCGCCGGACTGGGAGCGGCATGAACGGCTGAGAGAACAGGGTTATTCATAGGCGTTGGCTGTGCGACTGCTACCAATGTTTTTGTGAGCTCGGGATGGTATTGCCTATTATTGGTGAACGTTTTCTCATCCGCTGTGATGGCAACATAGCCCTTGGCCTAAACGTATCCAAGATGACTCTGGTTTTCTTCTTGCTCACGTCCAAGCTGAGATGGGACTGTCGTCTCCCGGCCGAACTTGACCGTATCTCGACATTGCGTTTTACGATATTGTGGGCTCTGCGCCAACGACATTGGTCCATGATTGTTAGTGTTCACTGTGGTTCAAGGTAGTCCATGCTCATTTGAAATTCAGTGAGGGTAATGAGTTGGGGCGGAAGTAGACGTCATACTCGTGGGCGGGAGTGTCTGTGTAGTTCCACGAATGGATTCAAGCCATGGTCACCATGGCCAAAAGTAGGGCAGGCCAACTTGGATAAAGGGGACTCCGGGGTTGGTCTGTGTCCGATCTCGAGCGAGCCCAGGGGGGTTGAAACGCAAGCCTACACTGCCGTGTAGATGGTCCAATGCATCCCTGTCTTACGTTGAGCAATGTTGTTGGACTCGTACGCTGTAGTTGTACCAGAGGATGAAGAGAGCCTGCAGGGTGGAGAACGGCATCCAGAGCAGTCCTTGTCCATGCTCCCATACCCTTGGACTCCCCTCTGCTCCTCTCCCCCACAACACCATAGCCGATACGGACAACTCGATGCCGCTAGACAAGGGCAACACGGCTGATTGCGGACTGACATATGGCGATCAATCGGTCGATTTTCAGCCGAGCTCCGATTTTCACTTTGCGAGCTGCGCAGATTGACTGGAAATTATTCTTCCCACGGGGCCCACGGCTGTTACATTCATCCACTCTCGGGGCCGCTAGCTTGGTGCTTGACGGCCAAGGCAAGCTAGGCCAGAACGGACCGCTATTATGAGTACTATTACTACTACGCATGTAGGCTCAGAGTAATCCCAGAAATGACACCCCCGCTTCACAAACCGGTAGTGAGTCCGTGGATGCCTTCTTTGAGGCTTCTGCTCGCCACTGGACTTTCCACTCTTGCAACTCGAAGTGCTCGCCCTCCCTGGACCTCGTTGCAACTCACCTTGGCCCTTGTCTGCTCTCAGCCGCCCTCACCTGCTACTCCTGACTTCCAGCGGAGTCGCCGCCATTTGAACTATTCACGTGCCACGATATTGCGAAAAAGGAGCCATTTTCACGACAGCTCAGCCGGCTCTGGGTCGGTAGGCCAACATCGTGGAGCCCGTACCGCCTCTCCGGTCTGCGTCAAGCCCGCTTCGAGTTGCGTTGACACAACAGTATAGGCGGTGGCTGGGTGAAGATTTTGAGACTTGCCTGCACGACGACGTTACGACTTCACACAACTCGCTGGCGCCTATTGCACCATATAGCATTCGCTCTAGTGTTCGCACTGTAGAGGACCCCCAAACAGCAAGGCATTTGAGACCCCTCTCAGCTGCAACATCGATCTATGTCGATGGTGGTTGGTTGCACAACGTCCCGGAAACATCAGTGCGGGGCTTGCAGGACGCAAGTTGGACACCTCGTTTGCCAGTGACCCAAGCCTGGACCCGGGTCCACGGCCTCGACTTCGGCAGTTTGTGCCACGTCTTGGAACCGAGTCGTTGGGCGAGGGACGCTAGCCACGTCCCACCGCAGCACCGATAGGGTTGTGCTGCACATTGTGATGCGGTGCCGCAGCCAGAGTAAGTAACATGCAAGTTGAGGGGACTCTGGAAACTCTTTTTCAACAACAAGAAGCCGCACATAAGGGTTGGTGTGAAAGCCTTTAAAGAATTCAGCAGCCCCAGCCTGCCAAGCATCTGTGAGCCGGCTCAGCCACCACGGAGTCTTCTTATCCTCTCTGGAAATTGCGCCGCCTGAGACTCGTACGCTATTAATGATGGACGACCATAACGCAGTTCTCCGTCGCCGCCATCCCGACCCGGCCTCACCATCATCTAGTGCCGACAACATCGTCGCGGCAACTGAAGATGATGCCGCCTTGATCCAGAGCATCGAACAGGGCGAGTATGGCACGGACGAGAGCATTGATAATGACACCCACAGCCTCACCTCGAGTGTTCGCAAACACGTCGTCGATGGACACTTGCGGTACCACGCTTACCACGCCGGCCAGTATGCTTTCCCTAATGACGAGACTGAGCAGTTCCGCGACGATCTGAAGCATGCCTTGACTATTCATCTCTGTGATGGAAGATACTTTTATGCTCCCTGTCACACAATGTTTCAGCAAGGAGCTGAGGTTCTCGACTTGGGTGCGTTCAATCTTATGCAGCCAGTCGGTATCGTCAGTCGGGTCTAGGCTAACTATGGCAGGCACTGGGACTGGAAAGTGGTGCGTAGAAAGTAAGCTTCTTGACATCGTCACTTGCTCTGAGCCAGTGGAAAGTGTCGCTTATACACACTACTTTAGTGGCCGACTTTTATCCCAACTCTCACTTTCACGGAATGGATCTGTCGCCTATCCAGCCGGACTGGGTCCCGGAAAATGTTGAATTCTTTGTCGACGACATTGAGCATGAAGGTGGATGGACTTATCCAGAGAATAACTTCGACTACATCCACATACGACACACCTGCCATTCTATCAAGAATCGTCCACAGATGTGGCAGCGGATATATGAGTAGGCGACCTGTACCGTTCATAAGCAGCGTCCTAAATTTCACACTAAATCATTACTTAGCCACCTTAAACCAGGAGGCTATGTCGAAGTGCAGGAATTCCAGTACGTCGCTGCAAGCGATGATGGTTCTTGCGACAAGCCATACGCGTGGCGGGATTTTCTCAACTATCTGGAAGCTGGCCTGGCTGCACTGGGCTCTCAGCTCAACGGCATCCAATTCGTTGAGGAAGAGTTACTCACCGCTGGCTTCGGGGACCTGCGGTATCAAGATCTCAAATGCCCCGTTGGGCCGTGGCCCAAGAAGTTACGGCTGCAGGAGTGCGGGCACATGTTGTTGGATGTCATCATGTGGGGTCTGGTCGGCCTCGCGCGGCGGCCTTTTCGCGATGGTCTGGGCTGGACGAATGTCCAGATTGAGATGTTTCTTGTCAACGTGCGCAAGGATCTTTCCCGGACAGAGCCAAACGGGCTACCCACTTTCCACTCATACTTCCCATTTCGCAGCATCATCGGCCGCAAACCGCTAAACGCCAAGTAAGGAGAAGGTGAAGATGATAAAGGCGTGAGACGGCGCATAGAGAAACTGTGATACAAGTGCGGAAGATAAATAAAAAAAGACTAAATAGCATAAATATGAACTTCCAGTATCAAGCGGATGCATCGTCTTTATTTTGGCTTGGCCTTGCGAAAGGCCACCGCCACTGGTGCAATACATGTATGCATATTCCGGCGCCACAGAAAGTACTTATTGGCCACGGATTCATGCTTCTGATAGGCTTGGGGCATGGCTCAGAACTCGTCGTTAATGCGGACAGGCAAAAAAGTCAAAGATGAGCCCCCAAAACTGGATTAATTGACTGTAGAATGACTTGGAAGTTGAGTGGAGAGGGGGCGGAAGTTAAAGTTTTAACCTCGGCGCGGGCCGTAGCGCGGGCAGCCACAACAGTGTGCACGAAGCAAACATGTCTCGATGGTCCAAACGTAAATGATTGTCAAGTCAATCCTCCATTATGTGAGAATGAAGACGCAAGCCACCACTTTGGACCTTGCGTGCATCACCTCGACAGATGACACTGGCGAGCCGTGGGGAAGGACACATGCCCAGCATAAAGCTTGTCGTACTTTCCGCTCAAAATTTGATATACCTCGCTCACAATTTGATATACCTTTGAATGCGTCTTTGAACGTATGAATCTAGCATAACATATCCAAGAAAGATCGGCCCGCCTCGAAAAATAGGTTCCTGATTACCGCAGCAACTGCAGCGGTGCAGCAAACCAGATGCAGATAGACTCGTCAGCTGACCGCAACTTTCAGCTGAGCCCTGCAATATACATATCTTGTTTTCTTAGGCAAATATTATTACCACTTAAACTTGAACTTTGTCACTGTCGCCTTGGTTGGCTTTCGGTCCGTTGTGACTGCAGTACGGTTTGGCCGGGAGTCACTGGAACGAGGGCATTGGGCAACGACGCGCCTCCATTACTAGTGAAGAGTATATCTGACAACTAACCCTCCATAATGAGCAAATTTCAAACACTCTGCCGTATATACGGTCCCTACCATGTGAGGCATGTGGCGGGGCGTCTATGTCCCCCAAGCTGGAGAGATCACAGGGATTCGTGATACAGAGACATGGCACAAAATTTGGCACAAAATTGGGAAAACAGAAAGAGCACTCAAATACAACCCTAAGATTGCCTTGAAGAGGAAATTATATCGAGAGATTCTCTCGCTAATGTGTAAGTGTGGCACGTACTGAGTTGGGACAAGCCAGCAACGCTCTCCGATAACAGCAGGGCGTGGCTTTGGGAGGCGTAAAGATTTAGGTTTGCAGTATCTGGTTGCTTTGTATTAAAATAATTTCTTTCTCTGAAAAGGAGTAACACGCAGGCTCTCGTCCACGGCGTTAGCATCCTTACAAGGCGAAAAGGCAAACCCATGGCTGGGCATTTGGGTAGAACTTTGAAGACTAATTCCTGTGGCTGATTGGAAGGGCGTGGAAAAGAGTTAAAGTAGAAGAATATAATGGAAAATCATTTTTTGAAAGCCTAATAAACTGCCTATAAAGCAGAGCCCTGATTCCGTCTGTCCTCCTACTTCTATGTCCACCGGCCATCTTCTCTCTACAGCTTCTCTCTAAGCACTTCCACACCTCCCATTCAATACCACTGAAAACAAAAGAAGGAATATCAATATGAATTGTTTCAGAATCGAGGTTCCTGCGCCACATTACATTCCCCCTGCCATTGACAGCAGGACGGGGATGGAAATCAAGTTTGATTTTGAGGCCATAATGGTCGAATGCGCTATCGAACCCTCACGCAATGTCGGCTCCGAATGCGATGCCGCACCGGTCAACGGCATGGAATTCACTGGATATACGGCCCGTGATGTCGACTTGGACTATGTCGGCAATATCAAATCTGACGATGTTATCCGGTCCGACGGCAATATGAACTGTAACGACGGCCATGAGAAACTTGAACGCGGTAGCATAAATTCTGACGACGACTTCTCTGATGACAAGATGAACTCTGATGATGACATGGACTCCGACGTTGATATGCCGTATCAGGACGATGGCATGAAGTGCCAATACAACATTGAGAAAGAAGAAGGAAATAAAAAACAACCTTCTTGCTCTTACAGGCGACGTGATAACAGATCAGCCCGAGCTCAAACCAAGGGAAGGAATAAAAACGTCGCGGCCTGTGGCATCGGTTACAGATTTCGAGACTATACGCGCTGCACTCGCTGCTTAAAAAACGTGCTCAAGACGCTGATCACGGATCACATGGAAGCACATCGTTGGGACGCATCAAGGGCAGCAAGGTTGAAGGCGGGATCAGCGGCATCACGATAGTTGCTTTTCTATGACAACGCTTGCAGCCCAGTATGAACAGCTAAATACCCGTATCTTCTTGTTTTAGACAATCGACGAGGCAAATTTTCCACATGAAACATGGTCGTATACAAAGCTTCAGCGCCCCATATAGAACCGCTTTTTAGGCTGCGGGAAGACGAATGATGAAGAGAATAACAATAGCAATGGAGAAGAGACAGGCTGCAGCGAGGAATGGAAGCCCAATCCAGACCCCATCCATCTTCAGGCCTAGACGGAAACAGACTGCCAACAATGGACCGGCAGCCACAGCGCCGATGCTTTCAAGAATCCCCACAGCATTGAACATGGTCGCGCGGTGGTTTGGTTCAACGACCGCAGCCAAAAGGCCGCGCAAAACCAAGCTGTATCCCGAACCGAGGCAGTAGACGACATATCCTGCAAGGTAACGCACGTCAGCATCGTGGAACTGCATGTAAAGGTAAAAGAAATGGAGTACCTAGCACCATAGCCACATCGTTGATTGACAAGCCTATCGTAAGGGCACCGACAAGCATGATGCCGCAACTTGCTCTTGCCAAAAGTAAGTCTTTGCTGTTGGAGCAGTACGAGAACCATCTCGTTAGCGCAATGCTGCATGCTGGCAGGATCAGCAGCAGCAACACAACGAGGACGAATGCTTTCAAAGATAGGAGGAGCCCGGCCTAGGTGCTTCATCAGAACAATCAACTGCGAAACTATTCTCCGTTGACATGGTTACCTGGCCCCAACTCCACCCGTATCTGCGTCGGGCAAATTGGAGAACGACTTCATGAGCGTGCCTTCCGAGCGTTGTCAAAAGTATAGTAGATAAGAGGGCTGCAATATGCTTGTTTCCACGGATGAAGAAGATGACTGCCGCTCGCAAACCCTTAAGACCACTCGCAAATTCTCCATAAAGCGTGGTCGTGGTGTCATTCTCTGCATCTCCTGTATCTGACTCCGATATAGCACTGTCCATGTCCTTTCGCTTCAGTGTTTCAGGTACATAATATGCGACAAGAAGTCCAGGAAAATAGAGAAAAAAACCTAGGAAGATTGGAAGCCAGGGATCTATGTTCATTAAAGCAACGGCCAGAGGGCTTGAGGCAAGCTCGGCTGCCAAAACACAACCCCCCATGTAGAAGAAAATGTTAGACCTAAGTATAAGATCAATAAGTAAACGGAGGGAATATTCTGGGGCATTGCGTACCGATAGGCTGCTGGAGCTAGATCCGATATAATAGCGTAGATGATACCATTTATTACAACAGGGCCGCCCCCAAGAAGAGTAAAAATTGATGACAGCCATGTCAGTCTCACTGGAAACATGTCTGACCAAAAGCCTATTTCTATGAGTGAAGAGTAGAAGGTAATGGCTGTTGCATTTGAAAAGCACTTACAAACCGCCATGTAGAAACCCTGCGTTAGAATAATGCCAGAGAGTCCAAGACAAAGTATAGGCTTGCGCCCATACTTATCGGTCAGGAATCCATACGGAATGGCAGAAATAATACCTTCATTAATCAGCATATATCACTACGCTAGAGAGAAATACAGCAAGGTATGCACTTGCCTGGAATTAAGTCAAATGTTGCTTGCCAGCCTCTCAAGATGGCTAGTTCGCTTTG
The DNA here is from genome assembly GCA_001600555.1 of Albophoma yamanashiensis. Lineage (NCBI taxonomy): Eukaryota > Fungi > Ascomycota > Sordariomycetes > Hypocreales > Ophiocordycipitaceae > Albophoma > Albophoma yamanashiensis. The sequence goes on along the minus strand of BCKH01000007.1, from coordinate 1,722,401 downwards.
AACATCCCGATTATTTTGGCAACTTTCCTCCGAAGTCTGTTCGCCTAGCCGATGTCCCGTATGATAATTCTTGCAGATAATGTCTTCCAGGACTTGATTTAAGGAAATGCCTTGGAGCATTGCCCCAGCCTCGAGAATGACGAGCGTGAGAATGGCAAAGCTGATTGGTAGTAGCTGCGTAGTATTAGAGCCTTTAACCGCGGTGCCTTGCTGCTCCCTCGGAGCGCCGCTCGAGAGCAGGGGCGATTGTTCGTCTTGACTTGCAGACCCTGAATTCCCCTCCGAAGTTGAATTTGCCAACGGCATCGTCATGTTCGCGATGGATGAGAAGAGCTGCTCTCTAAAACGCAAAACAGTTCTGGATGTGTTTGCTACATCATTGCGGGGAAGAGCAAAATGGCTAACGTGGCCTCAGGCGAGTTGCTGAAACAATGCAACGGTTGGTTTGCGGTGACCAGGGTATCAAGGTGTGCATAATTTGGGACCAACAGCAGAAGTCAACACCACTTGCCGTTGCTTTACTGGCCGGGCGACCTTAGAAGATCCCCACCCAGTCCTTCCTGAAGAGTGAAGAGCCGCAGTAATGCCTTGCATTTATAAGCCTTCCCGGTTAGGCAGCGAGGGACGATCTAACAAGTAGTATTTATATTTTAATAAGTATTTCTATTATAACAGAGTTCGCAATCGTGCTGTACTTTTTAAATCAACGTAGCTATTTCTAATAGCACTGGAAATACGCATGTTCGGTACCAAAATATTGGGAAATCGCTAATCTAACGAGGAATTTAACTTGAGGTCCGTGTAGCTATGGTTGCGGCAGTGTATACGGGCTGAACATAAATAAGTTTGGGCCACGAGTTCTTTATTGAACTAGGTACGTGGCACTGTGTGTGTCTCCTCCGTGGTCGCGCCCATCTGATCACACAAAGAACAGCTCCCTTTTGATGTCCCTTGACCCAGCAGTCCACACCATGCAGGCCCCATCCTGCTCCACAAGTCTTGGAATTCAGGCTATTTGCATCGACTATTCGTATGCTCTAAAAGGGTGCTATGCGCGCTGTGTGACACGAGGCCTATGCAGCGTGAACAATGACGCACGGCGAACCGTCAAGTCTCGCGGCACCCCTGGCTCCGAGAGGCAGCGCAGAAGGCAGTCTTTGCGGGACCTATGCATGCAATCCAAGCGGGACCAATTGAACGTGCAGTTTCCAGGGACGTGACTTCGAGAATGCACCATGTACTTACAGCCGGTTGGATGCGTTTGGTGACTTCGGCGTTGTGTACTCGTTAGACTGGGAGCCGAAGCCTCGGTGGAGGCAGTGGAGAACAGCCTCAGGTGGCGCAAGGGCCGTCCCGACAAGCTGGTCACATCACGTGAAACTAGACGGCGGGCGCACAGTGCACCGCCACGGTCACCCACGTGGCGCGTGGCGCCGGCTTCTGACTGACGATGAGCATCGCGTGAGCCAGCATTGACGTTGCACAGAGGCAACCCCAGTCATAAGAGTCAGATTGGTTGAGCTCTCATTGCAATAAGGAAATGGGGCGATAAGGCAAGAAAACAGACACGATTACTCATGCTTACGGTGAGTAGGATGATGTATGCCAGGTGTGAAATGGCAGGCGTCCGCCTACAAGCAACCAAAACCTGGATAACGTCGCTGCCCAATGAGCAACACAAACTCTCCGCAAGGCACCACGGCTGTGCTGGCAAGGTTTGACCCGCAACTTCTATCCAGACGGGTCGAGCAAGAATGATGATTTAGCCGCCTCGTCATTCTGGGTCTTGCCCGCTAGCCTAAAGTTGCCCGCCCCATTAATCCTATGAGAGGAGTAACGTGAGGGTCGCAATACTGCAAGGCATGGTGCTTGGCCTACATTCTGCAAGAGTTAGAACCAGAGGGGTTTCAGGCAATGGAGGGGCCGATTCATCCTCGCTCCGTTACACACACGTGCCGTATAGCCAGAGCATGATGACGGGCAGTCCGCAAATGTGCATGCAGATGTCAGGATGGATTGGGTATCTTCGCATTCGTTGGTGGAATGAGCCCTGCAGCGCAACGCCTGTCGTGACGAGCCGCGCATTCACATGATGGGAAAAGACAACGTAGTATGGAGCAAACGGCACAGGATGTGCATATCTATCCACCCCCTCAAGAAGGGAGAGCATGAGGCGTGCCCATTGGCTGCCCGGGATAAGGTTGGGTAGGCGACAACGGGGGCTCTGCATGACGATATGGTGTACGGTGTTGAAATCTTGCAGCGTCTGCGGCACCAGCGCTACCGACGGGCTATCGGGGTGCCTCGCACACGCCTCGCGGATAAATGTACTACACCCGGCGTCGGCGAATGTCCTTGCATTTGACGGCTCGTCGTTGACAGAGCATTGTAACTGGAGCCGGATCGGAGAGTTCTCCCTGATGCTTGTCAGCAGACCAAATCATGACCCTCTATGCCGGCACTGGTAAAGGTGGCAATTGTCATTGTGCTGCCTAGTGGCACTGCTTCTGGCAAGCCAAGGCGGAAAACTCAGGAAAATGACAGCATCGTACGCGTAGTGTGAATAAGCCCGCAGTCCCGTCGCTTGTTGACGTTGCCACCACCACCCAAGTCATGTTTTCGCAATGCGCCACAACAGGGCCATACTCGCATGTCGATACCTGGGCAACGGGGCCTACGCTGTACTGTAGGTGAAGCACGGCAACGAAGAGTCGGTCAGCGGATTTCTAGGTTCAGAATTAAGCCCGCCGTTCCTATATTTGGTGGAATCTGGAGCCCAGCTGTCAAAATGCCATTGTCGTTGTGGCGAATGGTAAAGCACACTTAGATGCAGGGCGACAGGGGTCCATTCGCTGCGGGGCCTGCGCCTTCACACCTCGAGCGACGTGTCCGAGGGCGCTCCAATCACGACGGAGACTGGTTGCAGTCGCGCGCTGTCATTCGACAGCAAACCGCCTTTGGACATCAATACAGCACCATGGCATCGTGCGTTGGGAGAGAATACATGAGACTGACGGGCCATAGCAATGAGTCACAATACTTTGTTCTCGGGAGACGGAGTCACAGAGGCGGCCCTCCAGAAACGAGTGCGCGGTCATGCCCATGAAATTGCGAAATGAAAGCCATGGCGGAAACGAGCAAGAAAATTTTTCCCTGTCGCCGATGAGGGACAAGGCCGGGAGCGCAAGGTGAAGGTTCAGGGGAGAGCATCACACCGGCCACCGAGCTAGCGTTTTAATCAAGCAACGGAGGGTGTGTGCGTCCGTGCCTCGGTGGCTGACTCTTCCAACATATTAATTAGAATACGGCCTAATGGCAGGGGTGCCCTCCACCAATCTTTCTCGATGGCCATGAGGGCGACCAGCACTACCTAGTTCGTGGTGCGTCACGGGAGACGGGAGCGACTTATAAACGGTTGGCTGACTGGGGGTCAAGCACCGAGGAGAGGGGATATGACGCTGAAGTTGCTCGAAGTCGCATTTGTACTGGCTTGCGGATGCGCAGCTGCGAAGGGTCAAGCTGAAGTCGATATGTTGGTCGTACGTAGTACATGCCTGCCTGCAAGGGGGTGTGCCACGGCAAGTAATGACGTTCAAGAACCCGACGGCGAGCCCTGCGAGTACGAGTGATCGCTCACCTTGGCTCCGTACAGTGCGCCGTTCCTGACGCCGACACGGGCGGGAAACGGGAGGCAGATGGGCCCTTTGCGCGGGCTGCACGATCCCGCTTGGGTGGGCCTTCTTAGCGTCCCAGCTCCCCAAGTCGACGACCCTGTCGTACCCGAGAGAGGTTGGCATTCAAGCGGGGGGAGGAGGAGGAGCCGGAAGCCGTCCCCCGGGTGGATTGCGGCCGCCGAAATGGCCCAGACAAATGCAGCCCGTGAGATTTGAGGGGATGATAGGTGGAGGGCCACGGGCACTTGCTCCGTGAATGCACTGCGACTATGGTGCTGCGGCCGCTAAGCCTGCGTAACTGACTGCTGGGACGGACAGGCCGCTGTCGTCGAGACAGTCAAGCAGCCCCGCCCCGGGAAGCATCCATCGCATGCGATTCTTTCGTCGACCTTGTTCTAAGCGGCAGAGCCAGCCAGCCACCAGCGAACCGCGGGAGAAAAGGCTCATGTGCGCACAGGACTCAGCATGGGCAAAGAAACAACTTGTCTTGCACCAAGACGGTTGAGCCAGCTACTCGTCAGGGGCATCAAGGTGCACACAATAGAAATGAATGCACTTCAGGCGGCATCCCCGCACATTCGCATTGCTTGTCTCCGTGGCATTGTGGGCAGAGATAAGAATTTGAAATGCGTGCCGGTGGATGTAAATTGCCCGAAGCAAACGAAATCGTCGCGCTCAAAGTCAAGGGGCGCTGAGACGTAAGGCTGCGACCATTCCATGCCGAACACTCACCTCGTTTGTTTGTGCTCGTCGCAATTGTTAACGGTCCACCCACTCTGCGAGAAAACAATCACAAATGGTCCAGACAGAAGGGCTCTTCTGACAGCGACCGTCCCGTCGCCAACGGGAGGCGGCGTGGCCAACGGTCCAAAAATGAATTAACGAGACAAAATCCTGACAGGACAAGACAAATGAAGGCAGCTTCACCCAGTGCCTTGGCAAGAAAAGGCAAGCCAGTTCCGTTGCGCAAAGGCGTCCCGGCGTTAGTCGAGCAGGCGCCCCGCAAGTAGAACTCCGAGCCCCGGCTGCTCGAAATTGTGCTAGGCAACCGCGGGTATACAAGAATTGAGAACGTGCTTGCTGTTGTGTGAGGCTGTCTTGAGTTTAGAGGTTCGTGACTGACGCCTCGGCGCCTCCTTCTACCGGCTTGATGCCAGAATGCGCTGGCGACTGGGCCAGGGTGGGTGTCACGGCCCTTGATCACAGCACTGCTGCAGTCGAGAGCTGGACGTCACCGAGGCTGCGACGCTGGCCCAATCGGCGGCGAGGTGGTGGCACACGGCGGTTCGAAATCACACTACTCCGTACCTAGCCGTGCATGTGATGGTGAACCCGTCCACTGAAGCCGTGAAATTCGAGCCATGGTGTGTTTGGAGGTCACAAAGCCGGTCGCCTCGTGCCGGGCAATGCGGCTCGCTGCCAGACAAGCGAATTCAGGACGCAACTATTTTGTGAAGCCTGCATCAAGGCCACATGCGTAATTGGCATCAAGCCCATGGCTCATAAACTTGGCAGGATCCTTCATCGTCCGGACCCGTTCCTGCGCAATGACAAGACGTTTGATCGTCGCTTGGTCTTCGTCATCGCGGGTTGCGACTAGTCTGGTTGCTGGCGACAGAACGCCTCTGGTCCTGTGAACCCAGGCGATGAGAGTAAGTATTCCCCGTCAATCGCAGCAGGCGGAGTCGTCAGCTGGGATTCGCTGCCACACCTTTACTGAGATCAAGCAGTCGCGCTTCATCATCCGATCCGGCATCGAAATATTGCAACTTCTCAGCGCAACGCGACCCGTTGTGCACGATTCCGCTCTTGACGGAAGACCAGGTTTTCCCGGAAGGATCGCCGCTCCTGGTAAGAGCGATAGGCGCAGCGCCTCGAAGCAGACATTTGACTAGGGACAACTCCAAGGTCGATGCCTGTTTTCGACCGGGTCCCTTGAACCAGCGGGCAGAGTCCAGGACCATGGATCAGAGTTTTCGGCCAGGAACGTCCAGGAAGAACGACTGGTGAGCCCGTCTTGAGGGAGCACAGAAAACGGGAAATCGAAGAGGCAGCGAGTCAGACGCAGTCGAACCTTGCGGGTGATCAGCTCGACAAACCAACAATAGGCGCAATTTGGAATCTCCTTTGCAGGGAATCACGGGCATATGCACTGTGGACGGACGAACAGACGGCTGGTACGGAGTACTCCATACTCCATCATTTCGCTGATCAAGCCGAATCGGTGAGTTGGTCCGCAGGGGGAATCGGTCCCGGGATCTCAGTGGCAGCTCTCCACCCGCAGCCGCGAAGCCAGCGAGCTAGTCAAGTGCTCGAGAGTGCGCAACAGTCGTGGATTTGCGACGCTCGTCATGGTTACGTGATTGCTGCATGGAAGATTCTACTGTCAACTCAGGCAGCTGGGAAGCGGCAAGTCAACCCGGACGGCCGCTTACTACGATCGGATACGACTACTCGTACACGGCAGGAGCGCCTTCCACAGACGCGAACCGGCACGTCCAACCATTTACTCGAACGAGTGCAGTGCAGAAGCTCCCTCCCGACGGGTAACTCGTCCACACCTTGGAAGCGGGTCGCAACTCGCTCCGCTTCGTCGTCAGCGTCGTCAGCGAAAGACGAATCAACACCACCAACGCCGTCCTCGGCCAGGCGACGGGGCGAATCCAGCTGCTGCGCTGCTGCGTCGGCCGCTCAATAGTCGCGACGTCCTGTTGTGAACCGCTGTCCAACGAAACACGGCGAACGCATCGCGGCCGTCAGCCCAGCGCACCACGAGCAGCTTACCATCAGCACCTAGGAGGCCAGCTGCCAACAGTCATCCCGAGTTGGACCAGGTGCGGCCCCAGAAGGGCTCCTTCGGCGGACCTGTGCACGCGAGCATCTTCCAGCACTGTGTGGCTTTGGCCCGAAGCTTCCACCGGCGCAGTGTGACTGTCCGCAAGGCGCCGCGTCTCAGGGCCCAACCGCTGCAACGCAGCGTGAGTGCGCGACTGAGACGGGGCCTAGCACAGGCTAGGCGCACGCCCCCTCCATCCCCTCCTCTCGTCTCTCCGGCCTGCCACCCACCCGCTGCAAAGCAAGGCACAGCCAACCGTGCCCTTGGCCCCCTGTCGCATGCCTGCCCAGCCGTTCTGGGCCAACCCCTGTTGCCTCGAGGTGGTCTGTTGCTTGCTTATTAGGTTGTCGTCCATCCCGGTCTGGCCTGGGGACCCAGGAGGCCGACGTCTCCTCCGGTGCCACACACAATATATACCTCGAGACCTCACACCCACACCGAGAGTCTCTCTCTTTCTCTCTTTCGCAACATCTTGGCTTTTGCCAACCACCCATTCTCCACAGCAACTTGACTCAGCTACAAAGCGCGTCGCCGTCGACGTCGCCGCCGCTCCCTTCAAACCAACGCTTCAGATCGCTGGCCCGACGTGTCCAGCGCCTGCAAATCGCCACCCAAAGGCCAGGTTCGCTCGCGACTTGGCTACCATTTACTCCACGCGGAGGAACCATTTACCACACACCGGTCATGTTTGCAGAAGCAGGAGTCTTTTCTAATCCCTACTCTTCCGACCACATACCCAGGTGACGAGCCCTCGCCTTTACTTACGCCTGTTCTTCCCGGCGCGACGCTAGGTTTCGGGCCCTTCAAGCAACAACACCACCAACAACAACACACAACAACCATCGCCACTGGCCCTGACGCTGCGACTAAGCACTCGACTGAATTTACGCCTGCCTATTTGGCCTGCAACGGCCGCAGCAGGGTTTGGGGCGACCAAAGACTGGATGTCGACGGGACATCGCAAGAACACAGGACAATGAACTACCCTTCACCACGAACACCAGGATCGACCCCGATCCACGAGTGGGAGTATTCCCGGATGTCTTCAGCTACTCCCACTCCGTCCCCGAGGCACAGCTGGTTTGAATCGGTAACGCCTCGGCGACCGGCCACGCGCGCCGCCCACTCCCGGGCGAACAGCTACTCGCAGCAGCATGGTGCCTTCAGCCCCCGCATGACCATTGAGTCTCCGCGCTACAACAGCTCCGGGAACTATTGCACGGTTGATGTGAGTGGCAAAGATTTCTCGTCATCGCGCAGGCCTTCGGGCCATCGTCAGACTCCCTCTAGGCGCGATCGCCGGCACTCGTATACCTATGTCCGGACCTCTACCCCCTATGGAGAATCCGACGAGGACGAGATCATCGAGGCGCTCGGGCGCACATATGTGTTGCCGGCGCAGTCACGGTCCAACAGGCGCCGCGAGCGCTCCCACACCCCCTCTTACCATGATGGGGTACGGTACACTAATCACGACGACTACCTGCAGAGTGCCGCATACTACGCTGATCCTGTCTTCGCCCGGTCAGCTCAGTACGAATCACCACGGCCTCAGCCAACCGCCCAAACACGTCCCCCGACCGGCCACTCTCGTGCTCGCCGGTCTTCGGCATCCGTGCCCCAGCGGCCAGCGACGACCAAACCGTCCAACGCCCACCGGGCGAAGCCGCCAACCCCTCCCAAGGCAACCGAGGCTGATGCCCGTCTGCACAAGATTCCCCAGGGCTACTCGCTCAAAAACTGGGACCCGACCGAGGAGCCCATCCTGCTCCTCGGCAGCGTGTTCGACGCCAACAGCCTCGGCAAGTGGATTTACGACTGGACGGTGTACCACAAGGGAGCCACTACGCCGATTGCCGACATGGCAGGCGAGCTGTGGCTTCTGTTGATCCAGCTGTCGGTCCATATCAAGGACGCAGAGGAGAAGGTGGGCTATGTGCGCACCGAAGAAAACAAGGAGACTGTTAAGGACTTCATCAATGCCGGCGATCGCCTCATGAAGAAGCTCCGATCGCTCCTCAAGGCGTGCGAGGCGCCTATGCTCAAGGCGGCCAAGAAGAAACAGTCTAGCCTTGGCAAGAACTCGGGTGTCGAGTTCGTCGACACCCTGTTCGGCCGGGGCCGGGAGTTGGCCGAGACGGAGAAGTTCATGCAAAGCGTAAGGCTCTTCAATCTCCGCTTCGGTGCCAACTGTTCCGAGATTCTCGGGAACCCCACTGCCTAGGAGGCCAGCCCATGGATGGTGCGTCGAGACAGCCTTTATGACGGTGGACCTGGTCCATCGCCGGAGAAAATTTCTCTTTTTCTTTTCTTATTTGACTCTCTTTGCCTGATTCGACCCGGAAGTGCGGCCAGAGAACCGTCCATGAATGCCGGATGGACAGGCCCAATGGACTTGTACAATACCATTCTCAGCCGCGGATCTCCATTGGATACCTTTTGACCCCGAGCGGATTTTTCCCTGTTCTCGAAAGCCTCGGACTGTTTAGCATTCACCTCGGAGAAAGGGCTATGAATTTCTTTTCCTAATATCATACAAGACGAGCAAAGGGCGACCTGTACCACCAGCAATGCACACGCAGACGGGACGTTAGCAAGGGGGCATTTGACCATTTCTAGATACCCAACGCTTTTCATCAAAGGCGTCATCAGCGGACGGATGGGCTGCGCAAGGGAGAGGTAGAGGCAATGGTGTGTCAAATGTTTTTCTTTTTGTTGTTTCCTTTGTCAGAATCGCCGCAGCCGTGGACACTTGACAGGATGGATATGCTCAGACGTGCAACATGGCCAGCCTGAGAAGTGGTTCCACGGCTACATGGAGGTTCGGACAGCTCAGGCCAGGTCGCATGCATTGCACATTCAAGACGTTCGCATGCTATGAGACGGCGAGGGTGGAATTTGTATCGGAGTTGCGGATTTGGCAACGCGCTCGCGTGGGACTGTATTTAACGAGACGACAAATGGAAGATTGAAGATTGCGAACAGTTCATGGCATACATTGACGGTGACATGCATGATCGGGGCCGGGCTCGGCCGAGCGTGCTGGAGGATCTTGAGGACGTCATCGTGGCACCGCGTGGCACCCCCACACGCGCTAGAGAGACTACGGATCTCCAGGACAGGGCATGGCTGCATGGACAATCTGTCCCGATGTCGATACAAGCCTCGGAGCGATTTCTCGCTTCCCAATGCTGTCCAGAACCAGGTTCCGACAGGTGGCTGGATTAGGTCCCCGCCGGGCCGCTTCCCGCCTTGGTTCGGGGCGCCGCCCGACTCGTTTCCCCGCTTCGGCGCTGCGATGCGGAACAGGCCGCGGGCTTACGTAGCAACAGCTCCGCGAAGCGACACTGAGCTGGGACAGAGATGCCCAGGTGTCGGGTTCACACACAGGCAAATCCGGACGTGGTGGACATGTCCGTATGATTGACTCTTGGACGCACCGGGAAGCGATGAGAACGAAAACTCTCCGATCGCAGACTGCTTGCGACAGTCGGGCCACGAAGCGTTCCCGAACCGCGAGTACGACGTTAGAAGGCGAACCCGTGACGTCCCATGTGAGACGGGACAGAACTCGTCACCACCCATCGCCGGCACTCGTCATGTCTAGTTCTCCATTCCTAATCGAGCCACTTCGTCACAACGCCTGGGGCCGACGTCCCGTCCTCGTGGGAGCTGACGACAGCCACCGGGGATCTGTCTTTCACGGCGGGCCGCCAAGTTCTTCGCGTACCGTGCAAACAGCCGTCCCGAGGAGGATCGTGCGCACGCGAGTCAAACGCGCCCACCGGCTGAGTCGTGACGGCTCCGGTCCCCCAAGTGGCGGCCGAGACAGAGGGCTGGGCGAGCGACGCAGGGGGCGTGCTGCGATGCTCAACCACCTGAAAGGCTGCCGCTGCCTCGCGAACGCCTCTCCGCCGCGCCGGCACCAGCAGCACCAGCCAGCGCCGGCGGGCGGCTCGCGATTCGCCGCACAGGCGCGTGGCTGCATGCGGGCAGGCTGTATGTCTCGGGCCAGGTAGCGAGCGAGAGAGGCGGCACTGGGAGCCGCAGCTGGCGGCGAACGCCTTGCGACGGGGTCGCGGGGGCCTGCGGCGCCCCGTGCCTTTCCCCTCGCGTGCCCGCGTGTCTCTCCCTTGCCTCGTGCTGGTTGGAGGGGTTTGGCCGTCGCTGGGAGGTGAGGTCGCACGAGGCCGGCTGAGCCCCCCCCTCATCAGTGATCAAGGCTGGCGTTGCACCTGGCTGCGCTCGATCCGCGGTTTGCGTGGCCATTGCAACACCGCGGCATCCATCGCGGCGGGTCGCACACACCTGATGGTTGGCTCGTCCGGTCTATTCTTGGCGAGAGGGGGGCAGGTCTGCGTGTGATGGAATTCATTGATCCCCCAGCCACCCGTTTCGGTCAACGCCAGGTGAGAGAGCGGACGTCAATGGCGCGCCAGGCTGGGATTGCCGTCCCGCTTGGGAAGCTTGAAGAGAGGCAAGTTCATGCACACTCCCCTCTGGGCTGCGGAGAAAGAAGAGCCAGTGCTGCACGGCTCACCCCTGTCGGGTCCTTTTTCACGGTCGAGGGCGGCGGGGGGGGGGGGCCACGCACGTCGCTTTGTACAGAACAAGCGTCTCCCTTCGGAACTGGCCGCGGATCCCGGATGCCTGCCAGCCAGCCTCGCTCTTTTTCACGTCAGAGGAGCCCGTCGCCTATGTTCTCGGTTCGATGCGTTTGCGGCCTGCCCGCTCGTTGATCCGCTGAAAGCTGCGACGGGGCAGTGAAGAAGAGGGGGTTCATGTTGCGAGGGATGGAGCGTCGCCGGCCCCGAAATGGAAACTCGGGCGTTGGAGGCTGGCTGGCGCTTAATGTGCAAGGGCTTGCATGACCTGCATGCGATCCTACCCCAAGGCTCCCAGCAGTCCGTGATGTCGCGGCAAGGACACCTCAGCGGCGGGCCGTGTCAGCATCGCAAGGGCTGAGCGGCCGAGAACGTCGTCGGCACGGCTGAGCCGAGTGTTGGTTGCGAAGGGCTTCTAGATAGTCTTTTCACTTGCGCACTGGTCATTGTGACCCGGCAGAGAAGGCTCGTTTGCCATGTTGTTGCAGAATATACGGGCTACTCCGTCCTGCAAACGACATGGAACCACTGCCATAAAGTCACGGCGTAAGTGGCACTGGCTTGCGCAGATGCAAGGCGTACAGAGCCCCGCGATGCAACATCTTCGCATGGCAGACACGAGGAGCCCTCATCCATGCATCGCTAGCACGCTCGACACTTTGGCGGATATCTTCGCCATGCGTTCGTAAGACATGCAAGACAAACTGTTCGTAGACTTAATCCATCCAAGGGTCTTGTGAACGGACTCCTATGGATCTTGGCTCATGACGAGCCGGGAGGGACACGGAAAAAGTACTTGATTCATTTATTCATTGGAAGGGTCGTAATTCTCGACATGCCTCACGTCTGTCGCGTGCAAGCAACACTGGAAGCATATTGCGCGGTTACCAATCTCACAACCAAGGTCCAGTTAAGGACCAGCGCTCTGGGTCCAACCATGTAGCGGAGCACCTGGCAATGTGCAGTCCATGCAGCCCCCAACCGAATCCGAACAGCCGGTAACGAGAAGATCTAGCATCGCAGTCAAGTTTCGCGTCGGCGAGAAGCTACGGCGTTGGGATGGCCGCAGGACGGGCCCGCGATCGATATGGTGGGGCCGGACGCCGGGGGCGGCATATGTAGCTTGTTTGGGGGCTGAGGGTGTACGTTAAAACTTATCCGGTGGCGCTCGCGGCCCGGGCAGGGTGCCCGAGAGGCTGGCTGTGGTTGACTGCCATATTTCGACGTGGATATAAGACTGTAAGACTGATGATTCGCCAGCAAACTCGAGTAGAAAATGTCTTTCATTTTCTGGCAGGGCCTGATGATGAACTCACAACCTACCTACCCCAGCATTGTGTGAAGGGTATGTCAAGGAGCGCCAGTGTCATACGTTCAAGGCTATGTCTTCTTCAGCCAGCAGTTTGCATATTCATGCGATCTCACTGGAAGGTATGGTAAAAGGCTGATACCTTCTAAGGTCGTGTGATGAGATGCTGATCCTCGATGCTTGCCTATTGTTTCCGTCTCCAGGCGCATTTGACAATCAATACTTAGACAGAGCATCGATGTTGCACGCTTGGCAAGGAATTAGAATAATAGAAGCAAGAACAATACTGAAAGACAAAGTATTTTATTGTGTATCATGGCAAGACAGTCGCCACCCGTTTACATGCATTTACCAACCTGCTCAACATGGCCTTTCACAACTCGGAGAAATTGTGGCGTTTACTTCCAAAAGCTTGAGCTCTCAGCCTCTGACCTTTTACCGTCTTGGTACGTTTCGCTCAACGAGTTGTACAGGCTCTTCACCCGCTCTATCTCCGCCGTCCACTGTTCCCGCTCCGTCTCGTCGTCAATATCTGCAACCAGGTCCGCGAGCGACCTTCCCCTGAAGAACTTGTTAGTCCGGTTATACAACGCCCGTCGCTGCACCTGCTCTTCGGTCTCGTGGCCCCTGACGCGGAACACCTCCTCGAGGATATCGATGTCGTACGGGATGGCGAACAGGTCGCGGCTGTCCTCGTAGGTGAAGAGGTAGAAGAACTCGGAGAAGCCGGACCACGCGATGCCGCTGAGGCACAGGCTGCACGGCTCGTGCGTGGCGAAGAAGACGCAGTCGCGGCGCGGGTCCGGCCGCGCCGCCGCGTCGGGGAAGTCGGCCGTGAAGAACTGCTGGATGCAGTTGATCTCGCCGTGCAGCAGCGGCGAGGCGCGCTCGTTGTTGGTGGCCACGCTTAGCGCGCGGAGGTCCGGGCGGCCGAGGATGGCGGCGCCAAAGACCTTGGAGCCCGAGGAGACGCCCTCCCGTGTAAGTGGAACAATGGCGTCCTCGACGACCTTGAGGAGGGCGGCGACCAGCTTGGTGGGTTCCACAGAAGACATTGCGACGAGATGGTGGGCGCTATGAAGTGTGAACTATCTCTGCTTAGACCTTGTTTATTTGCTGTACGTGGAATTGGATTTGGACGGCAGAGGCAAGAACAAAGCCGTCGATATCACAAGTCAAAGGGCGCCGGGACCTCGGATTACCATGCAGGGCGGCACGGAGCTGGGCCCCCGTCGCATCCCGAGCGCCGGCGACCACCGAGATCGGCGCGTCCGGCGACCTCCGGCCCCAGCATCCAACCGACAACATCACAAAGATGCCTCTCGTGGCCATGGCTGACGCGAATTGCAACATCTGCCCATGTTCAGCGAACATGATCAGCTCATTTTCCGAAGTGACAAAGGCCGCGTAACAGTAGATGGGCTTGTTCTGTTTCTGTACTGAGATGACTAAGCGCCTTGGGCGCTGAAGCGACGACGGAATCAGGTTTTGGGAAATTTCAACGGGTAATCCACCTCTTAGAACTCACTCGATCACTCATTCACTCATGTGCGCACCGCAAATATACCTTGAGGAATAGCCCTCCGCGCTGCGGTCTATAGAAATGCAGACTGTGCCTGTTTGGCAACGCGGTTCTTTGCCTGGATCCTATCCGACCAACGCCTCGAGCAATCCTGCTTCACTAATCTCAGCGCTCACATCATAGCCATGCACTACATCCGGCTCCTTCGACCACCGAAGCTGGTGCCGTCGCAGCGGGGGATGCGCACGGAGCTTGTCTTCACAATCACGACGGATCTGGGCGAGTCGTTCCTCTACCCGGAAGAGCCCATCGACCTGGTAGTCACCGCGGACATCTACTCGCCGGCAGGGGACGCGTCGTGCGAGCTGTCGGAGCGCGGAAAGCTGCAATGGCTACCGGGGCGGCGAGTCGCGAAACCAATGTACGAGCTTCCGGCCATGGCGGTCAACGCAATGATGTCCGGGGACGTGGTCGAGCTTTGCGTCAGCACGGCTTCGACCTATTCGGCCGAAGGTGTCCAGAGCATTTTGTCGTCCGTGTCAACGAACCCGTCGCAGGGACATGCCAAGGGCCTGGTGATGCCAGCACGAGTAGCACTGAACGGGCACGAAGCCGATGACGACATCTCCACGCGCAAGCTTCGCCTTAGTGCGGCAGGCGAGCCGCCGGAGGATCTCGAGGTCGAGGAGGACATCGGCGAGAGCATCGCCCGCCACGTTTGGGACGCCGGCGTGGTCGCCATGTCCGCCATTGCGGGCATCTACAAGTTCCCGCGGCTCGACTCGAGCCAGCACCCATGCATGCAGGCGCTGCGGCACATGTTCGACCACAGCGAGACTATGAACGTCCTCGAGCTCGGCTGCGGCGTGGGCATCTTGGGAACGGGTCTCTGTGCCGTGTACCCGCGCGGCGCCGGCGACTGCACGATCCTGCTGACGGACCTCGACGAGGCCGAGGGCCGGGCGCAGTCCAACATCGCGCTCCTCAAGCACAACCACTCCGGGTCGCAGCTGGGCAACGCCAACATCCTGTACGAGAACCTCAACTGGAACCATGGCAAGCAGGGACGCTTCGGGCCCAAGGTCCAGCGGCGACGCTGGGACCTGATCATGCTGAGTGACTGCACCTACAACGTCGACATGCTCCCCGCGCTGGTGGGGACGCTGTCCGCGCTGCACGCGGCCAACGTGAAGCAAACGTCGGAGGGCGACGAGCCAATCTCGACGAGGGTCTTTCTGGCGACGAAGCCGCGGCACGACTCTGAGAAAGTGCTATTCAACCTGTTGGCGGACGATGGGTGGCAAACTTTGCAGAAGCAAGTCTTGCCGCTGCCAGTTCTGGGTGAGGAGAGCCAGTCCGTGGAGATGTATCTGTTTGAAAAGGCATGATGCTTTGGGTAAGTGCTCGACCCCGGCTGCGCTGGCGTAGCCAAGGGCGAGATGAAGGTCGGCGGGGTTTGGTTTGTGGGCGCCTCGATGGTGCACGTTTAACAACCAACATAGAACTCGTGCGTATAGGGGAAATCTGACTGTCTAATTTAAACATAGCATTGCGATGGCCAAAAGTGGTGCACTTTGACATTCAGAGCAATGGCCAGAAAGTGGTGTTGACGCAATGTGATTTCTGCAGGCTGTGACTGGGGTAATGACCTAGTTTACAGTAAAAACGCACCAGATGCTACAATAGATGATCCGCAGCCAAGTCAACGTCCACTGCGAGAGCTTTGGATACGGGTGCAGTTCAACGACTAAATGGTGGTAGGTTCCGTAACGAATGCGTCCTACGCACTCTTACGGGGGAGACTGAGGGCACCCGAGGCGCATATGGTATCGTCAATGTGTTCGTACGCCGTGCAAACATGTCGGCTCAAGCAAACGGTGTCTCGGAAGCACTGGGCCTTGAACCTGCTACAGTCCTGTACCTGTCACCACCCGCATCAAGCGGTCGGATTCCGCGATCTCCAGAAATCTGACACATGCCCTTTGCGGTAGCGGGTGGCGGCGCGGGCAGCATCTCGGCAACTCTCTACACGGCGGTATAATGCGATGCTACGCAACAGCATTGACGTCTGATCGCGAGACAGCGAATTACTTGGGGGATTGTTAGGACCCGGCGTCGTCTTGAAACATGGCGCGCAAAGGTTCGCAGAGGTTGATAGCATTGATGGCGGATTGATGGGGAAGATGCGACCGATGTATGCACCGCCCGTGTCGAATCCGGCCAACGATTCAACGGAAAATGGGTTCATGAGGGCAGATGTACTACAGAGAGGTAACATATATCCCCAATATTGGTTGCGTCGGCGTATTGTGGTGTAGTTGCGTAGCCATGACGGGGTCATGGACCCTGCCCCGGAGAACGGTGATGGCGCGCATATTTGGATAATACCACGAGACAACGTGGACGACGTGCATGTCTTCAAGAGCAGGGGAACGGTATCCAATGAGCTCGCTGCGTGGCGTAAGTTTGCCGAGAAGGAACCGCAGTTCCCCGCTCGCCTAATCCTGCCGTCGATCAATCACGAACGAGACTGAACGTCAAGGGGAATGGCTTGGTAAAGTACGAGCAGGACATGGACGGAGTTGCATGCATTAGATAGCGCGAGCCCAATCAGTGGACGGGGTTCCCGCTCGGGAGCCGGCAAACGCCCCGCGCACGGTCGACTTCCTATTTCCGGTTCGCGCGGGCCGTCGCATGGTTGCTCGCCGGATGAGTCGAACTGACTCTTCGTGACGCCAGCCGACGATTACCCACCGTTTCTGAACCATGCACGCGGCCAAGCACGTCAACGCGGCGCGGGTGAGGCACGGGACGCACGCTCCGGGGGTCGTCTCGCATGCTGTGCCGTACATTATCATGGAACTGAGCAGCATGGCAGGAACAACGGCGTTGTATTCTCGCTATAGAGCCTCTGCTTGTTTCCCTGGAATTCATGCCGTTTCAGGGTTTTCCGGCCACTGAGTCAAGGCCAGGTGGGTTCCGCCAGGTCGGTTGACGTCCGTCGGCAAACGTACCCCCACCCCGACCTGTGCTGTCGGCGCCGCCCGTCACCGCTGTACTATTTGCAGGCGGTTGCGCGTTGGAGAGGCTGAGTGGCGGCCAAGGCCGACGAGCAGGTCCCCTCGACCGCCTCCCTCCCACCGGCGATTGCGCATTTGCAAAGGGTTTACGATTTACGTACGAGTGCGAAGGACGTCACTCGCAGTGCGGGAAGGACGCGCAGTGGAGTGACATATATGAGATTCTCCCTTGGGCAATGGTCTCAACATACGAGTACAACAGGCGTTGCGAATTGTATTTTTGGACTTTATGCTGTATCTCCCGATCAGGAGGGTTCGTGTAAGTCTCGCCCCCGCCGTTGGCGCCGTGCGTGCGAGCCGGCCGGCAAGACCAACGGCAACCTATATTGTGGAGAGCGTTTTTCCCACCCTGCCTCGTCCGCTTTTCCAACCAAAAGTTGGTACGTAAACAAGCCAAATCGCGGACCCCCGATCCCCACAAGCGTACTTGATGATTTGCTGGCTGGCTGGCTTGCCGGCGCTGCTTGGTAATACGCCGGGGAGCAGAAGTGTTGGGCCCGCTTCAGAGTCACCGGAGCCCGCTCGGAGTTCCAATTTTTTTTTATTCCCATTTCGCTAGCTGGAATTTCCCCGGCTCGTCTTGCTAAACATGGCAGGGGACCGGAGCTTTGGGGGCCGGCGCGGCTCAGGAGAGATCCTGGCCGATCTCCTGATCCATGTTCCAGTTCCCCACGCGTTGGCTGCTGTCAAGATCTTCCTTTTATCGCCGCGTTGGCCCGGCTAGCTCTTTATTTTATCTTCCCCCCTCTCTCGCTGTTTCTTCGCTTGGACGTAGGGACGTCGGCGACACGGTGGCTGCCGAGCGAGGCACCAACGCACGCAGGCACTCTCACACGGAGGCGTACACCAATGCTCAGTTCCGAATCAGTTCCGAGTTCACTCAGTACTTTGCCGCCTCTGTTTTCACACTGCAGTCTTTATTGTATATCATAATTGATATCCTGTGCGTCAGTCTGTTCGAGCTTAATTGTCGATACTACAACGCCTGTCGTTGCGAGCATCTTCTCGCCCGGTGAACCCTGGGTCGCAAGTCTACAGACACCGAAAAGGGCCCAACGATCCTTAACTGGCCTAACAACACAGGAAATTGCGCCAGGGGACGAATCTGGCAAGCCGTTTTGCGATGGGGGAACAACACATCAGCCAGAAAGTGGCTGCTACGTCCACTGGGGCCCGCTCTTCCGCAGATATCGAGGCAGCCCACCGCCGATCTCACGACTCTACCTCGTCTGGAGAAGGTTCCGACACTGACGGAAACCCATCGAGCGGCGGCGTGACCCGCGAGCGCATGGGAATTTCCGTGCGGCAAGCGGAGGCCGAGTTTGCAGACTTACAGCGCGAGTTCACAGGAGTATCTCGAGCCAGCCGCAGGGCCAGCAGGGCCAGCAGGAGACACGGCGATGCCGAAAAGGGCCGCATCGATGGCGCGAACTCGGACGACAACGATGACGACTCCGTCTTTGACCTCGAGACCGCGCTGCGGGGAGACCTGGCGGCCGGCCAGGCGGTCGGCATCAAGGAGAAGCACCTCGGCGCCTGTTGGGATGGCCTGACGGTCAAGGGCATCGGCGGCGCGGCCAACTATGTGCAGACGTTCCCCAACGCCTTCATAAACTTCTTCGACGTCGTCACCCCCGTCATCAAGCTGCTGGGCCTCGGCAAGAAGCCCGTCGAGGCGACGCTGCTCGACGGCTTCCAGGGCGTGTGCAAGCCCGGCGAGATGGTGCTCGTGCTGGGCAAGCCCGGGTCCGGCTGCACCACGTTCCTCAAGACCATCGCCAACCAGCGCCACGGCTACACGAGCGTCAAGGGCGACGTCTTCTACGGCCCCTGGCCGGCGCGCGACTTCAAGCGCTACCGCGGCGAGGCCGTCTACAACGCCGAGGACGACATCCACCACCCGACCCTCACCGTCGAGCAGACGCTCGGCTTCGCGCTCGACACCAAGATGCCCGCCAAGCGGCCCGGCAACATTTCCAAGGCCGCTTTCAAGGAGCACGTCATCGGCACGCTGCTCAAGATGTTCAACATCGAGCACACGCGCAAGACGGTCGTCGGCGACCACTTCGTGCGCGGCATCTCGGGCGGCGAGCGCAAGCGCGTGTCCATCGCCGAGATGATGATCACCAACGCCTGCATCTGCTCGTGGGACAACAGTACCCGCGGCCTCGACGCCAGCACGGCCCTGGACTTCGTCAAGTCGCTGCGCATCCAGACCAACCTCTACAAGACGACGACCTTTGTCTCGCTCTACCAGGCTTCGGAGAATATCTACAACCTCTTCGACAAGGTCATGGTAATCGACGAGGGCAAGCAGGTGTACTTTGGGCCCGCCGCCGAGGCGCGCGCCTACTTTGAGGGCCTTGGTTTCGCGCCGCGCCCGCGTCAGACGACGCCCGATTACGTGACAGGCTGTACCGACGAGTTCGAGCGGCAATATGCCCCTGGCCGGTCGGAGCACAATGCGCCGCACGACCCTGCGACGCTGCTGGAGGCGTTCCGGGGCTCTGCCCACCAGAAGAAGATCGAGGCCGCCATCGCCGACTACAAGACGATGCTGGAGCAGGAGAAGCACAAGCATGACGACTTCCAGATGGCGGTCAAGGAGAGCAAGCGCGGATCCTCAAAGCGCTCCGTCTACCAGGTCGGCTTCCACCTGCAAGTGTGGGCGCTCATGAAGCGACAGTTCACGCTCAAGATCCAGGATCGCTTCAACCTCACCCTGGCGTGGGTCCGCAGCATCGTCATCGCCATCGTCCTCGGCACGCTGTACCTCAACCTCGGCAAGACGTCCGCCAGCGCCTTTAGTAAGGGCGGTCTTCTCTTCATCGCTCTCTTGTTCAACGCGTTCCAGGCTTTCTCCGAACTGGCGGGCACCATGTTGGGGAGAGCCATTGTCAACAAGCACAAGGCGTATGCGTTCCACCGACCGTCGGCGCTCTGGATTGGGCAGATCATCGTCGACCAGGCGTTTGCGGCAACTGAGATCATGGTCTTCTCCATCATTGTGTACTTTATGACGGGCTTGGTGCGGGATGCCGGTGCCTTCTTCACCTTCTACCTCTTGATCCTGTCCGGCAACATTGCCATGACGCTGTTCTTCCGCATCATCGGCTGCGTGAGCCCTGACTTCGACTACGCCATCAAGTTCGCCGTCGTCGTCATCACGCTGTTCGTCACGACCTCGGGATACATCATCCAGTACCAGTCCGAGAAGGTGTGGCTGCGCTGGGTCTACTGGGTCAACGTGCTGGGCCTGATATTCAGCTCGCTGATGCAGAACGAGTTCCAGCGCATCGACATGACGTGCACGGCCGACTCGCTGATCCCCTCGGGACCTGGGTACACCGACATCAACCACCAAGTCTGCACGCTGCCAGGGTCCAAGTCGGGCACCACCTTTGTGCGCGGCCCGGACTACATCGCTCAGGGCTTCTCGTACTACCCCGGCGACCTGTGGCGCAACTGGGGTATCGTTTTCGGCATCATCGTCTTCTTCCTCATCCTGAATGTTGTGCTCGGCGAGGTCGTCAAGTTTGGCATGGGCGGCAACTCGTTCAAAGTCTACCAGCGGCCAAACAAGGAGCGACGCGCGCTCAACGAGAAGCTGATGGAGAGGCGAGAAGCCAAGCGCAAGGATAAGTCCAACGAGATGGGCTCGGACCTCAAGATCGAGTCGGAGAGCATCCTGACGTGGGAGGATCTCAACTATGACGTTCCCGTGCCTGGCGGGACTCGGCGTCTGCTCAACAATGTGTATGGATATGTGCGGCCTGGCGAGCTGACAGCCCTCATGGGTGCATCCGGCGCTGGCAAGACGACGCTGCTCGACGTGCTCGCCTCTCGGAAGAATATTGGCGTCATCACCGGCGACGTTTTCGTCGACGGAGTCAAGCCCGGGAAGCAGTTTCAGCGGTCCACGTCGTATGCCGAGCAGCTCGATCTCCACGAGCCCACCCAGACGGTCCGCGAGGCTCTCCGCTTCTCTGCGGACCTGCGACAGCCCTACGAGACCCCTATTGCCGAGCGCCACGCATATGTCGAGGAGATCATCGCCCTCCTGGAGATGGAGCCGATTGCGGACTGCATCATTGGGAGCGCAGAGGCCGGCCTGACTGTCGAGCAGCGCAAGCGCGTGACAATCGGCGTCGAGCTGGCGGCCAAGCCGGAGTTGCTGCTCTTTCTGGACGAGCCCACGTCGGGCCTCGATAGCCAGAGTGCTTTCAACATCGTGCGCTTCCTCAAGAAGCTGGCGGCGGCCGGCCAGGCCATCCTGTGCACCATCCACCAACCCAACGCCGCGCTGTTCGACATGTTCGACCGTCTCCTGCTGCTACAGCGTGGCGGGCGCACCGTCTACTTTGGCGACATTGGCGAGGACGCGCACATCCTGCGCGCGTACCTGCGGCGCCACGGGGCCGAGGCGGCGCCCACGGACAACGTCGCCGAGTTCATGCTCGAGGCCATTGGCGCCGGCAGCACGCCTCGCGTTGGCGACCGCGACTGGGCCGACATCTGGGCTGAGAGCCCTGAGCTCGGTGAGGCAAAGGAAGCCATCTCGCTCATGAAGCAGCAGCGGCTCGTCGCGGCGCGCGAATCGGCTCACGAGCAGGAAAAGGAGTACGCCTCGCCGTGGCAACACCAGCTCCGGGTCGTTTGCCGGCGCATGTTCCGTGCCTACTGGCGCTCGCCCAACTACCTCTTCACCCGCCTCTTCAACCACTTCGCCGTCGCCTTCGTCAGCGGCCTGACGTACCTCAACCTGGACGACTCGCGCTCGTCGCTGCAGTACACCGTCTTCGTCATGTTCCAGGTCACCGTGCTGCCGGCCCTCATCATCAGCCAGGTCGAGGTCATGTTCCACATCAAGCGGGCTCTTTTCTTCCGCGAGGCCTCCTCCAAGATGTACTCACCGATGACCTTTGCCACAGCCATCGTTACCGCCGAGCTGCCCTACTCGGTGCTTTGCGCCGTAGTTTTCTTCGTCTGCATCTACTTCATGCCTGGCTTGGACACGACGCCGGCCCGCGCGGGCT
Organism: Albophoma yamanashiensis; assembly: GCA_001600555.1. Classification (NCBI taxonomy): domain Eukaryota; kingdom Fungi; phylum Ascomycota; class Sordariomycetes; order Hypocreales; family Ophiocordycipitaceae; genus Albophoma; species Albophoma yamanashiensis. The sequence continues at coordinate 1,700,340 of BCKH01000007.1, read as the reverse complement.
ACCAGTTCCTCATAGTGCTCATCACCGAGATCTTTGCCGTGACCATGGCCCAGGGGCTGGCCTCGATGACGCCTTCGCCGCGCATCTCGGCGCAATTCGACCCTTTCATCATCATCATCTTTTCTCTCTTCTGCGGCGTCACCATCCCCGCACCGCAGATGCCGGGCTTCTGGCGCGCTTGGCTCTATCAGCTTGATCCCTTCACGCGACTCATCAGCGGCATGGTCACCACGGCCCTGCACGGCCTAGAAGTGCGTTGTCGGCCAGGCGAGCTCAATGTCTTCACCGCGCCTGATGGCGTGTCCTGCGGCGAGTACATGCAGCCCTTCTTCGCCAACGGCGGTCGCGGCTATCTCGTCAGCAATGAGACGCAAAGCTGCGAGTACTGCGCGTACAAGGTGGGCGATGAGTTTTACCAGCCGCTCAACATGTCTTTTGCGAACCGCTGGCGCGATGTGGGCATTTACATTGCCTTTATCGGCAGCAACCTCATCATTCTCTTCACAGCGGTAAGTTTGCTGCTTCTGCACCCTTTGCCATTTTGTCAATCGCTGCCGACGGCCGGATGCTAACGAAAGTCAATGCAGAGCCGATATCTGAATTTCAATAAAAGATAAGAGAGAGCTAGGAATGAACGGACAGTAGGCAGGGAGCAGAATAATGCAGACATAAAATTCAATACAAAGATTAAATTGTACTTGCCACACTTGTCCCAGCGACGGCGGAACTCGATGAATTGAAAACGTGGCTGTTTACAGTGGGATGGGAAGGGATGGCGGCGACACCGCAATCCCGCGTGGGGCCGGTCGTTGGTAACTATGAATAGGCATAGCGGGATCGAACGCTGGCTCTATGCTGGTGGTACGTGCAGCTTCCTGAGCTGGCTTGTCGCAGTAGCTGTTGGTTCCAAAGAGCCTCCTTGCTATCAAGTCGAACCATCTTCAGTGGACGCGGGCTATCGCACGTGTCAGTGGCCAGCTCCGTCGGGCGAATGGGTTGGGCTCAACGCGAGGGCGGACCGGCTCAGAGACGGGCTGCGTACGGACTGTTCCCACCGGATGGGCCGTCGGCGAATGTCGGATGTCGCCACGCATGGTCGCCTGACGACCGCTAGCATCTTAGCGACTCCGTGCCGTGTCCTTGGCTGCACGCATTCGCCATCATGAGCTGAGTTGGCCATGAGTCTTGGCCCTGCTGTCCATCTTTCGCCCCTTTGCCGAATGAGTATATAATTGGCACGCTGCATGCTGCCCGCGTCTCGACCGTCGCCGAGGCCGCACGACTCCCTTGTCGTCATCGAAACAGTGCCCAAGCACCCCTCCTTACTCACCAATTCACAACCGCCACCACGGCAAGATGTGCATCGTATTATTCACCACTGCGCACCCAGACTATGCGCTCATCCTCATCGACAACCGCGATGAGTTCATTCTGCGCCCGACGTCGCGCCCCAGCTGGTGGACGCACCCCACGTCGGGCCAGAGAGTGCTCTCGGCGCGCGACCTGCAGAGGGCAGAGAAGGGGACGTGGCTCGGGATCACAGAGACGGGCACCCTGGCGGTCCTGACGAACTATCGCGAGCTTGATATGCACAATGCTGACCACCCTGTCCACGGCGTCAAGAGCAGAGGCGCCATCGTCAAGGCCTGGCTCGGAGGGCTCGCGGACGATGGCGTCGAGGCAGGCGTGCATCGGCTTGTCTCCGACGGGGTCAAGGGCGTCGGGGGCTTTTCCATGGTTGGCGGCAAGCTCAGGAGAAACAACCGCGGAATTGCCATTGTCAGCAACCGGGCGGGGACGGCGGCCGATGTGCCTCTTGTCGGTCACCAGCGAGGCGAGACATGGGGCCTCAGCAATACCGTCTATAACGACCCTGCAGAATGGCCCAAGGTAAAACATGGGAAGCAACTTCTAAACGATCTCGTGTCGGAAGCCGCCGGCAAGCAGTCAAGCCAGGAAGAGCTCATTGGGTCCTTGTTTTCGGTCCTCGACACCGACACCCTCCCTGCACGGCAGCCAGAGGCAGGATTTGAAGAATACGTCAGCCAGCTCAAGCACAGCATCTTCGTGCCTGCGATAGGAGATGAGACCCATCGGCAGGCCATGGAGAAAGCTATGGCCAAGGGCCGCACGGACTGGGAGTCGATGAATGGCGATGGCAAGGCTGTCGAGGAGCTCAGGGCCGAGGAGCGACCCGACTCGAACGAGAGCTTGGAAGCAATCGCGGGCTTTGAGACGGGCATGTACGGCACACAAAGACAGACGGTGGTACTCGTAGACTGGGACGGAAACGTGACGTTCGTCGAGAGAGCGTTGTGGGACGGCAACGGGCATCGGATCCCCAAGGGCGAAGGCGACGTCGAGTTCCGGTTCAAGATCCAGGGCTGGGATGAATGAGGCACGCGCGATGCGAGGATAGACCTCCTTCATGTACCGAGGCATGGGTTCAAGTGCGCCTTATACCATTTACCTTGGATTTCTTGAGCAAATCAAGGCGAAATAGATCACGGTGCATCGATTGATGAATCAAGTTGCCATGTCAACTTGCCCTTCTCGCCTCGAAACTGGTGGCAGCTGTTAGGTCAGCGTTCCTTCTTTATTTCACTGTCGAGGCGGTCAGATAACCTGGCAGGAGCTTTCCCGCTGTCCAGGTCGCGCGGCGTGAATCTCGCAGTTGTTCAGTTGCGCTACCCAGCCGCCAAATCGCACGCGTCCGTTCCCAGCCTTGTTTTCGTCTCTTCTCTCGAGTCTGGGCACACCCAGCTAGCCAAACACCTTCGCTTTCCTCTTCAACCTTTCTCTGTCTTTCTTCCTGAAAGTTTGCACATAACGTCGTCACTCATCCGTGTGTCCTGGTTGGCTACCAGTCAACAGTAGCCTCTGACTGGCTGCAGTGTGCACCGTCCTTGCATTCATTGCCTGCCGTTGTTGACAACTTATCCCGCGAACGAGACATCCTATCAAGCCAGAACACTTGATTCTGCGAGGACCATCTTGTTTATCTACTCACGCGTTTGTATCCAGATAATCTCCTCGCGAGCCGCTTACAAACTCGAACGCCGTTTCGGTCAAGCGTTGAGAACCCTCATGGTCTCGCCTTGACTCCCAAGATGCACAAAAAGGAAAAGGCTCGCCCGACCATCTCGACCCCAACGGGGCCTGTGTGGAATTCTCGAGGTCAGGCTCTCGAGAGAGGCAAACAGTTCTCTGTTGTTGACGAGATTGAAGGTTGGTCTGGGAATACAACTCCATCCACCGCTGCTCGATCCGATATCCCGACGTCATCGGCTACAAGCATTACGCGAAGAGTCTCTGCAAGCTTTCAGAACAATGAGAGACCGTCGGCCAGTCCTACCGTAGCAAGTTCGTCCTTGAACGCTACGCATGATGCCCAGGCCACTCCCTCGAGACCTGACACCTCCCGATTTCTGCGCAGACCCTCATTTCCAGGCTTTGGCTTGCCAAAGCCTGCCAGGGCTCTCATCCCGGCCAGCTCGACTACATCGACTCTGCCTAGCCGAGCACCAGTTGATAACAGCAAGCACATCCCACGGTCTACAGCCCGCAACCTTGCTGGAGACCCTTCGCAGACTCCAGCTCAGGTGAGCAAGCTGCCCAAGTCGAGAACCATGGGAGTATTGAATGAATTGAAGAGCTCCTTCTCTCGCCATAATTTGAATGCTGGCGTCGATGATGCTATACAAGAGTCTGTTGCCTCACAGCTTCCTGGACCGTTGCCAAGATTCACTCGACAGTCATCACCTCCTGCACCACAACAAGCGAGCACATCATCACGCGCTCGTCCGGCTTCCAGTTCTCAACCACGGCACTTCCCGGCGCAATCCCGACAGCCCGTCGCTGTTCAAGATCAAAGATCGTCGAGAGCCAAAACAGCTCCTAAATCTGGGGTAGCGTCAGGAATGTTGCCTACTACTCATCCAATTCCTGTATCCCCTACTCTTACGCAAGGTTACAAGACATCGCGTAAGCTTTCACGACTGTCGCAACACCAGTCAAAATCGACTTCTGACCCCTCACACTGCCCATCGATGCCGGCTGCTTCCGATCCTCGTGATCCTTCGCAGAAGTCACAACCCTCGACAGAGTCCCAGCATCAGTCGAAGGTAGCCAGAGAGGACTTAAAACGCATGTCGACCGGCTCATCCGATACGATAACTACCTGCTTAACACTGCAACCCCAGCCTTCACAGCAGCAGCCCCGAGCCCGTTTCAGTGGTACGCCCCCTGGTCAGTCATCACTCGCCTCTGCAGAATCATCTGCGCAATCACCGTTGGCTACAGCTGTCGCGGTGCCAGATCGCTCGGCCACTCCTGAGCCAATGCCGGCGCAAATAACCACTGCCCAGCCGATGCAGTACTGGACCGGACGGCTCAGTGGTCTTACCGATTATTATATGAACCAGAACCGCGGCCCAGAGATGCTGTTGGCTCTACAGAGCGGTCTCATGGCGCAGGGTCGCACCTGGGACTCAGTCAAGGACATCGAGGAGGAGGATGCGATTCACTTGGTCATTTTTGCCCGGCTCGAGTTTCTCAGCTCGACAGCGGAGGCCAAGAAGTCCCTGAGGGATTTCCAGGACTACCTTGCCCGGCGTCAAAACCGGCCCATGCTGCTTCCGCCAGGCGCCCCGCCGCTTCAGGGCGGAGAGACGACGCGCTCCCCTGGACGCCATAGCCGCGGCGCCGCGACGAGTAGGCGACAGACGATTGGAAGGGGCCAGCCGAGGAACCGCAAAGCAGGTAATCCGTCCTCGTGAGACGTCGAACATTGACTGATTATGGATTCCAGCCTCCGTCAGGCTCCTCAACCGTCCTACGGTGCCTCTATGGTTCAGGGGTTCCGGCAAAAGCCCTGTGGCGCGAGGAGCCACGCCGGTATCGAGGCTTGATACACGCAATTATGATATGACTTACGTCTCAAGGCGTGGGTTGTTTTCATCAAGCCCTGCATTCTATTTTGAGATTTATAACGACGCACTGGCCACAGGCACGCACTCACTGCAATGCGAAGGTAAACAATTAGCATTTAGGAGATTGGCTTTGTACGCGCGAGGGACGCTAGAAAGGTCCGATTTGCTCGCTTCGTATGTATTCTGTATGATAATGTAGACTTTTGCTTGATGCTGTATGGTCAAATAAACTGGCGACAACACCCCTAAGAATAGAGCATCATCATGATGTATGTTCCCGACAATGGCCTAGCAGGCCTTCGTGACGGCTTTGCGTCTGTACCCATCGCTGCCCGACACGCCCAAACGCCACACAAAACGTGCTTCCGCCGATTTGCTTCCCGATCTTCATTTTTGCATTACCTAAAGCCTGCGTTATTCCGCCCTCTTCCTGCTCTTCAAGTAATCCCTAATTTGCTCGTGCTTATTGGCAAAGAACATTCCCGACTTGTCGCTGCGCCAGACCAGCACACCGATCTCCTCAGCAAACTTGGCCGTGTCGAGATACTCCTTATGGTCGTCAAAGTCGCGGAAAAGAAAGCCGCCCGTCGTCTTCATGCGCTCGTTCTCCAGCTGCCAGAGGCGGATCTGGTCAACGACGGTCGGGGGCAGGACGGGTTTATTCGTCAGGGCGGCCGTGCGGTGCATCTGGTCGTGCGCATGTGCGGCCAGGTATGAGATAATTTGGTCGGCGCTGATGCCAAAGTTGATGGCCTGGCGGATGGAGGCGCGAGAGAGGCGACCGGCAACCATGTCCGGAAAACGCATGTTCAACTTGGTGAAGAGCGCCAGCACCGCAATCTGAAGTGTCGACTGCGTGTACGCGTAGATGCGATAGTTCGTCTCCACAATGACGCTGCCTTTCTGGTCGCCGGTGCCCCCCAGCGGACCGGACAGCGCGGGGTTCAAAGGCGCCGCTGTTGCGGCCGCGACGCCGTCGCTGATTGAACGCAAGCTGCTGCCACCGCTGGTCAAAGTTGTCGCAAGGCGCGTCGGGAAGAACATGGACCGCTTCTGCGAAGGTATGTGGATGAGACCAAAGTCCAGTAGAGACGGCAGCATGTTTCTTCGTTGCTCCGTCAAGGCATTTGTGTCGTACGCCCTACCCAGCTCGAGGCTTGCCAGGACAAAGAGAAAGGACAGCATGTCCACGGTGTCCAAGCCAGCCGCTTTGTTGCTGTCGCTCGCTTCGAGCCACAAAAGCAGCAGCGTCCACACTTGGGCGTGTGACTCCTGAAGCAAGAACGTGAAGCCCGCCTGCGTGATGCCGACGTTCCCGTTCGGCTGCCTGTCAACCAATCGACCAGCAATCAGGAGCTCCTTGACACTCTTGTTCGGCCCGACGGAATCGCCTGTGCTCTTGTAACCCACGCTGGACACGACGAAGTGCAGAATCTCCTCCCACTTCTTTCTCGCGTAACGGTCGAGGAACGGGACATCGACCTCGGGCGGTACGAGCAGCGTAGATGGGACACCGAAGGAGTTGTGCGTGCCGCCGCCAGTAAGCACCAGACGGAGGGACGTTTTGAAGTTCGCCGTTAGGTACATCTCCTGCGGCTTCTCTTTAGACGGCACGGATATCTGGATGACGTGGAGGCTGCGAAGGATCGAGAGCGCCTGGTCTTTTTGCCTATCACAAGGTCAGTCTCGGGCCGGCGCATTCGTGGGCGGAGGTTGTCGTACCGTTTCGCTTCTGGCCTGACCCAGAGATCAAGGTCGCTGAGAAGCATCGGCTTGGGCATGTAGAGCATGCGCATCACGAACGTTTTCGCTGCAAACGTCAGCGCACAGATGGCAAGCATTTCCACAGGAGCGGTACATACCTAGATGCGGAAGCATGCGCCGGAAGATGGCAAAGGCTGTCGAGGGCTGCTGGTAGAGCTTCCGAAAGGTCGTGCCAGGCAGCTTCTCCAGGTACTCCGCGAGCTGGAGTGACTGCGTCGGACTGGCAGACATGTTGGCGGCGAGACCAGTCCGTCAGTGTCGAAACAGTTACTATATCATGGTAAGGGAACGAAAAAAAACTCCGGCGCAGCGAGAAACGGGCGCTGCAGGCTAGGTGGAGGGCGAATTGTGCGGTTCACGGCTTCATCATACTGAAATGTTGGCGGCCGTTGCCTGGTTGTAGAGCCGCCCGGCTTAAGATCGGGTAATTGCGTCAGCGGGAGGTGCTGCAACCACAGTGGACGAGAGACCCTGGCGCGACTCAGGACGGGGCCCAGGAACAAGTGACTTACTGGAGACCACCACGACCTGACACAACCAGCTAGGGAACGCATCGGCTTTCCAACAGGCGACAATGGCAAAGAAACTGTCCCCTGCAGGCTTCACAAAGGCTGTGAGTTTGCCAGGCTTTCATGCGCCAAAGTGGAGGTGCTGATTGATGTCGAGGTTATGCGGTCTTTCATGGCCGACTCCGGTCTGGAACCGAGGTAATGAGGCAGACCCTCTACCCCCGGTTGCCTTCTATGAGAGGCATTGAGGCACGATAACGAGTTGAGTCAGTAGCTGACGGCCTGCTAGACTGCTGGGTTCGCGGGTAGTTTGCTTCCCATCCCCTAGCTATGATCGCCTGCTTTGTCGCTGACGTTCGGTCGTGCAGTTCCGGGTGGTGAACGCCTCTCCTGGCCGCGTCGACTTTGAGTTGGACATTCACAAGGACCACACCGTGAGCGCAGCAGTGACTAACACGGATTGGGATGCCTTCTAACCCAGATCGCAGAACCGACTCCAGACGATCCACGGTGGAACCCTTGCCAGCCTGGTTGACCTGGGCGGTTCCCTGGCCGTCGCGTCGACAGGACGCTTCGCAACTGGAGTGTCAACTGACCTGAACGGTGAGGTTCATCCAGGGGAGTCCACCCCTGAAACCTGCTAACTCGGCTCAGTGACATATCTCGCGCCAGGTGGACGACCTGGTGACATGCTCAAAGGCACTGCCATTTGCGACAAGAGTTCGTTCCCTACACTGCCTTCAGCTGCTCGACACGTACTGACGCAGAACAGTCGGCAAGACGCTTGCCTACACGACAGTAACGTTCACCAACAGCAAGGGCCAGCTTGCAGCGAGAGGCAGCCACACAAAGTATGTTGAAGACAGCAAGACGCTTGGGCGGTTCTAACTTCAAGCAGATACGTGAATGGGACGATGGGCGAGGATGGACCGTATGTGGCGCCACCAGGATTCACAGAGGATCTAGACTAGACGGGGCCAAGATATACACAGGGTCGTTGTGGGCTTTAGATTGAGCATTACTGCGATGTAGAATTACTTGGTATCTTTCCCAGTTGCGCTGACATCCCAACGCCGAAACAGTCTACAACATCAAACATCGCGTATCTGATGCCCCTTCTACGGATACGAAACCAAATCATCAGCTCTCACTTCTTCTCGTGGTACGGCAAGGGGCTCGTCTGAGGCGGTGTCCCGTCCGCCTGATGGTTTAGCCCCATGGTCTCGAAATGTGACGGCGGAGGAGGCGACGCGGACCCCGTCTCCACACTCATCTCATATGGGTGCTGAGGTTGCTGCTCCGGGATGCCTCGCCATTGATCCTGGGAGGACAGCTCCTGTCGATACTGCGGCGCGTGCAGTGCTGAGTGCTGCGGCGGCAGTTCGTGCGGGTTGCGATATGCCGGCTGCTGCTGCTCCTGCTGATATGCCAGATGTTGGTCCTGCTGCGGCTGCCAAGTCGGTTGAACGGGTGGCTGGGGAACGGTGCTGTATTCAAAGCCCCAAGGCGTCTGCTGGGTCGGCATTCCGTTGCCTCCGGGGTTGACCATCATGAAGGGCTGCTCGGTCGACCATATCCCGCGATTCTTCTTGATGCCTAAGGCGAACAGAATGACGAAGATGATGAACATTGGCCAAAAGTTTAGGATGACCTCGATAATGTCGAAGTAAGGTCCTGGCTGCGAGCGGTTGCTGTATTGAGGATTGTTCAATTCGACGTACTTTGCCCAGTAGCCGACGTTGTAAGTCGTCTTCAGCAGCAAGAGCGTGCAGCAGACGATGAGATATCTCGTAGCCTGGGCAGTCAGTCAGTCGCCACCCCGAAGTTGCTCGGCTATGTGTGGAACTTACAACTGTAACCTTCGGTTCCGACTTGGTGCTCACCGCCACCAGAATAGCCTTGACCAGCACCCCGAGATTGAAGACAAACTGGAGGACGAGAAGGGCGAAGTAGACCTGCCTCGTACTTTTCAACGCGTCCCAAGCCGCACTCGTCATGTTGTAATAGTCCGAGCCGCTGCCGCCATATGTAAGGGAATACTGCTTTTGCGATAGCGCAAATGTGGCGATGTTGAGTACTCCAAGCACGCCAGCGAAGCCGTAGCCGACAAAGAGCAAAATCCTGTCCACCGGCGAGGGCTTTTCTTGATGGACCAGGTTGGCGGCAACGGCCAGGCTGAGGAATGCGAGGAGGGCGAAGATGATGGAAAGCTCATCAAACAGATTCCCAATGATGCCCGTCTGGACTGACGCTCGGAGAATGTTGAAAGCGATGTCAGTGTCGTTCTGCTCAACAGCCGCGTCGTTAAGCTGAGAGTAGAGAACCGATAGGAGATAGTTGAAGAAGAAGAGCATGACAGTCCTAGGGAAAGGGTCAGTTGGACGGCCGGCTCATGAAGAGCTTGAGACAGCAAGGCGGCGCAAGATGCTCACAAGACAAAGAAGCCAAACGCGGCTTTGTAGAGCGCGAGCCATGATCTCGCAGGATCCTTGCGCCGGCGCGCACAGCACAACGCGCACAGGAAGATGACGGACGTCGGCACGGCGATCAACAGCAGCAACCCCGTGCCGACAATGTCGTAGATCGTCCAAGTTTGAATCATGGCGACGGTCTCCGTATGCCTCCGTTGCCAACGCTCAACGCGTCGCAGCTCAGCCGCACCCACCAAGTTCGTCAGGGCCCGGGACGGAGGCGAAGAGCAGCCTGGGCCGCAGAGAGCGAAAGTGAAGCCGTCTGGGTCGCGGCTCGCCCACACACTGTACGCGGGTGCGCGTCGAGCTGCTCGACGAAGCGGGATGTCGACAAACGAACGGGGATGTGCAAGGTCAGAGTTCGTCCGCCGAGCAACTTGTCAGCCCTGGGGCATCTTGGGGCCACCTGCCCGTAAATAGACATGGGCTACGAGCGCTTCGTGCTCCGTGTCCGCAACCCAAAAGGAAGCATGTCTGCCGCTGGCGGGCCCGGACCCCGGCTAACCTGGAGATGACCGGGGTCTGGCACGGCGGAGGATTGGTGGTCGGCGCAGCACAGCCTCAAACGCGCGCCGGGCTGAATGGCTGGGCGACTCAACGGACAGGAGAGGACCCGCAGCATGTGAAGGGGTTGCACAGGTCGCATGTTTGCACTGCGCGCCATAATCGCACTGTTTCGCCAACCAATACGAGATATAGTACGGGTGCTCTGCAAGCGCGTCGTACTCGTATTTTCAACGGCTTTGGGAACGTCATACTACCTCGTAGACTCGCAGGCTTCCTCATGTCCAATTCCCAGTGCATTTGCGTTGTAATTGCTGGCTGGTTGCACTTGTAATCTGATTGGTGAACGACTCAAAAGAGCTCAATCAATTTTGCGACAAGGGGCCCTTTCCCCACCTGATCGGCAACTCTTGCTCTTGCTTACCCCAACTAGTAGCGCACTGGGTGCATTCTTCAACGGATTTAGGGAGCCTCGGCGTAATATGCCGCCGGTCAGTATGCCTCTGGCCAGTATGCCTCTGGTCAGTTTTACTACTCGTATGCAGAGCTGTTCCCACTGCTGTCGAGTATCAGGTGTCAGACGCTGGTAGGACAGCGTCTTGTACACAAATAAGACAAGTAAAGTCGTTGCAACAGGCAATAGACTAATATAAACTCTTCGATCGCCCAGTCCGCTTCGCAACTGAGGAGCGTTGGCTGTTAATTGCTCAGTCTGGTGCCGAACGTGGCTTTGATCCACATGGCCTCAACTCGGCCGTCTCCACCCCGCCACAGAATGCAAACTATTCGGCCTGACTGAAATTTTTAGGTGTGATAGCTTGGACCTCAAAACCCGAATTATTGGGCTTTGACGCGCCCGTCCTCTCCCTCTTTCCATTACCCCTTGCTTCTGCTGTCGTCATGGTCATTCTCGTTGAATGAGGGCTCAGTATGAATGAATTATATGGAGTTGGTTTCCTCAAGAATCCAGCTATATAGACACCAACCACCTCTCCTCATTGTCTGGATATAAGCCTAGATGACCTCATTGTCATTAAGAATTACCATTCTGTCATATATGGAGATCTCGCAAAGTCGGCCTTCGGCTGCAAGCGTCCAGTCAGAATTAAAACATGCTTCCAACCTCGGTGTCTCATGCCACAAGTAGACCTTCATGATCCCTTTGGTTCCAGAGGCTGACCATTAGAAAATGGATCGGCCTTGACAGGGTTTAATTGCGAGGGATCGCCAAACTCTGCGATCGGTTTTCCTGGCCTGTAGTATATATAGCGGGTACTACCGGGGCCGATGCCCCAGTCCTCAATGAAGTAACTTTTGAGATGCCGAACGCCATTGTTGGCTTGGTCCTCACTGGCACTGCCGGTTATAACGACGTACAACGCGTTGCAATTATCAAGGAAGGGCAATTCAATTTTCTTATTGAGGAGAGGAATAGTTTTGTTTCAGCCAGTTCCTCGTGGCAAACGGGCAAAGATCCCCAACGTACTCTTTCAAATGGGCGATGACGATCTTCCCTCTGCCAACCATGATAATATCCGTGCAGCCATAGTATTCCGATGTAGCGAAGACGGCGTTTCTGTTCATGTCCAGACCAAAATTCTTGATCATGCCTTGTTTACGAAATGGCTTGGAATTTGACCTTGCACGTACTTCCAGCAGGTATTGAGGGGACCCAGTGTCTCGCTTCAGAAGCGCATTCTTGTTTTGGGGCGCGCATATATATCTGTAAATGTAGAATTATGTTCAAGCTCTTGATTTGGGTGCGCCAGTAGTGTTTGGTACTCACGCCAGTTCCCGGCGATCGATAAATCGACAGAGTATGCGTACCTGCAAACTTGGACGGTTGGTCCGAGCCGCAAGTTGACCAACCTAGTGTCGCAGTCTACGCGACACTCTGTATCGCTCTTTTGTGACGACAGCTGTCTAATTTACGACAGCGGAATCGGCGTGGAAGGTACGATACGAGGCAAGCCTGCAATTGGACACCTGTTGCTCCTGATGTCCCCTCAGATACCACCTATCCGTTAACGCCCGTCGGTTCGGCCCTTATGGGTAGCTAAGCAGCTACGTAATTAGCTATTCGCCTCAATCCACGACAGTACGCTCTCGTGTCTATTCACTCAACTCAGATTACTTGAGACAAGGCGTGGCTGGAGCTACCAGTTGCCTTCAGTGGAGTAGCTAGCCAATATCAGAGGGCGAGACCCTGCTGAGGATGTCCTCGAAGACGAGCGCCTCGATTACGAATGTGTTTAACTCTGGGAACTCTTGTAGCATATCATATGTTTCGTAGAGTTGCCTGTATTCTACTCCTGCTCTTGCTTGCTCCTGCTCCTGCTCCTATGTATGCGTGTGGGTGTGTGGGTGTGCGCGTGCTAGCAACCCCTATCGCGCGAGCCTTTGAAGTATGCAGACTTCAAACACTCGCATCGGCATCTCAGAGCTGAAGGCCGCGGCTTCGTATGGGTAGGCCTGTCTTCCCCTCCCTCCCTAGCCCAGGACCCAAGCACCCGATCCACCTCTACTATCACCACGAGACTAGAGATTGAGACCTAGTGCAAACAAGTACCTTGACCTAGACGTCGCCTAGCTAGCCCCTAAACGAATATCGTGCAAGTCGCGTATCTTACTCACCACCCGGTCTGCATTGTCCAAATCAACTAAGGACCATTTGGCTCCCCGAGCTATCTTCAGCACAGCCCAGACCAGTATGAATACGAATTGCTGAGTGCTCGCGAGTCAGTTTTCACTGTACAGAGCAAATCGTGGCAACTTTTCGGTTCCTTCTTACCAAGAGAAAGGTCGAAAGAAACGGCGTGGGGTGAAACCGATCCCATATTAATGCGCTATTAGATACGACCAAGATGAACAGACATCCCGCCAGCGCCAAGTATGCGAGAACTGGTTGCATGTGGCTCCGGTACGGATAGTCGTTGTGATCAACCTGATCCCAGCGTCGCACTTGAGACACTTTGTGTTTTTCAAGGAACGCACGGTGCCTGTATATGCTGGCGTTTCATATCGTTAGACAAGCCCTCGGCTCGCAGTTGCTGGGACTCACCAGTGATAATACCGAAGAAATGCCCAACACTCACAAGCCCAGACAATAATGACTCCATCAGATCCCATTGTCGTCAGGATCTCGATAAACTGGATTAACTAGGGTCAGATTAATAGTAATACTGTATCAAGACAAGGTACTTGCCATAGAAATGTTACTAGACTCCCCGTTGAGCTGCAGAAACGGAACCCAGCAAAACGCCACCGCCGAGAATATCATTGCCCGCATCGGTACCTTGTGGCGATTTGTTTTACCAAACCATGCCAGGAAGCGTAGAAACAGTGGCTGGCCGTCTGAGCCGTCGAGTCGAGTTGTCAGACCAAAGAGTGCTCGTGACGCAACATACAGGTTGGTACTTGCACACGTCAACGCTGTAAAGACCAGAAACACGTTGAAGATGTCCTTTAGCGCCGGAATTTGTGACTTCATGGCAATTGCAACGAAGGCAGAAGTCGTGATTCCTTGCAACTCGGCGGAGCTCGTGACACTCGAACCGCACTCGGGGCTGTTTACCCAGCTGAGCCGAGGCAGTCGGCAATCGTCCCGGCGAATGTTGAAGCTTGCCAGCACTCCGGCGACAACGTATGCGATGGTGGCAAGTACTGGTATATAGATTGAAGTGGACTTGACCGTCTGGCCGATGAGCAAGTGTTCGTCGGAGTGCTGTGATGCCGTGGCGTTGGCCATACTCTTCTTCGGCCATCGCGCTTCCAAAGCGGATGCGGCAACTATTTCGACTCCAACATACGCAAAAGTGGAAATCGATAAGCACATACTGCGTTGTGTCAGAAGAAGTGCCAGCTTGACGACAGTTGGGAAGTGACGTACCACAAGGCGTTAAACCACCCCGTTGCTGAATATGTGTCGTATTCGACCGGCTTCAGCCAATCTGCAAATGCAATAGTCAATCTCTGATACAGATTTAGGGAGTAGTACAGTTTTGAATACATTCAGTGCCGTCTGGGGCGTCCGTTCTGTTGCCCGCTGCAGATGCCGAGTTAGCGAACAGGGCTTTCGCATACCCCGTGTCTTGGTTGTCGTGTGCGTACCGCCAGCATTAATGGCAACCATGGCGCATATGACGACAAGAAGAAAAAGCATTTTGATACTGCTGCTGACTACCTCATACCAGCCATAGATCTGACACTTGATGAGCAGGAGCTTTTGGCACGGTCGGCATGTCACTTACATCGACTCTGAAACTATTGAGACAGATCAGGACGATGGGGATGAGAAAGTAGACAACCCCCCCGTCGAAGCCTTTGTTTCCGTTTATCCAGAAGTGGATCTCGGCAGCCGAAGTTGCAACCAGAGCTGAAAAGGAGACCGAGTACGTAAACCTGTGTTGCGTTACCATCAAGCAGGCTGTTATCATTCAGCAGATTCGTGCGAACCAGTACGCCACTCCAACAGCGATCCCTAATTCGACATCCACAAACTCGCTTACGTAGACTGATAGCGCCCCTGGGATGGGCCAAATACACAGCATCTCTATGATGCATTGCATCACGGCCCATGCAAGCAGACCAGGTAGCAAGAAAGATAGTAGGACGGATAGGGGCCCACCAAGTTCGAGAATCTGGCCCCCGCGCCAATATAGACCTGTTCCGAGAGTGGCATTGACGGCAAGCATCTACGCCTTGTTAGCATCCCAATTTCCCCCGGGGGTATGTGCCCCGACCCTGGAGGCGGGGAGCAACGGTTGCTATGAGCTGCAATAGAACCTACCGACAACTGTATCCCTCGCAGCTTTCGATGGACAGCCCTCCCCTCGCTCGGTTTGACGACGACGTTCTTTTCATACTTCGTGACAGTCTTCTGGGTTGCGATGTACAGGTTCTCGCTGTCTTCGCGCCCGTCTAGGCTTGGGTTGTCATCGATGCTGGGGTTGATATTATACGGTGGCTCAGGAGGGTCTGGAACTGGAGGCAGGTGGTCAATAGGAACTGACTCCTCAACTGGACCGGGCCGCTGATGAACCCCATCCGCGAGCCAGTCTGGCATCCACGATGGCGTCCACGGGTTTGCCATAGTGAGACCCCAGCGGCAACTGTGATCTCGCTTTTTGCCTTCAACCTTTTGGATCGGATGTGCAACTTACTTGTAAGGAAGTCAGGGGAGACTCTAGTGTTCTTGTCGAAAGGCGTGTGGGCTGCGCGCGCGCGAAGCGGCGCTGGTAGTAGGGAGCAGGAAGGCGGCAGGCAAGGGTGGTGGCTCTTCCGGGAGCAAGGCAACAGAGCCAAGAGGAGCCGCACCCTGTACGGAGTATGCAGCCACTCAATATGTTCGTTGGTGACGAGTACTCCCTCCGCCCCCCCGGCTCACCGCGAGGCGTCTAATAGCGGCGCAGCCATCAAGTGGGCTGCAGGGCCGCGCCCAGCCTCCCCGCGCATGACTATCTCTCAAAGGAAGAAGGGAGGAGGTGGAATGACTGGTCCTATGATGTCCCCGTGATTGTGACGTCTGCAAACAACGGCTCACTGTCGCTGAGCTCAGTGCTGTTGAACCAAGACGGGCAGTCTACATCGTCTGGCGATTCTTACTGAAACGTGCTGACGTTTTACTTTTAGAAGCACGTATATGCGAATGCGGCTTTGTGAGCGCTTTTCAATGTCACTTCTGTACGGCGGCTGGCATGAAGGTACGATCATCGCAGCGGGGTTCCATGTTGGGACATGCACACATCAGACATGCATTCAGCTGCAGCCGCAATCCCGACCAGTAATCGCACAGCCGGGCTGGGCGTAGCGGTCATTGCCACATTGGAGAAGGTGACGTTGCCTCGCAGCCATTCCATCCTCACCGAGTGGAAGGCGGCCGAGCTGCCTCGTTTGTGGCGTGGAGGCTGGATGTCCCCCAGTGTGCCTAGAACTGGGGAGGGACACAAAACACAGCATCGCCTCGGGCGAGAATGTACAGCCCTTCTTGTTACCTTTTCCGAGAAACCGACTGGACGCTGCCAGCTGCCAGACAAACGCAAGTCGACAAGATGGATCAACAGGCTTCTCAGAACGTCGTCAAGCGATACCTAAAGCAGACAAGCCTTCAGGCACTTCTTGAACGCCTGTTCCCAGGGCAGACGGAGTTCAATATCAGGGTGCGCCTGTGCTACTCCACTTCCATTTCTTCCAGTGCATGGGTCGCTGAGACTGGTGACAGATGAGAGACGACCAGTGGTGCTTTACTGCCCCAAGAACTGTGGAACAAGTGAGTGCCGACTGAGCTGGCAGAGCCACGTGTTGACGTTTTCTAATGGGACGGTGTTGTGCAGGCAGATATTGAGTGAGGCCATGTTCGCCTGGTGCCTTTCACTACCAGCCACTAACAAACAATCACTCCACAGCTCGGCCAGGGATCTATGACGTTGCATAAGCCTGGAGCTGTACCTGTCTCTTGTGCCGCCGGGTCGGCGCTTACAGCCTTCAAGGCATACACTGGCTGACTAGGCAGACCGGCAGCGGCGGCATGCGGAGAGGTCGGCCCGATGTTCTGTTAGGGGGGCGAAACCATTGCCTATACTATATAGCATTGACAACAAGCTTTTCTGATGACATTGAGCGCTTGAAGTCGTGTACGCTGTGGTTGCATATTTTACATTCGTCGCTGTTCTTTCTCCACCCGTTGTATCGTGATGGATCCCACGTTAGGGGATCGGTGCTTCGTTGATGAATTGCTCGAGCCTGCTCGATTCCTCGACATCATACGTGTATCCAGCGACGCATCCAATCACTCGGCGGTGCGATCTCAATCATTCTCGAACCTTGAGAGTCTGAGAGCATACGTTGAGAATGACGAGAATGGTGACTACTCTTGTCGCTTCATGTACGACTTCGTGGATGGACACCTTGATCCGCAACAAAAGGGGTGCTAACCTAACGCCAAGTTCAATATGCCAACGCAACTCGTGGAGGCCGCTCCAAATCACGCGGCCAATGATGTCCCTCATTGCCAAAGCGCACGACCTAAGCCATTCAGTTTGGGACCTGCCTTCGTGTTTCTATACCCGCAGCCTCGACCTGGAGGAAGCCTACTGTGTCCCGTTGACCCTATTCACGACTGGTTCGTGGATTGGTAAGATGAAGCCTGACCATTTGGCCTTTATATCTCGTCTAAAACACCACTAGAGGTATCATACACGATCCGCTACCCAGAGTTCAAAGAGAGCGACAAGGAGTGGGTTATTCGGCAGAGCGGGATATGCCACCGTTTCAACACCTTAACTCGCCAGAGCGTATTCCTGCTCTTTAGCCCGAAGCCCGACTCAAAAGGCCATAGGCGTATTGAGGAATACCTTCTGAGCTGGAACCAAGGTGGGCTCAGCCCTGGACCACTGTCATTACATGAAGCCTTGTTTTCGGCTTACCTCCCCTCTTGGCGACGGTACTTGGCCACATATGAAGGCGAGTTTCTTCCACTGGTAAGCAGTAATGCTCCTGTATATCTGGTCGACATTACACGTATTAACAAGGGGACAGGCAAATAGTACTTTTGCGACATACATCGACGAGCCTCTCCGTCTTGGATACGACCATTTGAGCGCCATGATCAGTCTTGAGACCCGTTTTGTCAAGGCAACCAGCCTAATTGAATCTACGATGGATGCGCTCCGGGATCTCACAACACTATTGAGCAACTATCCTGGCCTGTCGGCTATGTCCGAGGAAAGTGACCGGGCTGCCGTCAAACTCAACAACCACCTCCGCCAATGCGCGGCTCATTCTCGCACAGCAACGTACCTACAACGGCGGGCTCAGAAGGCCGGACAATTGCTCGTCAATACGCTACTATTTCGAGACCAGGTCATTGCCAAGCAGCAAAACGGAAACATGCTCCAGTTGAACAAGTCGGCAGTATTCATCACCATGCTGACATTAATCTATGCACCGGCATCTTTTGCCGCTGTAAGTCTCACACCAAATCCCGAAGCTGAGAAAACCCCTTTGCCAAATCCAACGCTAACTGTTTGACCTCCTAGTCGTTTTTTGGAATGAACTTCTTCAGTATGGACCAGCCCAACAGTCGCATCGTCTGTACATCCATGATATGGATTTACCTCGTCTCAACGGCCGTGCTTACGGGAGTCACAATGGCCTTTTACTATTGGCTCCTGAAACACGATAGTCTCTTGCTCTGGCGACTTGCACCGAACGTGAAAATCAATCCGGACTGGAGAGCTTTGGCGCGGCGCTTTGCGAAGTCCGACCAAACTATCGACCTCCGGGACCTGTCTCGTTCTGTGTGACAGCGCGAGCAGCGTCTCCATACTCGCAAGAGCTCACTCTGCCGGCACTATGGGAGGAAGCTTCACCTTGTAGATAATGCGTCGACTAGCACCGGTCAGAGATGCGACGACGACGCACTGGTCCGAGTCGCCGCCGTCGGATAGCACCGCCGCAAAATCGTCTCCGTACGAGAGGCCAGGAAGGCTGGCAAGCTGTCGTACAGAAGTCTTGGAGGAGAGTGAGAAGTCTTGTATCTCCAGGAGCAACAATTTGTGCCTGGCTTGTACAGTCCCTACCGCTAGGAGTCTGCCCCCGGGACAGCTCGTCAGGAGTCGAATGATGCGGTAGACCGGAATGTCCCTTTGGAGCTCGAGGCTCGCGTCGGTGCCGTGAAACTTTTGTATGTGGAAGCGCTTTTCGCGGGTAACAACTGCACAGGTATCTTTGTTGGCGAATGGACAGAAGGTGGTGAAGAGGCCGGTCGTAGCGCCACCGTCGAAGCCCTTTGGCGAGTCAGAATGTAGAACGAATGTAGTTTTGCGTTTCAAGGAAATGAGTGGACGTACCTGTGACTCAATGTTTAATGTATGCATTGTCAGGTTGTCAAGGGACACATGAGTGATTGGAATCTTGTGTTTTTTGCTCATGGCTGTGAGTTCAGGTCTAACGACGAGATAGACGTCGTTGTCGTTCGATAGGGATAAGTGCGCGACATCTTCCGCAGGCCAGTCTATCTTTATTGATTGCAGCCAACGCATATCTAATGTGACAGGTATGCTCTCCTTCCGGCCCGTGTTGTCGTTGGGTGATCTTGGCCTGGAACGATGTAAGTCCAAAGACTCCGTATAGTCGTCCAGCGAGAGAACTCGCGACACTAGGACTCACCGTGGTGCCGTATCAATAAAGGAAATAAGGTCTGACATAGAACTATAAAATAAGATCCCCGGTCCTCTCTCGTTCGTGTAATTCCTCGCCACAAACACCAGATTCTTGCTGTCCGGTGAGATGGCTGTTTTATGTATAGCAGGAAGTCTCAGGACAAGACGGCGAACGCTGTTCAGGTTATAGTCGACCGCCAACCCGCCTTCGAGATTAAAAATATACAGCTTTGTAATTTTGCGATTAGCTGCGTATCGGAAGCGTCAGGTGACGAGCAGGTGAAGAGGCTTCTCCTTACAAGATTGCGACCCGTGGTTGAGGCAATGAGATACTTGTTGGTCAAACAGATAGTCTTCAAGAAGCAGTCTCGTTCATTAAGAGACCAATAATTCTCCCAACCTACCGTACGTCCTTCTTTGGCTTTGAGAAGACATTGCGACGTGTACAGCGCGATTTTGGCGTCGGTCCAGTAGGCCAGGACATTCGCGTCCGGCGATATTGCGCAGCCTTTGAAGTCCTCAGAGGACGAGGGATACCATTCATCGACATTTGGGTTGGAATATTGTCTGCTCCAAGGTGTTATTCATTGTCAGCTGCGACACATTTATTAGGCGGGTCGAGGTAGAAGGTGCCAGACCTCGGCGAGATCGACACTGGCGGAAGAATTGAATCTCTTCTCGGATCCTCCGCGCTTCGATACATCCTAAACATCTCCTCAAGTTTAAGCTTGACGCCCTTTGCGCTGCATCGGCGGTCCTGATCAATTTTGAGAACAGAATTCTCGAGAAAGTCGAGGATATTAGACACGGCTCTGCCCTCTGTGGCGTTCCGCTTGGCCACTTTCACTTTGAGTTCTTTGTGCCATGCCCTGACCTGTGGATGGAGTTCAGCTCGGTCGAACCTAGTGCCTCGGAGAAAGAAGCCGTCATGATGTTCCGCACGACGGTGTTCCATGCGAGCATCCTGGTAGCGGGTTACACCCTCAGCTCCGGCTTCGAGATATGTAAGCACAACGCTGATTACACACCCCAGGGCCCACACATCACTGCTTGTCCTCATGCTAGCCTTGGAAGATAACGATTCGGGTGGCAGATACGTGCCTTCACCGCGGCGGTTGACGGTTGCCGATGCTGACGGTTCCTGGGCCCTCTTCCGACGTACAAAAAGGCTGTTGAAGTCGGTTTCTTTTATGGCGCCATGACCATGACGCCGGATCTTGACACGGGCCATGCCAAAGTCGCTCAGCTTCCAGACTGTGCGAATACGACCGTCGCTTGTGTTCTCCTGGAAAACGAGAACGTTGCCGGGGTTCAGGTCCATGTGGTAGCACACCAGATCGTCAAGCTCAGCGTTCTTGATATCATTGTGGAGGAAGTCCAGGCCGCTTGCTAGCCCTGCAGCACAAAGAATAATGTCAGCCCTGGCTTCTTTTGTCTGAGGGCGGTTGTAATGGTTGTTCATCATGTACGCGCGGAGGTCGCAGATTGCCAGGGGCATGAAGAGGCTGTAGCTAGAGCCAATCTCGAGACAACCCAGGCTCTCGACAATATTCTCGCACTTCCGGGAGGTCGAATTGAGTATCTGCCCCATGATTGCGTATTCTTCTTTTGCATTGGACCTGTTGGCGATGACATAGTCCTTGCGCGCCAGCGCCTTGGGCTTGACGTTGTACGGGAATGCTGGGTCAGAGTCGTCGCGGAAGTGGCCCTCGGCAACGGTAACTCGGAAAACCTTGCCAAATGCGCCCTCTCCAATTGGCGTCTCTTCGAGGTAAGGTAGTCGTTGACAATCTAAGTCCTCAATATTGACCTCTTTCTTGTTGACTAGCACAACCGCACAGAAGCATCCCTGTTTTGTCAAGAACTTGTCTGCGTCAACGACACTACCAAACAACTCTTCAAGCTGCGCTCGATTGGCAGGCAATAAGCCCATCGGCTTCTTTTGGGCGTCTTGTGCTAGCCACACGGAGTCGTCGACAGCAACGAGTTTCTCAGCAAAGGTTCTGGCAGCATGGACGCTGCATGTTGCGAAGACGAGCGTGCCGAGAAAGTCGAAAAGCTTCCTGGCTTTTACCCTCTCCACAAATGCTGCGTCCGAAATGTGAAATATGTCGGGACTTGTCAGGCCAGGCGTAGCTAAGCTGTGAAAGAAGCGTTTCAGGTACTTATTGTCGTCATCTTGTAGAATGCGTTTGGCCGTTCTCCGAGGAACAAACCTGAGCCGCTCATCTTCTGTTCGCTCCAGTTTCCTATATATTTTCTCGTACAACTCATTGCACAACCTGTCGTACGTTTCTGTGGCCATCTTTTTAGGGTTGAGGTTGACCTTGACTGGCTCACCCCTGCTGACTAGCTGAGGAATGGAATTACTGTGTGAAGATTAGCAGTGGACGCAGACGCCAGAGCTTACAGTTCCTTGATTGTCTGCGGTGGGACGGAGGAGAGGGGTGGCGGTGTCATGACCCCAGGCAGACGGCCACGGGACAGGCCGACTGTGCAACGCTAATGCAGGTTGCACGGAACAAAAGTCGGAACGTGCAAATGAGAACGGGCTCACAGGTATCGATTTGGACCACCAGGTGATCCAAGTTATAGGAGTGAACCGGCGCGCGATCAGATTAATGTCACCAGCGATTTTGCCCACAGTGGTGTGCGTGTCGGATACCACCTTCCTAATGGTTCCAGCAGTGTTAGGCACCACCTCCATGCCAATGGTCGCACAATCTTGGGCCATATGCTGCTTATCATTGTGTTTACGACAGCGTTGTGGGAGCGGACTCCATGTAAGGGTGTCTTTTGATAGCGAAGAGATGGTGGTTTGGGACCACAAGACATCTGGACGCCATTTATGGATGTCAAGGCTACAACACATGCTAGAGTTTAAGTACATTAGCTCCTCTTTGCGCTCACATGAGTTGGCGAGTGGACTGATAGCTCTCGAGCTACCTAATTTCGACAGGACGTCTAAGGTGATTGCCAAGCACTAGACGGAAAGACGTTGCGGAAGGTTGAGGGCGGATACATTACTGGCAGAGTTGATGTGTGCAACATTAGTTTAGCCCAGCTACGGCTGAAAATCCGAGCAGGGGACAACGCCCCTTCGCCCCGGCGATATGCCATCAGATGTCAGCCGTGGTGATGGAATGTGTCAACTTTCAGCCGCACCTGAGTTGTCGCCATATACCCCCTGAGAAATGCGGCACGGAATCCTAACGCCGCATTGACCAAAACTGTTCGCTGGAGAAAAATTCGTGGAAGCGACTATATCTATGGCGCCTTGATGACATTTATCAAAATTCTCAACAATCAAAATTCTCAGATTGTTAACAAAGTAAGAGGTTAAGCCGGGTCGTTCTTTAAGGGTTAGGCATAGCAACTTCCGTGTTAGAGCAGCTAATCATATTTTATACCACCCTTTTCGCTAAAATTACATGCCCCTCTCCTATCCCATTTGATCCCACTGGTCGTGTTGCCGTCTCCGTCCTCTTTCACCAAATCTGGACAATTTCTATCAGCCATGCATACCGCCGCCAAGCCCTCTGGTCGGCTCGCGTACTAATGGAGTTGCGGTCCGGAGAGGTCGGAGGGGCTCGTCCATCGAAATCCACGGGGATGAAAGCAGTACGTAAGACCATTTGGCAGAGGACTGGGGGCAGGAGTGGTGCGCTGCAATGGGTAATATATGAATGCTTCTACTCCACATCTGTGACAATTTCACCCTTTTCTTTGCTATGTGACTTTCAGGGTTCTAACCCGTACTGCGACCCAGATGTCCACCAAGTGAGTTATATGTCTGCCTCCGCTCGGACCTGAGAGCAATTTTCAACTTCATTCCGAGCATAATGAGAAGATGAGATAGAAAACAGCTCCCATGAAAGATTGTAATTCTCAAATCAAAATAGAGACAGCAGTATTGGTCGGATCCATGACCATATAAGGAATGCTTCCCTCATCCATACTCTGGCTAGTGATGATAAACTCAGTTTCTAACTTCTTGAGCTCGAGATAGAATCGCTCGCTGATCGCTCTGATTTCTTGGTCCTCCTTATTACTTCCACAATGTGCGCGCCATTGGGATTGCGCGAATGTAATAAGACTGCGATCACTGGGGACCTTGAAGCTAAGCAACCAGGGAACCTGGACCGCGAGCAGCCATTGCCTTTGGCGACCGATGGGTAGTGCATCAACAAGGCTTTTCTCGGTATAATTTTTGAGCTCCTCGAGGCTTTCAGGTATTGGACTGCAAAGGCAAGGTGGCTTGGCGAGAACGAAGGCTTGGTAGAAGTTTTGAAGGTAGTTGACTGCAGTGTGAAATGGGGCTGCAATATGAATACTCATGGTGATGGCGTCGCACAGTTCGTCCAGAGTGCGAATGGTGGGGAAAGTCTTGATGAAACCATTTGTCTGCACCTCGTTGCACCAACCCTCGACATATTGATCCTCTTTCACCATCTGGTCTGCCGTATCCTTGTCGTAGTACATTAGAAGCATGCTCATGACGTACTCTCGAATGCCGTGCCACATAGAGACCATGTTCTTGGCGTAGGCATAGTTCTTGTACTTGTTGTCGGACAGGCCCTGCGCTGTATTGGGAAACCCTCGTCGCTCCAGGTCATTGGGGACGTAGTTCTTGACATAGTCAAAGTTCTCGAACTCATACCGAATGAACTGATATATATAGTCAGGTTTGAAGCCAACCAAATCCTTGATGATTTGAGGTACAAGGGTAGACCTGGCTGCAGCGTTAAGCGAGAGGGTCTTGTACCAGTGTGGCTCAAGAAGTTTGAACACGATGTGGTCCATGGGGATTGTGCGGTGGGTAGCCACTACCAGCGCCTCCTCGATCATGTGCGCGCGAGTCAGATGGACACCGACTTCATGGAGAATCCAGTCAGAGACTTGAGCACACGTCTTGGCATATCGCCACGCCCAGTCAGTTTCTTCCTGGGTGGATGGGTCGTCGGGAGTTCTCCTTTGGTTGAAGATAGTAACGGAGTTTGCCATGCTGCTCTTGTAGTCGCAAACAATGGCGATTGGGTGTAGCCGGCCATCGGAATGGAGCTGAAAGAGTGTAACGGCTGCGCATGCCCAGCTGTCGTCCGATACAGGTTCCTTGTGGCGCAATACTTCGTTGGGCTGAGCGCCAACTGCTGCCCGAAAATAGCGGCAGTCTTGGACCAAAAGCGAGCTTGTGTCGGCCTTAGGAAGAGTTTGTGCCCAGAAGTCATATCCGTTCTTCTTTGCAGCCTCAATGAACTCATTCAACAGGTCCGGACCAATATTCTTGATCGTGGTGGGGTTGGTCCCTGTAAACGATTGCTCGGCAAAGCGGCGATCGCTATACCAGTCTGGCAAGAGGCCCACATTGGCCCCCTGCTCGAGGTCTGTTCCCGACTTGCGGTGAAGCTTGTTGTACGTTTCATAGGCTTTGATGCTGGAGCCTTGATTCGCCGCGTCCATAATGTTCCCATTGACCAGATCAAGGCTCCATATGGCCGTTCTCCCAAGGATACTATCAGGAATGACTTGTTTGATGAGAACTTCGGTCTCTGCGAGACCCAGAGTATTGAAAATTTTCAACAATGAGACTTGATCTTCTCCCGGAATGTGTTCAAGGTGGGGAGGATACTGCGCAACAGACCCATCAGAGTTCTTTGGGTAGGCGGAGTATTGGAATATCTCCTTCTTAGCGGAAAGATCTGTGTACCGAGGCAAAGTGGGCTCAATCTGCATGACATCGAAATAGGATTCGTAGCTGGACCATATTAGCGCGTATGAGTATACTAGTTTTGAGATGTAAACCTCACCTTCGCTCGATTCGACTGTAGGCATGAGTCAATGCGGCTTGGGTTCCAGAGTATGTCCCTTTTGTGATATTCCCCCCTCCTAACTCTGGAGGTTGTTCCGGGTGCTTCGGATTAGGCTTGGCATACAATTTCAACTTCACAAGCTCTCGATTGAAGACGCCAGGGTCTATGTCGGCAAAAGGCACGTCCTTGACATCGAGGTGGAGCTGTTTTTCTCGTGCATCAAGAGATGGTTGTTTCAGGATTTCTTCTGGTTTAGGAGCCGGTGGAATATTGGACGGCCGAACTGGTAGATTAGCATTAAGACTAGCCATGCTGTATGTGTGGTTGACTGAAGTCGTATTGGTATTCTCGAGTTTGCATTGGTATACTTGAAGGGGAGATGAGGAATTGAGTGGCTAACAGGAGACCAAAGACAACCGTCTGAGGCCTATTTGTAGTTCATTTGGCCTTGCCCCATGTTCACTGTCTCCTTCGAGTGTCCCAGTGAGAGTCATTGGTGCACGCTGCAATGTTATCCTACTTTACAAAAAGCTTACTTTCCAAAGTTTAACAGCTAGAGGGAAGAGCCGCCGCCGGAAAGGGACCCCCAAAAACCTTCCCGCCAAACTGTGGGACAGCCATACTGCCTTGTATCAGACTTGCCAAGGAGTTGGCGTTGTCCCCACTAGTGCACCAAATGTCGCAGCCACGCTCTGCGCCGGTTTCGGCGGTGGCCATCGCATATGCCACAAACACGCACCGCATGCGTCTCGGCTCCTTCAACGGCTCCCTCCCCGCTTGTCAGGCTCCCCAATCGTAACTCATCCGCGGACGAACGGTGGTATTGATATTTTAATTAAGGTCGGTACCGTTGTAGTTTGGGATGTGTGACGTAGTCCATTACCAGCCGATGCAGCTGCCAATATCTACTATATTGTACTGTCACAATTCGTGGCGGGTACCAGAGGCTTGAGAGCCTGCTGTGCAGAGTGCACGAGGCAGCGACTAGGCAAGGGGCCGGAATGTTGGCGCCTGCCTTTTGTGTTACGGGTTATACTTTGAGCCGGATTGGAATATCATGCCTGGAATGCAGCTCAGGATTCAGGTGACGACTTTGCGTCATGCGTCGCGTCGCTCATGCTGTGAAGTATGGATGTAACGTCATTCCAAGATGCTGTCAGATCGAGTAAACGAGAATAGTGGGGGCCACATGGCAGTGTAAATGGAACCATCTCCACACCCAAGAATACTAATACGCTACCATCGTAACTACTTGCAGCCCTATGAGGCTACTTCTCGGAGCTTAATGTCACCACCAAAGTACCTTTGCGGGGCAGCTATGTCAAGAGTGATCAGCTTTGTCACTCCTCTGAACGCTCTGGAACCACACTCGGGCCAACATTGGCCATGTAACAAGATAGCCCCGGGATTTGCGCTCAATTCGTCTGGTTTCTCGTGTTTTGTTTCCATATAGGGACGAACTATCAAAGTGCGGCTGTCGGTAGTTTCACGTGCGTGGAGGTTGCTGGCAAGGATAGGGGGTCAATGGACGAGACGAAGTATTCTCGAAAACATTAATGAGGCAAAGAATGCAGGCGCAAGAACTTGCCATGCAGCCACGTAAGGCGACTGTCAAACAGCCTGTTACAGCGAGCCTGAACACGTTCACCCGCCTCCAGTAAGCGCAGAGGATGTCCAGCTCACGAGCCGAGGTATTCCAAAGCTCATGCGACGCCATCATCTCGCAAGCCCCACGCCGCGTTCTTGTCTCGACATTCCCGCGTACTTACCTCGTATGATATAGCTTGAAGACTCCAAATATCCCAGCCATCCGATAACCTGCTACCTGCGCACATGGCTTAGTGGATATAATCCAGGCTTTTGACTTCTAGATATCGTGTTACTAAAGTCGGGGACCTCGTGAATAATTTTCATCGCTTATATTACCTCCCGCGCTACTACGACTACCGTAATCCTTGAGCCGAAGTACTTTAGCAATACAGTGACGTAGTTATCGGTAACAGAATTATTTGGCTAACGAGAGCCCTGCCATACGTATAGTCTCTTAAACATCGAATAGATATGAAGGCCAGGCCTTATCACACACTCACCCACAACTCTACCTTCTACTTTAGACCTCTTCCTGGTAGGAGCATCAAGTACGGTATAGCAGCTACGAAGAGGAGATACAGGGCGGTGTGGCTGCAAATGATCAAAAGCTTCACGAGAGTGCAAGCAGCCTCGTCAGGTTAACTTAAGCTGTTCGCAGGTCGTTTCGGAGAGATCTGCTTAATCAGTAATCTCTGCTGCTGAGCAATGCGATTCACATTTGCTCGCTTTGCTCCCGCCGCCCTTTCACCTTCATCTTCACTACAACACTCACGGCGACATTCTTTTCTTCCTCCCTTTCCGATCTCTGCTGTTTCTCTACCTCAAAGGCAATCTCACTTCTCTCTACTCCTCCGACCCAAAGCATTCCCACTTCTTCTCAGCTTCTCAACCATTCCGCATTCCCACTTCACTTCCTCTCTACTTCTCAAATCCAGGTATTCTAACTTCCTCTCTACTCCATAAACCTAAGTCAGTCTCACTCCCTCTCTACATACATCTCTGATCCCCCCAACCCATCGAGTTTGCCAACACGCGATCACCTCTTTTTGAGGGACCAGTGGCGATGCCTAAGAAAGACGAACCTCATCTGTAAGTTTCTCTCAATACCTTGGACTGTCTCGACTTCGCCTCTAATGTAAAGATATTAATCTTTAATTCCAGTTCCGTGAGTGCACGCGAGGCTATTGTTCGCCATTGGCCTAACCAATACTCGACCGCCTTTATAGCGTGTGCTCGCTTCGAAATAAAATAAAACTTCAAGATTTCTTCGATACCGACTAGCCACGGCTTGTCTGTGAACTGAAGCTCTTCCATGCCAGTCCTGAAGCCTCCATTATCGCGACAATTGCGTCTCTTAAAGCCGCAGTGGAGGCGCTATATCATATCGAGAGACGAAACAAGGAGCAATATGATATCGAATGGACCAAGTTTGCCAAAGGTAATATTATACATCTAGATGCCAAGGTAAACATAAATTGGATGCCTATCTTCTGACTTGGATCGAGCTACCGAGCATTTATCATGGCCAAAGGTCCGAGACTGCGACTCTCTTTCCCTTTCTTAGGATAGCGACTCTTTTATCATTTCGTTACCACAAGGTCGGCCTATCAATCTTCCGTCACGCCGTCTCCGAATCTTTAAAGAGCAAGCCCCTACTATTATTATAGACCAGCCGTTAGCCCCATATACGGGAGATAGTAATAACAGCCCAATATACAACACGAATCTCGACATCCAGAATTTCCTTCCTCAGCCATGTTCCTGAGCCGTCCCCGCTTTAACCTGAGCAGCGCCTGAGCAGCGCCTGAGCAGCGCCTGAGTCGGGCGACGAGCCACCCCATAAGTGGGGTGCTTTGTTTCCCACCCCCCTCCATCCCGTCCAGCTAACTACTTAGCACAAACAGCACTGCTTTGATTACACATAGATACATTTGCTACATCCTCTCATGAAGTCATTGAGTCATCTGTATGACAGCAAGTGTACCATGGCTCAGGAATACGAGTGAGCGAGGCGGAAAACGTGCGCCCTTCCCGCCATCCACAAAGGTGGAGTGGTCTTCCCGAGAGGGCGTAATGTACCGCCTGCGTCGGCTGAGGGGCGCAGACGGGAACCCTTATGGATGCGCTCACATGCAGGGTTGCATGGGATAATCATTACACTACTGCCGGTCAGCCAATGCAAATGGGGAAAGTCAACAGTTTGGCGAATTAAGCGTGATAATAAGTCTGATTGCTGAGCAAATTCAAACAACACAGCACCTTGATGTCCGCTTGCCAGCCGTCATATTTGCTACACTCGGGAGGACTTTTGCACCGCTGGAGCTGTCATAATCCAGGACGGTTAGGGCGTGAACGAGAACGTGGATCGTAAAGGCATAGAGTGGATTGAGACGTGCCGACATTGGCCGTCTTATATCTAGCGATGAGTTACGTGCGTAGCGAGAAGGAACAAACTCTCATTTTATTCTTTGCATATGTCGCCGCAATTCGCAGGGCCAGTCGTGTAGTCGAGAAAAGAGGTATTCATAAAGATAATACGCACTATGGCCGACGAGAAAGAACGCGTGGAAGACTGCATCCAAGTCTTCTCCGCCAGAGGAGACTACGATAGTAGAAACGTCGAAGCCGGCAGGCCTGAGCCTAAAAGCCGTCGTTCTACTTAACACCTCTACAGGCCGGTACGATAACGATTGGATATACTAACAAGCTTTGCGTTATGTCCACCTGTATTGTTATAGCGTTAGTGGCCAATATGATCTCTCTAGAGTAAGTTTGATACGGCTTCCTACCGCTAACAGAGAATAATGGCAGGCCATAGGTTCTAGAACGAAAAGTACATGCCGCAGTATACACTGCCCTGGTCATTCATGACGGCTTTCTAGCTCATTTCTCCGGCAATGTGTCTCTTTATTCGCTTCTACCTCAATCGAGAGAATATGATCCGAGCTCGAATGCTCGAGCAAAACGTCAACGATGTCGACAATGACGCTCTTGATACGGGCAGCGGGATCATTAGGCTCAACGACATGGACTTGGACCAGACGGACCCACAGAATTTAAGATTTATCTATCAGTTGTAGACTGACTTATTGTACGCATACTGGAGTTCCTCTTGTCAGGGGTTGCCGAACTCTGATCCAGTTCCTCCGGCTGGACTACGGCAACTTCTATGGTTCCAGCTGGCCGCCTTGTTGGCTTGCAACAATAGAGGTCTCTGAAACTGCCCAAATAAATCCAAATCTGCTTAAGTAAACTCACATTGAATTCAAGTTTAGCTTTTTAGATTCAAATGAAATCTGAGTAGGGTCAATTTGATTTGAATTTATTATTGGCAAGCCTGACTGTTCGTTCTAGTCATCATCGTTCACCCAGCCGTGGGATCTTCTGATTTGGATAGTGCGTAAGAGTTCAACGGTGTAATGAGAGCCGTGATCCATCTCGTCAATCAAGTCCTGCGCTATCTTTGCTTCTGTATATCTGCCCTCGATTTTTTCGTCGTCCAAAGCATAGCGCAGGTCAGCCCAAAAGCCCGGATGCCTGTGCACTAGTACACGCTCGCGATCTTCACAATCGGAAATTTTCAACTCCCTAACACTGCGTGCCAGCATTGTAAGGTAGGAAAAGTATGCTTCCTCAGTAGAGTCCACGTCACAGAGGATTCCACCTAGTCTCTGTTCAAGCTGATAGCACGCATACTCGCCCCGAGAAATCAAACGCTCTTCGTAGTCCCTTTCGTCGCTATCCTTCCATTTGGAACTATAGTCCACAAAGATCTCTCGGCTAAATTGAGCATAGCCTTCTCTGTAAAATGGGCTTTTCTGAGGACTGTCTTTCACCTCTGGAGGGATGGGCCGGTTATTGACGTCGTATTCGGGGCCTTTGAAATCGATAAACAATTCATCGGTAACGTATGATGCGGATGAGAGAAGATATGCGTTAAGAACATCACTTTGATAATCTATAAGATTCGGTTGTATAGGAAACTTTGACTTTTTAGCATTTGGCTTCGGTAGTTGAGTAGCCTGTTGCTTAGCAGATGTTGTCGCGATAGCTAGCTGATTGTTGCGTTTGACGCCAGGTTGCGCAGGATCCGGCTTCACAGAGAAGCAACCGAACGCATAAAAGACAATAGCCATAATAATATTCGAATCGGTAGGACGCTTATCCCAGTGAGAATATCTCTTCTTTTCATATCTAGCCACTTCAATCCACTCATTCGGTAGATTGCTTATTCCTGGCCGAATAATGCGTAGATTAATAGTTAGTATCTTAAGATGTTCCGGCCGATAAGGAAAGCTCATCCAGGTCGGAAAGACACCGATATCCTTAACAATCATAACATCTAAAATAAATGGAATTTTGATGTTGCCTGGCTTAAATTCTTCTTCGATTAATTGATTAGTCTCGTAGCGAAGTTGACGATTAGTGGCTCGCAAGGCATTGCCGTGTAGACGTAGATTCTTGCGCCTTGGAACGTAGAGATTCGTGACCTCGGGAAAGCTTTTATCGAAGCAGTTGCTTAGGCGCACGCGGCTCTTAATGAGCTTTCGGCTAAAGGCTGGCTCACTTTTGCGTCCAGTCCGCAAGACCTCAATGATTATAGGGCGTCGGATTTCCCAAGGAAGGTCGAGCAGCCTAGAATGAATCTGTGTTTCTGCCATTTTGCAAGTTTGCGAAGCGTTTTGGCTTTGGCGGTAATATCCAGGCTGGGCGTAGCTTGGTGTAGTTTCTGCGAGCTACAAGCAGCAGACGAGTGTAGACTTAAGCGCACAATTTATTATAAAATAAAATCCAGCTTGAGCAGAAATTCGAATTCCAGGTACGAGGCTGGGAAACCGGGGGGGGGCATTGTCAGCTACTTATTCTAACGGGAGTCACTCAGTTCAGCCGAACAAGCCCTAAACCCAACGCCAGTTAGCAGCCACAGCCTCTCCTGCCAAATTGGGATTAGCGCCTCGAGTCAGGCGTCTAAGCCTGTGCTACAGTGCTTGGGCATATATTCCCTGCTGCTGGTTGAATATTAGATATTTATCAACAGATGGGTAGCTTCACGTCTACGACCATTGTAAACTCTAAAATCTTTATTCAATAAACCAAAAATGATATATGGATTTAAAAAGAATCAAAGGGCCGCTAGATACAAAGACTAACAACCCGGGAGGATATATTGATGTGGGATATTGCGCTCCGAATTCACGCCGAAGGGGGAGGAGGAAACGCCGGAGTTTCTGGGCCCTGATAGAAATTCCGGAAGACCAAACCCGCAAAGTTAGACGGGGACGATTACGCACGTGATAAGACTTCAGCAAGACATTGATCACAATAGGTATTCAGTAGTTCGTGGAACAATATACATTTCGCTTATGACATCCCAGGAGTCCGTCCGTATTTCTTTCACTGGCTCAGATATTCAATCAAATCTTTTGGGACACAACCCCCACTTGCTCTATACTGACGATCAACAGCGGATCCCTATCAGCAATGTCGCTGAGCGGTCATGTTGTTAATCACAGCCACATCAGCGGCGAAGAATTTATTTGTATAAGCGTCCCCTAATTCTTGGACTCGTAACGCATGGGCGGCAACTAGTAAACATGGGGTAGGTCGCTCCATCTACTTCTCACGTAGAATCTAGGCACGACGCGCCCTGCATGGCTTCTGAAGTTTTTCATGTCCGGCAGTCCGGGACTTGGCGACCTACATGTACATGTAGAATTGCGGACAAAGTCGGCACTGCAGCCTATGTACACCGCAGCAGTTGTTTCAGCTGTGTTGAAAGCACCCTGTTGGGCCCCGTTCGCTTTGTGCGAAGCACTCGTGCACATGTCCGGTTGGATCGCACCTCGCGGACGCAGCGACACCCTCCCGCAGTGTCTCTGCCAGTCAGTCTTGCCAGGCATAATATTCAAGTCGGAGTCCCCAGATGTGTTGTCGGCAACGTTGACGTCCCTTCGCTGTTGCTCAACGGGAACCAAGCCAGCCTCCAGCTGTGGATCGTTGGAGCCACTAGAGTGTTATGAAAGCCAGCCATCGTAGGACAAGTGGCCTCCCGCCGGCAACTTGCGGTAGAGGGAAACTTTAAAAGAACCCAATGAACAACTGGTAAGTAGGCCACACAGTATCGGCACAGGTCATGGCTGCAGCTGGGCGACCGTCATTGGCGTCTCCTCCGTCCTCGCGCTGGCGTCGCGTGACGCACATCGCGTGACGTCACTGAGCTGGATGGCCATGCCCTGCATGCAGTCGCGCTTCGCAAGCTGGAACGCCACACTCTGCATGTAAGTTGAAGCAGGGAAATGGCGAGGCGGCGTGACGTGTGATCGCTCTACGGTCCCCTACAGACTATTGAGTACCTTGGGCCAGGGCATAAGGTAGCTATATTCGCCGCCGTTTCCAAGCACACGGCTTAGGCTCTGCCAACTCAGCCACTTACAAGTTGCAACCACCTCTACACAGTAACCATCCGCGACCGCGAAGCACCATGGCCATTACGACCGCAATCTCCGACCTCGTCAAGTCCTTCTACGAGCTGGTCTCGTCCGTCGTCAACGCTGCGATCAGCGTCGTCAACGCCGTCATCAACGCCGTCGTCGGTTTCGTCACGGGCATCTTCGCCCTGTTCGGCGACATCTTTAGTGGCGTCGCCGACATCGCGCGCGGCGTGAGCAAGTTCGTGCTCGGTAAGTCAAGCGCGCGCCCATGCTCCGAGTCGCTCGGCTCTGACGGGGGGTTCGTCCGCAGGAAACGTCTTCTTGATTGCCATCGGGGTCCTGCTGGCGTTTGCGTACGTGCGGTATACGGCGTCGGGCCAACGGGTTGCGACGGCCAAGAAGACAACCTGAGAGGGTTTGGAAATGGTGGTGACGTGGACGGGGAGGAGGGTGTCAGGCGAAGGAATGTATCAGGATGGAAGAAACAAGGAAATGATACCGCTTTCGTTTATTGTTTGATGTTGCGCCCCCTCTGTAGTCAATACACACATGTATATACCCTGCGCGCCTCGCGGCCGCGCGCTCGCGAAGCACCGCGAAACACCACATCGCAGCCTCTATTTGCATCGTGACTGTCCCCGATCGTCCCCAACCGTACCGTACACCCACCCCACTTCTCGATATACACGCCTACTGGGCCTTCGCCCCCTTGGCCCGCTTCCCCTCGTCGGTGCCGTGGAACCAGTCGAGCACGCCGATGCCGCCAAAGTAGACGTCGAAGCGCTCGTGGTGGCGGTCGTGCTTGCGCGCGGCGCCGCCGAAGAAGTCGTAGCCGCTGTGCACCGTCGCCGTCTCGACCAGCTGCCAGGCCACGAAGGCCCACATGGTCAGGATGTGCGAGCGCAGCAGCAGCGGCGGCAGCACGATGGGCAGCGTGTTGGCCAGCACGTGCTCGACGGGGTGCGCGTACTGCGACGCGAAGGCGACGGGCGCCGTGAACTTGTGGTGCATCTTGTGGATGCGCTTGTACAGCCAGCGCACGTGGAACAGCCGGTGCGAGTAGTAGAAGAGGGCCTCGCGCGCGGCCACGCTCAGCGCGATGTCGCGCGCGAGCTCGGCGGCCGACGGCAGCGCCGCCTCGATGCGGATCACGGGCGGCCGCCCCGTCGCGTACGCGGCGTACGTCAGCCCGACGTGCGCCGCCGTCACGAGCAGCTGGTTGCGCGCCGACACGTCGACGGCGTCCCAGACCTCGGCCGCCGTCGGCTGCTTGGGCGCCGGCTGGATCTTGTGGCGCGCCGAGAAGGCCGGCGCGAGCGAGTCGAGCGACGCGAAGACGAGGCACGGGAGCCACCAGAAGACGATCTGGATGGCGAGGCTGCCGACGACGTCGAGCACGTACGGGTTGCTGGAGGCCACGACCTGCTTCCACAGGTTCGCCACTGCGTCCATGGCTGCGGAGCGTGCGGCGGCGGCGGCGGCGGCGGCGTCGTCGTCGTGGTCCGGGAGGCGTGTAAGTGGCGAACTGTCTGAGACTCTGAGTTGTCAAGACGCGACACGTCGAACCGTGTGGTCCTGAAACAAAGGAAACAAGGGAGAAGCCTGTCAAAGAGGATTTGGCGGGGTCGAAGCAGCAGTCTCCATCGTGAAAATTATAGTCGGAGGCCAGGACGGGATCGTCTGCCTCGGTTGCTCCGCGACTCCGCGCGGTGCGCCGCCACCCCCGGGGCGCCTCCCTCCAGGTTCCCCACAACCCGCTTACACGACACCTGTCAGGCTGTTGGGGACGTCGGCGCCCGGCCCGACGAGGCTAGAGCATCAGGTGCTTTTTACCCTCTCTATTTGAGCTAGAATGCTATAGAGCAGGAATTATGATCTCATGGTCTCGTACGGCCCGCCTGGGCCGAGCTCCGCGCTCATCCGGATCGCATGTGAAGGTCCCAAGCTCTAGGCTCTCTCTAATTAAATCGCCGGGTCGTGTCGGCCCATCCGCCACACGGGGTTTCTATGCGCGCCACTGCCCGGCGATCCACCGCTCCAAGATCTGGAAGCTCCCCTCCCTCACCCACTGCGGCAGCTCGTGCCCGGCGCCGTCGACCGTCACGAACACCAGCCGCCCGTCGGCGGTGCCCTTCCACTCCCCCGTCGCCGCGATGCCCTCGGGCAGCGCACGCCACGGCCGGTTGCGGTAGTCGGCCTGCCCGCTCCAGCGCACCTCGTCGTACGCGATCTTGTTGCCGGGCGTGTTGCAGATCCAGTCGTCGTTGCCGTTCATGACCAGCACCTTGATGTCGCCCACGCCGTTGGGCTCCCGGTACGCGTCCAGCACGTCGCCCACCTCGGCAAGCGTCGGCCGCCCGAAGGAGCCGCTCGCGAGGTACCGGTTCAGGATCGCCTCGCTGCTGGCGGAGAAGCCGAAATCCGAGGACAGGCTGAGCGCGGAGAGGGTGCGCGGCTGGTTGAGGTAGGCCGTAATGTTGCCATCCTGCGGGCCGTCGCAGTCTTGGTTGGTGCACTTGCGGTGGACTGCGCAAGGCAGCGTGGTCAGCAGCCGTCTCTCGGGCACTTCACATGAATTGAACCTTGGACTTACTGTAGTACGGGTCCCCTTCATAGAACCACTCTGTCTGGCCGCAGTAGTCCAGCGCGGAGACGCACGCCCATGGGTCGTCGTTCGTGACGCACCCTTGCCGCAGCTTCCAGCACTCGGGGTAGTTCTCGCGCATGAAGTCGCACGCCGTCTGGTTCAGGATGCCCTTGCCGTTCTCGCTCACGCACAGCAGCTCATACGCGCCGAGGTCGATGGCCGGTATGTCGACGAGTGCGTTGACCAAGATGAGGGACGCTATGTTGCCGCGGAAGGCGCTCTTGGCCTCGTAGCGCCGCGAGTCGAGGATGTGCTTGGTGTACGTCGGGAGGTAGTGTCCGCCGTACGACTCGCCCGCAATGTGGATAGGCAGGTGTGCCTTGTCGGGGAACAGCTGCGAGAAGAAGACGTTGAGGAAGACCTGGAAGTCCTCGGCGCCGTCGAGGTCCTCCTTGGGGAGGAACTCCTCGCTCAACACGGTCGAGAAGCCGGTCCCGGCGGGCTGGTCGAGGAACAGCACCGAGGCCTTGTTGTTCCACGACCACTCGTTGGGCGTCGTCTCGTTCTGCCCGCTCGCGAGCCAGCAGGGCCCCATCTCGGTGAAGATGCCGTACATGGACGATGCGCCGGGCCCGCCGTTGAGCCAGATGATGATGGGGTCGTTGGCCGGGTCGCTGCGGCTTTCGAAGAACCAGTAGAACAGCCGGTGGTTGTCGGTCACGTCGACGGTGCCGGTCCACTGCCTCTCGCCGTGCGACGCGCAGATGGCGTGGTCCTGCTCGAGGAACGTGTACTGCCCGGCCCTGAAGGGTATCGAGTCGAGTTCCGTCGAGCTGCCGATGTACTGCGACGGGTCCAGCTGCGAGCGCTCGATCTGAGTGGGCTCGTGGCCGGCTACCGGCGTGCGGTTCCCGTGGCTGACCTTTGCCAGCTTCGCGAACGCGGCGCCGGCGAGGAGGCCTGCGGCGAAGACGGCCCTCGCGACGAGCATCGTGCGTCTTGCGCAGTCGTAGTGTCGGGGTTGGGTTGAAGCTCTTCTTACACGCTGTGTTCCGTGCTCAACGCGTCCGAAGGCTCGTAGAGCTGTCGCCGTCGCGACGGCCGCAACCAGTCTCTCTTATGCATCCGGCTCAGTACCGACGAGCATCGGCGGGCGATCGCTGCTCGCCAGATGAAAGGTGCCACGACGCATGACGACGTTGGATGCAGGCTGAGTGAGCGCCCGAGGTGGCACCGCATTTCGGACCAACGAGGTGTCCCCCCCATCTGGCCATCTTGCAGCCAAGCGTCAGCCTCCCAGGGGTCACGGGCAAGTTTTGCGTCGTAAGGAAGCCTTGCATTTGTTTTCTCAGAAGCTTCGCTGCAAACGAGTTGTCGCGCGGCCAGCTGTTGTTCAGCGGCGTCATCCTTCACCGCCACGCCACTTGTGGCGGCAACTTTACACGGCAGCATTCCACCGGCTGCGGTTGGACTTTACTCGTACGGAATCTCGCGCTGATGTCATATCGCTGTTCCTGTCAAAGTATAGCCGTCACGGCGCGGCGCGGTAGCCTTCTTCCCGTCGTGGTCCAGCTTACGAGATTGCTTGTCATACTATCCCGGAGGGAACTGCATCCGTGAAACAGTATTTCTCAGATACCTGCCCCCATGGGATGCAGTTCCTCTCATGATCGCATCACAGCCATCCGCCCGAGGTGACTCGGGGTGGTCCGCTGACCAAGTGGCGTCGTCCACGAGCCACGGGACTCTCTCCTTGCAATGCCCGTATTGGGATCGCTACTCGTACGGACTATTCTCCATCTCTCACGATAAGACCACATCACCACTCGCAGGCAGTTGCTTGGTGGGCAGACTAGGCATGCGGGCGGCGCGTGGCCAACTTCTGATGCCGACGTCGAGGCAAGGCATCTATCTGCATGAAATACGTGTGCGAAGAGTGGCGGGCTTCGTCGGGCGTGCGCGCTGTGGCTGCATTGCAGAGACACTCCAAACTTTGCAGTATCTTGCACTCGTAGAAGTGCCGGCGATTAACCTTGCCATTGGCTCGCATTTTTATTTCGCGGGTCGAGGCCCTTATCAAGTGTTTCAGACGCCGCGTGATCCCTGGCACATCATCGTGGCATCCACCAATACAGCCTCCGACATCCAGCACGTATTACTACTGACTGACGCTTCTGAGCTCATTCATGCGGTCTTACGTCTCATTGTCTGTATTTCGCTTGCTTGAAGATGCTAAGTGAAGCGAGGAACTGCCGTAGTCATATCATCACCACAGTCGCACAAAAATCCTTCATTCTCCTTTTCCTGCGTTCCCATATTTCGCTAAAATACCACAACATCGGCCCGATCGGTCGATGCATGTTTCTGTCTATATGCCAAGCCTTACCCCAGTATTAGTTCACACAGGCAGCCGTAGAGCCCTGGATGACCTGGCCGGGTCCGACCTAGCCATCATGATGCTTTCAGTGCCCCCCTTGAAAGTTCTGAATAAATGTGCGATTCAACTGTTTCCCCTTTTGCTCCCTGTCTCCGCTGCCGATATTACGTTTGAATTTTCACGTCAAAGTACTCAGCATCGCCCGGAGAAGCCTGGGATTTGGTCCTGTACGAGCTGAAGTCAGCCGCTTGCTCTGCAAAAGCCACACAACTGTAACAGGGCGCACCTTCATCGATATTTCGGCACGCTGATGGACATCCTACCTTTCTTGTCCTTCTCGATCCGCGGCGGCTTGGGTCCAGCGACCTGCCTCTCTACCTTCTCCTCGTAGACGACGAGCTGGCCGTCCGGCAGCCGCTCGGTGCGAATGATCTCGCGCTCGCCTAGGTCGCCTCTGGGCCGGTGCGCCAGTTCTCTCTCGAGAGCTCGGATCTCGGCGCGGATTTCGCGGCCTGATCGCGATCGGGACCGTGAGCGCTCGACCAGAGGACCGACAATTACCTCGTCATGGTGGTGATGGTGGTGCGAGTCCCAGCTAGACGTCGTGGCGGTGCGGGCCGGCGACACCTCGCGGATGTACGTCCTGGTCGTATCAATAACCTCAGTCGGGCGAGCGTCGATGATGACGGGTGCCGCAGCAGGAGCCGGTACAGGGGCTGGTGCCGGAGCAGGGGCCGGAGCAGGGGCGGGAGCCGGAGCAGGCACAACAACCGGGGGAGGCGCAGGCACCGCTGGGATGACTATCTCCTCCCTGCGTTCTTCAATGATGTTGCCAGCCGAGGAGCGGGCGGCGGCGACCTCTTGATCGGCTGAATAACAACGGTCAGTTTGCGACGGTGGCCGTAGCTGGCAGACGGAGGCCTACCCTTGTTGTACTCTTCGCTGAGCTTGAGGAGCTCGTCAATGTTCTCTTGGCCCAGTGCTTTCTGCACGATGATTGTATTTCCCTGAGATGCGACGTCAGCAAGTGGTCTTCGCAACAGACCCGAGGGCATTCTCAAGAGACGTACCTCTTCCACAAACGGATAACTCAGATCGATCAGGGCCCGCTTAGACACAAGCTTCACTGGAATCTTGGTCTTTCCCTTCTTCGGGTACTCGCTTCGGACAGTGGTGCCACCGCCGCTGCTGGACGAGCTGCTCGTGGTGACGGACGAGCGAGAGCTGCTCCTGTGGGTGTGCGTCCTCGTCGCTCGCGACTCTCGGCTACGGTCGCGCCTCTCCCGAGACCGAACAACCTCGCGCTCATGGAACCGCTCGGGGTAGCGTCGGTACTCCTCGTCTCCCTCGGCAATGTCGATGTCGTCGTAGAAGCCGCGGTCGGGGTATCGTCTCGGCGGAGGCAGAGCTCGGGTCTTTGGCAGCGGGATGGGCGTGTAAGGTGGCGCGCGATAGTCGTCGCGGTAGATGTCCTCCCGGCGGGCGGGAGGGGGCAGTTCATCCCGGTCATAGAATTGCCGCGGGAGTGGCCGGCGGTCGTACGTGTCGAGCGAGGACTGGCGACGCACAACGGCTGGGCGGCGGCGAGGGGCGGGGTCCTGGTAGTACTCGCGGTCTCGCTCCATCTCCATCACGACGCGGCGGTCAAAGTCCGGCGGTGGCGGCCGCTCCCGTCGAGGGTCGAAGCGCGGCTCATCGTCGTAGTAGCGGCGCTCGCGGATCTGGTCGTCCTCGTACACCCTCCGTCGGTCAAATCGGTCGTCGGAGTGGTCGCGGTCACGTCCGTTCCCGCCACGCATGTAATACCGGTCATCCTCGACGCGGTCGCGCTCGTACGTGAGGCGGTCTCGGTCCCAGCGCTCGCCAGCCATGGTGGCACGATTGAGGGCGGGGAAGCTGTCGGGGTCGGGTATGGCGGCAAACGCAAGACGGCGCTTGTGCGTGGTCGAGGGTGTCTTATACAGCAAACACGGCAACCGTGATGACGGATAACGCCGCGGTGAATCGCAGTGCTGGTCGCTTTTCAAAGCAAAAGTGTAAAAACGCGAGCCAGGCAAGCGTACGGATGAAGTACGTTGAGGGTCAAGCAGAGGCGAGCGTGGGTTGTCGGTCGGGTCGTGCGCAGCTGAGTCGGGGTGGTGGGCGATGACGTTTGACCTGGGAGGCCCCGCCTGGGTGGGCGCGAGGTGCCAGGTTTGGCCGGCAGATGGACAGCCGCCGCTGGCTGCTCGTATAGTACCTCTGCTGGCACCTAAGTATGTGCGTGTACAGCCCCTGGGCGGAACCGCGCGTGACCTGGCAGTCGTTGGATGGCCCTTGGGCACGGAGGCCACGGGGAGGCCTCACGATGGGGGCTCGACGGCAAGGCAGCGTTGACAGTCGTGGACAATCCGCTGCTTGAGCGTCAGCCGAGCCGGGTGACTGCAACTACAAATACAAGACTCGAGGCAGGCAGCGAATATCGGGAGGCTGGTCGCGGCCGTTGGGCAAGCTGCTGGGCGCCCGAGGTGGGGGAGCAGCGAGGCGACATGGGCACCCCTACGATGTCGAGGCCGGGGTCGCGTCCCTGGCCCGCACCTGACGGTAATACCGCCATGGTGAACTCTGCTAGCCAAGGTCCTGCATCTTGGGCATTTTCGCCTCGTCAATGTCGCAAGAGTTGCCTTACCAGCCCTCCAACACGCACGTCTGGTCATCGGAGCGTTGGATTGCCACGTCGCGCTTAGAGTTTCCGGAACGGCCCTCGCACCAAGGCGCAACGTCCCGCGCCTTGCGGGCGCCTCTTATCGAAGTCCACCAGCACTCTAACGCCACAATCACTGACGTAGCCTTCACGACTCCAAACCCAGGCTCCCCCAGCATGGCAACAAGCAGCGTCGACCTGGCCGGCTGTGCTCGTAATGATTTCCCCATTCATCGTGCCGAAAGGAACGGCGCTACAGTCCCCGCCCTGTCGTCTTATTTTGCAACCTCCGCGGTAACTTGGGCAGCGAAACTTGTCCCCCTTCTTGCGTTTTGGATCGACATGTACGGAGTAGGAGTACATTCGCAACTCGGGAGGTGACCCGCTGTCCCTGTCGCTTCCAGAAATCACTAGCACGCGTTTCTTTTGATGTCCCAAGGCTCATGTTGGGCCAGAGATTTTCCTTTTGGCTTCCCGCGACGTGCTTGCAAGGCCAGTTCTAGCCGCTGTGCCGCGTCACGGACGTCACCAAGAATATGGAGCTTCAGTTGACTCATCGTTGCTCCCACAAACCAGCACCCAACTCTCGGTCCATCCTTCCCTCAGACGTCAGCGTGCATTTAGCGATGCTTCAGCCCAGATGGCGCCGCCCAGAAATCTACTGTACAGGCCGGCCTCGAGATCACCGGCCCATCGGGTATCGAAGTGGGGTCTCGTTGGCGCCCGAAGGACCCAATGCCTCCGGATCCGCCGTCTCCAAGCCCTATTCTCACGGCCGCAGCTAAAGTTTGGTTTCAGGTTCCGTTACCTGCCTTGACATCCTTCCAGAATACCGAAGATACAACCTTGCTCCATAGTCCAATTACCCAGGTACCCAGGTTTGTGCCAAGCCAATGAATTGACCCCTAACGGACGAGCACAAGCCCTATTATGAAGACGTGGACATAGCGAGGGCTCATCGAAGGAGAGCCTCGGGTATTAGTAAATGTTTTGCCGAACCTATTGCCTTCGTACTGCCATTCTCAGCTTTCAGAGGTTCTCATCGCCAAGCTATTGGCCCGAGCGGTGGCAGCTCTTCAAGCAAGCCCTCTGGCATTCGTATGCATCATCTCTCGGATCCCCTTCTTCGAGTGCCACTTCTGAGAGTCAAATGATACCTAGCTCAGAGGTCTGGATGTTTTTCTATGCAACCATACGGAGACGATGCCTCAAAATGTTCCGCGCTCTCCCGAAAGAGCTCAGATATTCTTTCCAGTCCCTCGCTCAGAGAAAATGGGGCAGAACCAGGCAGAAGGGAATCCTACTATATCGTCTTGCGAAGGCAGAATCGTGTCCCGATCCTACTCATGTCCAGGGAGCCTTTTGGTCAACAGATTTGCCCATACTAGATCCCCACAGCTTCCGTTCGCAGACAGCTGCTGAGCGGCGGTTGGCCGCTGCCTGATATTCGGAGCTTATGGGGCAGATTGCCGTGCTCATTGCTTTCCAGCAATGCCTCTCCAACCCACCAACCCACCCTTCAACGTGACCGCATTATTCTTGTGGCTTGGGCGGCCGTCGGTGTCGGCGAAAACATGTTGAAGAAGAATCCATTGAGCTTTTAATGATCCAGGTATAATTCCAGCACAAGCCAGAGCCAGGCCGTGCATTCGCCAGATAGTCGGATTTAAAACCCCTCCGTTCCTCAGTCAGCTCGCCTTACGTCGACTCAAGACATGGTGACCATAGTCTTCTGATTGTATGGCTGATCTCGGTGGCACTTGTCTTTGTGTGTGAGCAGATGCAAATCTAAGGGCTCAATTCATGGCGCTGGCCCTGACCGACAGTGTCACGCGCGGGTTCCGGGGCTTCGAGATTCCCCACTTTGTCGTATTCTGGAGACGTGCTCTTGTTGTTCGTAGTACTACGACCTTCTCAATGGATATTCTCGAGACCTTTTGACGATGGAGAAGAGAAGCTCGATGCTCGGCTCGGCAAACATCGGCTCATTATGAGGTGCATGTGATAACAGGGATGTCAGCATCGCTAAGGCGCAGGGCTGGGCCGATATCCGGCGCGGCTCCGATGTCGTCTATGCACCCCGCGGCCGTCACCCTTGACTGACCGCCTCGCATCATTGCCATTTGTTTAATCTCTTGGGCTCGGGTTGCTCGGGGTTGCAAGCTGTTTGCCTCCGGCCGGTCGGGGTATCAACAAGCCGGCTGACGGATGTTCAACGGGGTCTAGGACGGTGACGCAACTTAAATGGAACGAGGTTTGCCTTTCCACCTTGGATATTCAGAAATAGACGAGCGCGACTTTTAGTTCCAGAGCAACGTTTTATTCTCTTTTATACTTACAAGCTTTGTCTCGATGGAAGATTGCAGCCCTCGAGATGGATTCGCCTCGATTCCAGAGACTATCGACGCCATTGGTACCTTGTTGTCTGCCCTCTCTATCATGGCGCCTGACTGACGGGAAGTCTCAACAGGGCGCGGCGAGTTCGCCATTGTCTTGGACAACCCGGACCGTGAGAATGAGGGCGATCTGATAATTGCGGCCGACGCCGTGACAACTAGCAAGATGGCCTTTATGATCCGGCACACGTCAGGGTATATCTGCGTGGCGGTCCCCGAATCGCGTGCCAACGAACTTGACCTGCCGCTCATGGTGACCGAGGGCGCAGACCCGACACGCTGCGCCTATAGTATTACCGTGGACGGGGCCGACGCGTCTATCTCGACGGGTATCTCGGCGCACGACCGGGCGCTTACGTGCCGCACGCTGGCGGACGAGGTCAGTACGAAGGCTAGCTTTCGGCGGCCGGGTCATGTCCTCCCGCTACGGGCGGTGAACGCGGGCGTACGGGCTAGGCGCGGGCATACCGAGGCGGCCGTGGAGCTATGCCGGCTGGCGGGTAGGAGGCAGGCCGGCGTGCTCTGCGAGATGATCCTAGACGGCGAGCTGGCGGCCGAGCAGGCGGGGGGGATGACGACTGAGTATATCGGGGCGGGTATGATGCGGCGCGACGACTGCCTCGCCTTCGGGAGGCAGTGGGGAATCAAGGTCTGCACCATCAG
This sequence comes from Albophoma yamanashiensis, assembly GCA_001600555.1. Taxonomy (NCBI): domain Eukaryota; kingdom Fungi; phylum Ascomycota; class Sordariomycetes; order Hypocreales; family Ophiocordycipitaceae; genus Albophoma; species Albophoma yamanashiensis. The sequence continues at coordinate 1,656,463 of BCKH01000007.1, read as the reverse complement.
GGACCTGGTGGCTTACGTTGAGGACAAGGAGGGATGCCTGGCCATGCCGGGCGTGGACTATTGAGGTCGTCATTGTCTCGGTATACGGTGTTCAAGCTGTTCCTCCAGCCGCAAGCAACACGCGGGAGCGCTGTGATGAGCCATTGTCGTCGCTGGAACAGGCTGAAAGAGAAATGCTGCTCGTCAGAGGACTGGCATAACAAAAAGGTACTCGCGTTCGATTGACTGTCTATACATGAAATTCTCCAATGAGATATCGGTTAAGATCGGATAGGCTTACAGTTTTCTCTCACACAATCACAACTTTCACGAATAAGGGGATAAATCGTCATTGTTTGATTCTCACGCGGAGCGTTTACCGTCTGTCTTGCGGTATGAATCAGAATCATCATAATGCTAAAGAATGAGGATCCCTCCTATTTCCGCGGTTTGTACCATTATTGCTGCCTCGGATGGCCTCTCAGAGGGCTTGAGAAATTCTGGACGGGACTTGAAAATTAAAGCATGAGCCGTTTAGGATACAGTCGGCACTCTCGGGTTTCTCTAGTAATATCGGCGATAATTCTAGCGTTTTTGGGCAAGGACGTCCCGATGGTTGCCGAAAATGCATTTACGCTCTTCCACTACAAGACCATAGCGACTTGATTTCAGCATTTTTATAGCAATTTAGCTATAATTGGCATGTGTGCGTCGTCGCCACAGCAATCTTCATTGTACAAGAGGTAGCGACTGGAACCCGATATCGGCCGGCCGAGCTTAAACTCTATAGAGAACTCCTTACAACGGCCGAATCTCGCCAGATATATAAATTAATACGCAATCATCGCTAAGTGCGTTTGTGGCATCAGCATCACGCTAAACCTGGTCTTGTGTGGGATCTCAATATGAGCGGAAGCACTTACACACTGCTTCTTGCCAACTCCACCAATACATCTGAGGCCAGGGCAACACGGAAGTGTTCCCTTAGGCTAAATTTGTCCAATATGTCAGCATGTGGAAGATTCGAGTACGACTCACTCGTGAAAGGAAGGGAAGAGTACATACGCAGGAGTCTCCCCTGCCAATGCAGATTTTCCCGCCCTGTCGTGCTTCTAGATCCTGGCTTGACTCGGCACCACCAAGTCCTGCCATGGCTAGCCCAACCCAAGCAAGGGTTGTCGATAGGATAAATGTAATCTTCATGTTGGCAAAAGGCCTTGAAAACAAAAGTATGGAGCAAGTCGAGTCCTTGCATAAAAGCTCTTCTGTAGGATAGCGGCGTGCTCAGATGCGGCGTTGGATGAAGCGGAGGTGACTCGTCTATTTTATAGGCCTAGTAAAGGTCGTTACAGCGTTGGATTTCCAGCAGTTTTAAAATAGCGACATGAATACATTATGTAAAAACCCCCGGTTTCAAAGACAGTTCAGCAGTAGAATGTGATGAGTCAGTGTGCCAAGACGCAGTGTGTATAACGAGCGCCACGGTCAGCTGATTGTGCAGCCATTAGGGGTAAGGCTTTAATCAATTTACGGTCGCCCTGTTGATTAAGGCTTCAATGCTCGGCGATAGTTACGGTATCATGCTCCGTACATCGTTACCGATTGAGCAGGGTTGAAGATGGCTATGGACGCGATCCTTGCATCACTAACGCAACTCATGTATTTGCTCAACTGACATCCCAGTTAATCGGATGATAATTCGGGTTGATATCCTTATGTTCCTGGTCGCCGTTCCCTTGTATTTCCTATGACAAAACGAATCTGAAATTGAACAAGCAACATAACATACTGCATGGTGAGCCGCACGGCTTCCTGCTTCCCTAGTAAGCAGCATTTACATAAGGTAAATTAATTTGGAACATTATGTTCTCACGTCTCCGAGGATCGATTTGTCTGAATCCCTCAGAAATAATTTCTACCTCGTCCCAAGCTCGAGCAAAAGCTTCTAGAAACCGTAACCCTTTTCAAATCTAACACATTGCTAACCCATTGATAATTCCTTGTCGCAAAACACTAAAATTTTGAACAGCAACCACCTCCACACGCACGCCAAAACCCGCCGCCTAACCTCTGTACAAGCTCTGTTCAGAACGGCGCGGCGAAGATAGCGCAGCTTTCGGAGGCCCGTAGTAAGCAATGCATAATCTGGAGTGATAAGGCATTGAGTACTGCACTAAGGTAATCTCTTGCCTATCATAGCTGCATGAGGACCTCTCTAGGATTGTGTCGGGAAACGTGGCCCGTTTCCACCTCACAGCCACTCGCTTCGGTGAGCTCTAACCACTCTGCGCATTCTTCCCCGCGAAACGGGTTCCATTTCGACATTCGCGTCTTTGTGGGGACACAGGAAACGGGCCCCGTTTCCTGCCCGGATTTATTGGACGATGTGGGCGGTCTATCTCCTCAAGATCGTGCGAGGGGAGAGATCTTAGTTGGTGAGGGCCCTCATGAACGTACAGCCGCTAGGTCACAGTATTTTAAACACCACGCACGACTGCTACAACAATGCAAAAAAAGGTCAACGGATTCAATATTCTGTAATTATTTATGACAGCTAGTTTGAGTTTCCCCCCCACATATTCTGCATTGCTGAGAAGTTGATGCGGAGGGCAAAGTCGAGACTCTCGAGCATAATAGCAGGAAGAGAAATCTGCTTACGAAACCAAGCGGGACCCCTGCAAAGACCTTCGACTGCCATGTACGGCCAGGCCAGCACGTCGTGACGGGCTCCCCTGTCGCATCCATCGCCGGCACAGGAGTTCCGCCAATCTTTCAATACACATGTATGGTTGTCAGCTCTGACCATGAATACGGCACGAGGCTCTGTCGCATTTGAGTCCGAATCGCAATGCCGCCGGAGCCAATGGTCTCCCAGCGGTCGCCGATGCCAGATGGGTACGGCTTCCTCAAGAAGGGCAACCCGTTCATGACAGCGCTCTGCCGTCGAATGACTCACGCGTCGAAGGAGACGCTCTATGTCGTCTATTCGCGCAGGGTGCCTGTAGGTCTCCGGGCACCGAAATGGATACTTGACAAGGTCATCGCCGAAGAGCACGAGACGAGGACCACGCGGCAGGCAGCGGTGGCCAAGCGCGACGAGGGCATTGAGGAGCGGTTTCAGCATGCCATTCGACGACTGTTTCCACAAATACCTCCCGAGGAGATGGCCAAGGTGCTCAAGCGAGCATTGAAAAAGCGAAGTGGGCGGGTCGGGCGGGCGGGGAAGTTGGACATGGACGATAAAGTTCGCCTGGCTGTCGGAGCGCACGTTCGGCACTGCCACACGCCGTACGACGAAATGATGGACAGTATCAGAGACCGTGCGGTATCTCGAAAGGCCGTGCAAAATGAGGTCTCCCGAATCTTGCAATCATGGGGAGGGGATCCCGTTCGGGAAACGAAGACCAAGTCGAGCAAGGGGCCCGTCGCGCGACCAGCAGCCAGAGCGAGGAGGGGCGGAGGCAATGCTAGGAGAGCCAAACATGTGGAATTGCCGACCACAGTCACTCAGCATGCGAAATGCCAGGGACCGAAACACAAGCCTGATCTTGAGTTTGCACAGGCACGCCCGCCTTCATTTGCGTGTACCAAGCAACTGAAGAACAGGGTCAGCAGTCAGCACGAGGTTATTGAGATTTCAGACTCGGACGAGGAGTGTGCCGACGACTCTGGCAGTGACGGCTCATGGGGGCCGTCCGACGACGAAGACGGCCAAGGAGGTGGAAAGCCTATTGTAATAACCATTGATGATGATGATTGTTGAGATAGCGGACGGCTTCGTGTCTTCCTAATGGGCTGTTGTTGGGGCCAGAGATGTGGAAGTTTTGTGTTGCGTTTGATACGCCTTTGCAACTAGACACTCCTAAATGATATGATACATCCCAATCTCTAATCTATCGCATTCCGCACGTGCATTATTTCTGCGAGCACCTTATTCTGGTGTTGTCTCGATCGAGGTACGGGGTGATCAAAGTCTCGGATTCCAAGACTTGGCCGGCCATCCATCCAATTCCGTTGATCGATGCCCCACCACACCTCGGCAGTGGCACGCCGCCGGCTGTGGGTCAGCAGCCACCTTGACCAACTTTATATTCATCAGATCAGCGTGTGTTCTTTGCTCCTGCAGCATATGAATGCGGACAAGAGGAGCCTCACATACGCGTCACGAGCACCATGGGGGTGCTACTAAACGACAAGCAATTTGACCTGTTGGCCCATATGCCTCTTCGTTCCCCTCACTAGATTGGGAACCACGTGACATCAACCCGGACCGCATCTTGACGGGCCCCCCTTTTGCCAGGGTCCAGCTGCCGGCTCGCTAGCATCGCGTGTCTTCAGCCGCGTGCAGACACCCCGGCGCAGCTCTCCATTCGGTCCCAGACCTGTCCGGCTGCTCGTCCGACGTGCCGCATCAAGCTCGTCCCCGGCATTCTTAGAGCTGTTCAGGCTGCCTCGGAGGCCATGAGATATCGACGCTAACCATCGCTTCGCATTGGCTCTGACCGCCCGCTGTTTACTTGCCTGCTTCGCCTCCGACAGCTTCCTGGCATCCTCACGAAGCTCCCGAAAGCTCCAAGTCGTTGACTTTTCGTTTACTTTTGACTCCAATAGACGCCTGAGCACCGGTATGTCAATTGTAGAAGACAGTGAGACACGCAGAGCACTAACATCACGGCTGCGTGGCGCAGATGGATGCCTCGCAGGATCGACCGAGCAGCACCCCGCGCCTCTCACGGCTTCCCTTGGCGAGACCAACCTCGAGTATTCCGAGGCCTGCGTCGAGCATCCCTGGCCCGTCATCGGTCCGCCGAGCACCGTCAAGAGAGAGCCTCGGTAGCGGCATCGCCGCCGGGCGCGACCTACATCCTCCAAAGCTTCGAGCTGCGACATCGCGGGGTCAGCTGCGCCCCGTCGCCAGCAATGCGAGCCCCCTGCGAACAACCCCATCCCGAGACCAGCTCCGCCCGAGCGCTGCTCAGTCGTCACCAGCCATTAAGCCCAAGGCGCCGTCTACAATTGCGAAACCGAAGTCGTCCCGCGTTCTGGCTCAGCCCCAACGCCTAACAAACACGGCTCCTCAACAACCGTTCACTCGAGGCCCTGTTCCTGACGCTGACACATATTCGTGCTACGTAGACGATGGCCTTCGGAAAGCCGACAAAAGAACTGTGTCAGAAGGTTTACCAGCTCAGAATGCGACGCTTTCGACGCCCAGAGCTACGAAGGCGCGATCGTCGCTTGCCGAGCGCACGATGGAGACACTGGCCCTGCTTCCTTCGTCACCAGCAATGACTAAGAGGCCCTCCTCCTTCTACGATCAAGGAAGACCGAAATCAAGGGCTGGAAGCTGCAACTCGCGGCCTGGATCCAGCTACACATCGGATGAGTCTGGCCGGGATCAGCCACGGCAAGATAGCGGACCGAGTTCTTGTGCAGACCAGGAGAACTCGATGGAATCAAGCCTTCGCGCCCCCCTCAGCCCCTTTAAACCCACTCTTTCGGCAATCAGCGGGACGCCTGAGAAACGGCCTGAGACGGTGATTGCTAAGACCCCGAAGCCCAGGGCGATGCCAGCTGGAGGTTCGATGATCTCTTCGTCAAAAAACCATGCATCTTCAATGTTGGGCTGCCCCGAAGACGAAAGCTCCTGTCCAGGGAAAAAGTTAAATGGGCGAGCCTCGTTTAAGCCTGCAGCTAAGACGGTGGCAGCAAGGCCTCTTAAGTCTAGAGATTCGGTCAACGGGCTGTTTAGAAAGCCATCTCTACCCGCTTTGACCCAAACTGCTTTGACCCAAACTTCCGGAGATTCAGAGGAACCGATGCATACCTTGATAAATCTCGAGCAAGCAGCCACCACCCCGTGGGATGGGACTATCGCACCCTGTCCTCCTGCGAGCACATCTGCCAAATCCTTGTCAATGCGCAAATCTTCCGCAGCATTGCGAGATCAGATTGCCAAAGCTAAAGCTGCGAAGCGAGCCGCGGCCAGAAAGGAGGCGGCATCTCATCAGGCTCAATCTGTTCTCACAGGAGTATCCGTCCCGCCTGGGGGTGGCTTCGACTTCGGCGCGGAACATGAAGATCCTTTCAACTTGCGACGAGGCGAGGACTAAGGCACAATGCTGCTCAAGCAGCGCGTGGCTGCGGGTAGGCGGTCTGGACGTCTCAATATTGCAGCACTTGGACTCAAGCAGATTCCCGAAGAGGTCATGAAGATGTACGATCTGGCAAGTATGGGAGCTCAAGACGGTAGTTGGGCCGAGAGTGTAGACCTGACAAGGCTTGTGGCCGCGGACAACGAACTTGAGACACTAGACGATGTGGCCTTCCCTGACGTGGGGCTAGAATCATTTGAAGACGATGAAGACAGCCCAGGAAATATATTTGGCGGCCTAGAGACACTTGATCTGCACGGAAACCTGCTAGTTGCCGTGCCTCTTGGGTTCCGCCGGCTGGCTCATCTAACATCACTCAACCTGGTGCGTATTCATATTTGTGCGCCAGCAAAATGTAAAGCTTACAGTGGTGCAGTCATCGAATCGTCTCGATAATGCTTCTCTCGACATAATTTCTCAAATGACGGCTCTCCGAGACCTCAAGCTGTCCAAAAATCGACTTTCCGGCCCCCTGAGCCCGACCCTTGCGCACCTGGGGTCTCTGGAGATTCTCGACTTGCACGGAAACAGCATCTCGGCCTTGCCAGAAGACGTCGAGCGCTTGCTGCATTTGCGTATCCTCAACTTGAGCGAAAATAATTTTGAGTCGCTTCCGTTTGATGGCCTCGCAAAGCTGCCGCTGACCGAGCTGGCGGTGAGAAAGAACAGGCTCTCCGGCACGCTTATCCACGGGTCTATTGGGTCGCTTCCCCGTCTCCAGACACTCGATGCGTCCTCGAATGCGTTGACGCACCTGGTGTCTCCCGAATCTGGCATCAGTCTGCCAGTCGTCCACGCAGTTACATTGTCGATGAACCGACTCCAAGCCTTGCCAGACATGACCACCTGGACGAATCTACTGACGCTGAACGTCGACGAGAATAACATCTCTCAAATCCCCGGCAGCTTTCCTACCCTCGAAAAGCTGCGACACGCAGACTTCGGCAGCAACGATATTCGAGTTGTTCCGCCTGAGATAGCTCGGATGGAATGCTTAACCATGATTCGCTTGACAGGGAATCCTCTGCGAGACAAGAAGTTCGTGTCAGCTTCAACGGATGAGCTCAAGGACATGCTCGCTAGCAGACTGGAGCCGCCACCACCGTACCAGGGGCCTGGCGGCCATTCCACCGTGACGAACGCGATGGACCCCTTTACGGATGTGGGTCGTAAGCTGAACGCGGCTTTCGAATCTCGCGGGATCCTTCAGGATCCAGATGGTGATAGTCACTCTGATGTAGACGAGGATTTTGCCACTCCACCGACCTCCGCACCGCATTCACCAGCTCGATCCCGGTCTGACTCGCAACCAACTTCGAGGGAGACTTGGCCAGTTAAGCCGGGGGGTCTGCTGGACAGGTCACGAACCGAGTCGTCGGCATTGGACGCCGCCATGTGCTCCGAGGTGGCGGCCCAGCACCAGGTGAGGCAAGCGCAGCTCCACCACAACCTGTTCACACGCATTCCGAGCTCCCTGGGAAACTTTGATGCGTCGCTCTCGTCCCTTTCACTGGCCTACAACCAGCTGGCTGGTGCCGCCTTCCTGGAAGAAGAGCTGGAGCTGCCCGCGTTACGGGAGATCAGCCTCGCGTCGAACCACATTGTCAGCCTCGCGCCACTGACGAACCACCTGCGCGCACCGGCGCTGGACAAGATTGACGTTTCTCTCAATCGCTTGACGTCGCTGCCGGGGAATCTGAAGCAGGCTTTCCCGCGGTTGACTGTGCTGCTGGCGTCAAACAATCAGCTTAGTGACCTGGAGCCCGAATCAATCAGGGGGTTGAGGATCGTAGATGCTTCCAACAACGACATCGCACAGCTGAACCCCCGTCTTGGCTTATTGGGTGGGAGACAAGGGCTTCAGAGGATGGAGGTGACAGGAAACAGGTTCAAAGTGCCTAGGTGGAGCATTTTGGAACGCGGGACCGACGCAACGCTGCGCTGGCTACGGGACCGAGTGCCAATCGAGGAACTGAATGCCTGGAAAGAGCAAAATGGCGACGATAGCGGCGACGACATGGATTGAGTCTGACTGGGGAAAGTCGCGGCAGGGGCTGGCAGGCCATGGTTGGCAAGGTTCTGGCGAAAGTGCTTTCACCCGCGGAGATGCCTAAGCTTGGAATATAGAAAACGCGAGCGCAGTTTAGCATTGGGTTGCTGGACTGTAAAATACGTAATAGGCAACATCAGTGCTTAAGTCTGGCGCGACAAGGTACCGGGTGGTATCAGGTGGGCGTTGCCTTTGAATTATTGACTTCGTCCGCCTTGAATGCTTGCTTCCAGTGCGGTCACATGGCCAGTGCCTCGAGCGTCTTCGACAACCTTATTCCTGAACAATGCGCCACGGCGCCGATAGGTTTACAATATGGACTCAGGGTGGCTCATCTCGAACTATCCTCTTGCTGTTGCTTGGCCTGCTGCATGACCACTGACGCAGCCACGCCCCGCGCCTTCACCCGCGAGGCGAGAACATTGAGCGTAACCAGGCAAGCAAGAGCAAGGCGTACAACGTGGGAGGCTGTAGACTTTTTGCCTCAACCTTCAATCGGGAACTAGCTTCATGGCAATGGGCATCGTCGACTGACCTATCTGCCATCCTCGAGCGACGGCCGCGAGCCAGCCCGACTATAAAGTCGAGGAGGAAACGCTGCAAAGTCATACAGCTCCCCGATCAAACCATCTCCCCAGCCAGACAAAGCTGTTGCATAATTCTCGAAAAGTAAGGCCAGCAAAGCCCACGTCACCGCCGTCAGCACCTTTGTCCGCCATGAGCGAGATGCTCCGTCGCGACGAAATCTACACCCAGCAGGCGATATGGAAGGTGATGATACCGGTGACGGTCTTCGGCTGGCTGACGGCCGGGGTCATCTGCGTCCTGTGCCTCAACGGACGCTGCAAGGCCGGGCGATGGGTGCCGCTGTGGTATCTCGAATCCAGTAGGACAGGTCGGGACAAAGGCTTGGTCGCGCTGTGGTGGTTCGCCGTGCTGCTGCTGTGGCCGGTCATCATGCCGCTGCTGGGGCTGCGAAAGCTGGGCATGCGCATCGCCAAGCGCGTGCGCCAAATTCGCGGGGATACGGTGCGAATGCTGGCGGACGAAAAGGCCACGACCATGTGCAGCAGCGATGGCTGCAGTGACGAAGCCGACGGCGTGCTGCCAGTGTGAAGTGAAGGGTGCCGCCAAGACAGCGAACCTATGCCTTTTGACAACCGACGATATATCCGAGGGGTGAGGGGGGAAGAGCCGAGCGCAAGGATGTTTAGAGCATATTCGATACCATTACGCCAACAGCTGATACGAGGCACAAGTTCACAACAGTCGTTCCCGTCCATTCGGCAGAACAGCACGCGCAGGAGGAGGATGGATGGACGGCATGGGGCATGGAGTTGCAGGAGCGGGTAGTATTGGTGACCGGATTTGTGATATTGCGAATGGATAGGCTAGAATTAACTCGTTGCTTCGCCGGCATTGACCGTTCAACAGGGGCCCTGCCGAGGCGTGGGACGCAAGGCGGTGCGTGATGGATGCGAGGAGGTGAACGTCGAAGGCCCTCGGTGACTGTCGGTGAGACACAGCGAGGGTGCACCCCTGTGCCCTGGGCGCTGACCCTGGTCCTGGCCGGAAGCGTCCCCGGCCTGCGACGGCACCGCTGTGTTGGGCCTAGCGCCCGCTTGGTGCCAGCCCCTCGACTTTCCGCCCCAGCAACGGATCCCAGCGCACGGATCCCAGCGCTGCGCTGCACGCAACTCACGCAACCACGACAACGCCCGCGCGTCTGGCTTCGACGCAACACCGCGCACCACCACACACCGCTGCTCCTCACGCCATCAGTCCCTGTTTCCGCGCTCCTATCCTTGACGAGCCGTGCTTGCTGGGCCGACTGCGCCCGAATTCCCGTCGCACGTGGACGACTTCAGGCAGCTGCTGGAAGGTCGGGCACGCACGCATCAGCGCCGCTGCCGTGCCCCGGGACGTCTCGCAGGCTTCCATTGCCATCTCCAAGTGTCGCCGCTCTTCAGGCTGTGCCTCCATCATGGCGTCGGACGCTGAGCACGAGGCTCGTCAGCCCAACGGCGTCGACGCCCCCAGTCCTGTCGAGCCCGCCACCCCTCGGGATGCCGCTCCCCCGCCGTCCTCGTCGCAGATCACGCTGCCGTCCACCGAGATTCCCGGCTCCCCGATCGACCCGAATCAGTCGTTCAAGACTGAGGCCAACGACGAAAGACCAGTCGCCACGGTGATACCGTCGTCGCTTACGCCGCCGCCGTCCAGCCAGGTCGCGGCCCACAACGCCGCCAGACGCACTTTTTCACAGTCACAACATTCATCCCTCTTCTCCCCGCCGGCCACGATCCTGAACAACATCCGCGAGCGCGACGCTGCCACCGACTACGTGCCGCCGACCTCGCAGCATGTCCTCGACGCTTCGACCGACGAGCTGCGCGCCATGCTGCAAGCCTCGGTCGCCGAGCTGCAGAAGCTGAAGATGGAGACTGCGCATCACAGGCTGCAGTACAACCTGCTGAGCATGCAGGCCGAGGAGGACTCCAAGCGCGCCGCAGTGGAGCACGACATGGTGCGCAGGGAGGTGGACGCGCTGCGCCTGGCCGAGCACACTCGCGAGGCACGCCGCGAGCTCAGCATCTCGTCAGAGTCGACGCAGGCCAAGTACCTGCAGATGAAGACGTGGTACGAGGAGGCCATGGAGGAGAACGAGATGCTCCATCGCCGGCTCAAGGCGGCCAAGAAGGTCATCCAGCAGAAGGAGGAGGAGACCATCGGCCTGGCTGAAGAGAGGGACCTGCTCCTCACGCGGATCCGCGAGAACCGCGAGCACTTCCACATGCTCTGCAGCCCCGGCGGCATCTTTCATGGCGCCTTGACGCCAAAGCAACATACGGCCTCGACGCCGCAGCAACACCGCGTCGCTACCCACCACACTCCCAGATCGGCACACCGGGACGAGCGCGAGGTTCCCGAGTATGGCCTGTCGGCCTTGCTGCAGGCTGCGAGCCAGAGCCAGGACAACAACAGCGAGCCTTCCACGCCCATTTCCGCGCACCGAGCTGTCCAGCGACACAGCTCAAAGCATTACCGCAATGCGCAGTCCATGTCGTCTCTACCCACTACACCCGTCAACCGCGGCCGAGACGCAGGCCTTCTGCCCTCTGTTGATCTGGTGGCCCAGACCGAGCCGCGCGTCCGACATCCACAGCAGCACTTTGTGCCGACAACCCCGACATCGAAGCACGACCGACGACGCAAGAGCCGCGAGAGTACGATATCAGCCGACGACAACGAAGAGCTGGCCAGACAGGCCTTGGAATCTGCCGCGGCGGCTCAATCGTTTACGCCACACAACTCTCGAACAACGCAGTCCGGGCACCTTCGGCGCGCAGGAGATAAGGATGAGGAAGAGGTGTTTGACAGCCAAGCAAGCCAGGCTGCGACGGAGATGCTGCGTAGGCATCCAGGGAAGAGTTTTGACAGCGCCCGCTCGGCTCCATCGAGGGACGGATCGTCAGGGCCAGTGGAGCAGTCTGCCAGGATGCAGGCCAAGCTGCTGTCCAGCTCCGGTGGCGGCGGGACGGACAAGCGCAAATTCAGTGGGGTGGAGGGGGACTCGAGGCGCGAGTACGGGAGCCCGACCAAGAAAATGCGCGTGGGCGGGCCGTTGACGGAAGATCAGAGGGTTGGCCTGGGCATCCAGTACAGCAGGTGAGACTGCCAGAGTATGGTATAATCTGGCGTGGATTCTGAGTGTGGAATGAACGGCCTTTGCGTACGTCAATTCATGATACCAACAGTTGTATGAAGCAAATGAGTCGTCACTAGATAGGCGAAGGGAACACATGGTGGTACATCACTTGGAGCACATCTATTCTATCAAATGGCTATTCACTCGGCTCACCACCTCCTAGTAACGGCCGTTGCCTGATCTCACTCCTGGACATGGCCGAGGCCCGCGCCAAGAAGAGGCTTTGGCCAGAGGACAGCTCTCTGGGAGTGAAACAGTTGGGACCTGCCCAGGGAACCTTTGAGTTTTCTTCGCCCAGTCGCACGTGGCGACAGACAGCTGGTTGGGGCCGAAGGGTTAATTGCTGGTCTGTTGATTTACATGCCTCGTCGACTTGTTATCAGACCCGTGGTTGCCTTCGGTTGCAGACAAGAGAACGGCATATGAATTAATTATTGACAGCTACCGGTCGTAGAATTGCTACCCGTGCAGTGAAGCGAGTCCAGGAAAATCAAAGATGGTCAGCTAGGCTCCTTTGCTATTTGCGAATAAGCAGCAACAGACGTCTGGTGAGCATCTCCAGCTGCCTTCATTTCTCCGTCAAATCCCGACCAAGCTTCAATTCTGGCTCCTCCTCGCCCAACTCTCAACAACGATCATTCCCGGATATCTGCTTCCATTCAGCCAGATGCCATAGTTTCTCCGGCGCCCGTCGGATGGTGTCTGCTTTAGCCAACCATCTTGCGAAGTCTTTCCTGAGAGATGTCACCGCCGGCGCTCCAGTCAATGACGGGCGTGTCCTTGCGCTGCTTTGCCAGAGGCCGGTCGGAGTCGGACTCGGAGTCGCAAATCGAAAATTTTCTGAGCTTGGAGGGCTTGCACTGGCGTGGCTGGCTCTTCTTCGCCAGGGGACAGTCGGCGTCGGCGCCCCCATTGACGACACCTGCGTCATCAATCTTGCGCTTCAGGCTTCGGGGGTCCGCCCTCTGGGAGCTGTCTGCACGTGGCTCATCCTCCCTCGCTGTAGATTCGAGCTTGATCGCGAACGGCGACTTCTGGTCCGCGTCGTCATCGAAATCGCACGCCAACAGAAGTTTGCAGTCCTCGTCAAGGTCAAAGGGAAACGGCGGCTTGGAATCCTCATCGTCGTCGTCGTCATCGTCATATAAAAATTTGAACTGTTTCGCTTTTGTAGAGTCGACACCCTCGGTGGGGTTGCTTGCCACGGCGGTTCCTTGCTCGGGTTTTGCTAGGGCTCCATGTGCTGCCTCTTGAGCTGCAATCTTGTGTCGAAGAAACCGCTCGGTCTTGACCACCAGGCGTCGAAACGTGACTTGGTCGGCGAGAGACGGCAGAAGCTTGAATCCAGCGGCGAGAGCGGTGCGGTGCAGGCGCGACTCGAACTCGCTGTGTTTAGCCAGCGCAGCCAGGTCTTCATTTGTTTCATTTTGTTCCTCAAAGTCCTTGCTGAGCTTTGCGTATTCTCGGTTGCGGTCCTTGAGCTTTTCAATGTGCTCCTGCAGATCATGGGCGAGACCCTCGGCTCTACCACGTTCCACCTTCAGCTCGTCTTTTGTCTCGTTGAGTTCTTTGAATATCTTGTCTCGAGCCTCCAGCAGCGATTTGTTGCGCGCTTGCAACTTTGTGTTCTTCTTGGCCTCGGCCTCGCGCATCTTCATCATCTTTTCAATCTCATCTTTCAGCTTTCGATTCTCTTCTGCAAAGGCTCGCTTCTTTTCGCGTTGGTGTTTCTCCTTGTCCTCGAGGCTTCTGACCATTTCAGAAAGTAGCCTTTTTGGGTGCCTGCCATCTTTCTTGGGTCGTTGAGAGTGACTGTTATCGTCCGTTCGGGGTGTTGGCGTGCCGGATTGTCGAGAGCGATGCCTATCGCGTGATCCGCTTGCAGGTTTGCTTGAAAGTGCAGCCTCGGCCTCTGCTGCGGCGATTGCCCGCGCCGTGATAGCTTTGCTGGGAGAACCTGGCTCTCGACGTCGAAGTTCCATGGTTGGTTGTTGACTTGAGTCGAAAGAGAAGGTTGGAAGACTTGGCTTTGAGAAACGAAGTAAGAGCCAAGATTGAAATCCGCGAGTGATCTCGGGAACTGAGAGGAAATCAAATATGCGAGAGGTATCAGTGTTAAAGAGTGCAACGAAAGCCAGCAGGTGAGCGATTGAGAGCTGGATGGACGTTGTGCGATTGAAGGGAGCTCAGGCCCAGAGAGTAGTCGAAATTTGGTGGAGATTGGTTTGAAGAATGAGAACAACGAATATCGAACTTTTCACGGTTGTGGTTGGCAACCACACTCTGTTTACGTTCCCAACGCCCAAAATGTCACTTTGAATTTTGCCCAACCTGGTTCAGGACCAGCTCGTTTCCATACTCCCCGACAAACAGCCTCGACTCACATGCAAACATCCAGGTAAAGAAAAGAGGGTTTCTCTTCTCCTCTCTCTCTTTCAATTGCCAATGCAGGTGTCCATTTCAAGAATGTCTTTTGAACGTTCTTGCTGGCCTGGGCTGAACCGTGCTCCGCGTCACTTCTGACGCAACAATTTGCTGAATGTGGCTCTGGCAAGTCGCGCGTGATATCTAAGGTAAGCAAACAAATCACGCGTACCAGATATACCCATTTGCTCAGCCGTCATTTACGGTCGTTATCACATGAAGTTCCGAAGTCATCACTTCTGCACTGTACGCTGTAGGAGTGATATGGCGCAAGGGTGGATTATGTCCGGTAGTGCTGGCCAGTCAAGTTACAAACAGTCGCAAGAGCAGGGCGTCGAAAAACGTATCCCTGGTACCTCTAGAAACATAGAAGTTCAATTCAGAAGAGAAACTCGCGACCCTTAATCTCGAATTATGAGTGGTGCATGCGAACCCGCCCTGACGACCGGGGGCTGGAACAAGGGAGTACCTGTCTGACATCAATGCGTACATGGGAGATATCAATACCTACATAATAGCGGCAGTCTTTTGACATCCTAACGCCTATGGAAAAGATAGACGTCGAAATGTTGAAGCTACTTGGGAGACCAAGCTGACCTAAAGCAAGAGGTCTTCTGAGGGCAACCCCTCTCATAGGCTCCCCGGAAATACAAGACGCTGCAGCCCAACCCGCTGTCCGACCGCTGAAGGGTACCGCTGAAGGCATCATACCTAATTAACTTCCGGCTTGCGGATCCCCGCATAATTATTAGGCAGCAATGGAACGATAATTTGTCAGCTCGAAGAAGTGCAAAACACCACGAGAAGCCTCGCAGTCCAAGGATGTGGCCTTCAGGCTTAATCGCAGGATCTTGGGCAATCAGGACTAAACATGGAAGAAGTAGCTCACAAAGAGCATTCGACAATCATCCATACCAAGGGAAAACTTCCCAACCGGCCACCATACTTCAACTACAAACCTCTCGCAGACGGTTGGCTCCGTTTGTTGCGGATCCATGATACCTTCGGACACGACCAAACGCCTGGAGAGTTCACGGCCGATATCCACGTCTCACTTACTGACTATCCACTGTCGGCCGCTCCAGAGTTCGTAGCCCTGTCATACACTTGGGGACAGCCGGCTCGGCACGGAGCGCCTCATTCTCGACTTATACTTGGCTGCAAGCAATCTTCATGGATCAGTATAACGCTAACTGTCGCATGCTTTCCTAGACGGGCAAGACAAGTCAAAATCATGGGTCAGATATATACCAAGGCTAAATCGTGCTTGATTTGGCTTGGTGAAATCGATGCCAGCGTCGCGATTACTGGTATTGGCCGGCTGAACGACTGTCTTACTTTGGCAAGCAGCGACCAACAAGTAAACTGGAACGTCGCTCGGATTGAGCTCTCCCGTGCTATCTCGAACCTGAGCCCGCAAGATTTGCAAGCCATTTGCGCATTTCTGTCTCTGTCCTGATTCTCTAGAGTTTGGATATTGCAGGAAGCAATTCGAGCTTGTAAGGCCGTGGTCATTTGCGGCTCAGAGCTGACGCCCTTCGAACCGATAATCAGCCTTGGAACCGCCGTAATACAGTGTAATTGCGTTGGAAATCTCCTCGACGGCACCAAAGTATCCGATACTCAATGGAAAGATTGGTACAGCCACGTAACACGATCCTGTAGAGCGTTATGGTTGATGTCATTTGTTAGGTATTTCGTGCAGCGTGGCGAGAGACTGGATCTACAGTTGACATTTAGGTCGGTAATGGAATCGGAGGCAAGTGAGGACAAGGACAAAGTATACGGGATACTGGATTTTGACCCAAACTTAACTCATGAAGAGGAGGCGCTGAAGCGTACGGGAATCATCATTGACTATGCCCTTCCCACGGAGCGCGTGTTTACTATGGCAACTGTTTCATTATCCAGGATGTACCGCAATCTCGAACTCCTTTCTCTGGTCTGCGATTCGCGGCAAAGAAAGTATCAGAGCCTTCAATCTTGGTGTCCGGACTACAGTACCCGTAGCTTACTGGTCCAGCGATGCTGGGGAACAGGCGAAGATAAAGGCCTTTATTCAGGTTGGGCATGGAACAGTCCAAGCCCTATTATTGAATCCAGTCTCGACGACCGGGTTCTGACCGTCGAGGGGATCAAACTTGACACAATAAGTGCAATCACCCCGCTCAAAGACTGCAACAAGGAGACCAACATTAACAACATCTCCCTATTCGACATCGTGGAGCTTGCAGCTGGCCTTCAAGGTGCAAATATTTCACGTGTGGAGTCTCTCTGGAGACTGCTTATGGAAGATACCTTTGTTGGGTTCAGCCATCCTCCTGGCGCAACTGGTCTACTGCTCCCGAATATGTTGCTGGGGTTCCTTGTCGGTCAGAACGCGGTCAAGAAACAGTTGAATTCAGACGCAAGTGCCATGTATGCGGTAGCCCTGAAAGACTTGGACCAGCTAGAGCGGTCGGTCCGTATTCTAATCCAGCTTGAGCCCGACAGCGGACCGTTCCTTCCAGACCCTGATAAGCTTCGAGACCTGTACAAGAGTTGGGATGACATGAAGGAAGGCGACGAAATCGGTCTAGACATGCTGGCGACGGCTTTCTCCGATACTGATCTACTGGAATGCGCTGAGAGAATAGGGCTCGGTAAGGAGCTGCTGGAGGTCCTTGGTTGGACATCTTGGCCTTCTGATGAGGATGAAACAGACGGTGCCTTACGACTCGCGAAAGCCTGCTTGCCAGTCGTGGACAAAGCGAGGGGCAGGGTAGGCCCAGAGTTTCGGTACTTCACGACTTCGTTCTTGCAGCTGCTCGGATATGGCTATGGCTCGGCGGATCAAGATTGCGAAATATGGGTTATACATGGATGCTCCGCACCAGTGCTCCTGAGGAAGCGAGGCGAACTGAGATACGAGTTCTGTGGTATAGCAATTATTCACGGGCTGGGGGAAACGAGGCAGAATTGTGGTGCTACTAAGATCTCCCTTGAATAGTGATGCAGATCTTGTAAATGTTCCTTGTCGATTTGGGCTTTACATGAGTCGGAAACGAAGAATCATAAGGTTAATCGTCTCTGTTCACGTACCTGATGTCGGGAGATTTTGTCAACTCTTCTAGCTCCCCTCGCGCCGCTCATGGTGATATTCAAAAAGTCTCCTGCTTCTACGAGACATGGACAGAGTCTCAGCAGTTTTCGGCATGGCAGGTTCGCCAGATCTTCGCGAGTCTCACGCCCATGTGTAAACTATTCGAGTCGGACACTAATACATGTACAACCGAGTTGCACCTTTGATGCCAACGAAAAATCTGATGCACGGGTAATCGACAGCAGTCAACTGCAGAGCCCTTAACTACAAACCGCCAACTGCAAACCCCCATCACCAAATTACTACATCTTCAAGTCACTGGTGAGCCGCACCCCGGACACCGGTGCGGGTCCCGCGAACCGAAGATGCGCGCCCGCAATTGCGCCACATCGCCGGTCTTGGCACCGTCCCCGCCAAAGCCTCCCGTACTCTAGTTATGTGGGGGAACTCGGGCGGCTAAACCCCAAGGCTCTACCTACTTGTTACGGTCCAGCCCCGCTCGCCACCTACAAGAGTCCAACAGTTCGATTACCAAGCGGATGATCAAGGCTATCGCGTCGACAGATGATAGCAGACTGTCGAAACGATAGAGAGCAAATGACACCTGGCTGGGCAAGTCCCAAAAACCGACTCGCCACTGCTCTCTGACATCGCCGCCCGCTCATGTGAGCAGCAGAAGTGAGTCGAAGACGGAGACAGACAAGATGGAGCGCACTCCGCTTCTACATGTACATACGAAACAGCATTCGCCGAGGCGGTTCACAAAGCTCACGACCCCGGCCTTGGTGCTCGCCATCCTCACCATAGCGCTGCTGCTGTCCGTACATGCCGTCGACATTTGGAAACACTTAGTCTGGCGCTCGCACCTCACGAGGTTTGAGAAGGCGCAGAAATGCTCCATCGAGAGCTTTCACTCGGATCTCTCATTCCTGGACGACGCTGAGCCAATAGGAGCGGCTGAGTTTCTCCAAAGGAGAGACAAGCTAGCCCGAGCCTTGGCGGCCGACGGCGTGGATGCCTTTGTCCTCGAGCCGGGGTATACGTTTCAGTACGTCGTTCAGCTCGTGAAGTTCCCATGACTATGCCTCACCGGCGGCTGGCTGACCGTGTGCAGGTACTACGGCAACATCTCCCAGACAGACTGGGAACCGTGGGAGCCTGAAGAGCGGCCGTTCCTGATGCTCATCCTCCCACAGACCGCTCCTGACGGCAGCATCTCCGCCAAGACAGCATTTCTTGCGCCTCACTTCGAGGAAGGCCGCGTTCGCATGCTCGGCATCCCTTCTCGCGATGCGGAGCTCGACGTTGTCATCTGGGAAGAGCACTGGAATCCATACGACACGCTGCTCAAATCCCACCTCTTTAATTCTAAAGCCACCACACCTCCAACGCTCATGGTTGACGAGGAGATGCGTGACTACATCGTCCGCGGGCTCGAGGGCGTCAAATTCCGCACCATTGGTCTGTCGCCGGCCGCCGAGCTCGTCCGGCAGATCAAAAGCCCGGCCGAGGTCGCGCTGCTGCGGGCCGTCAACACGGGCACCGTGGCCGCCGTCCGAGCTATGCGGCCGTGTCTCGTCCCGGGTCTGACCGAGAATGACGTGACCGCCATACTCGACAGCACGCTGCTCTCCGTCGGGTTTGGCTTATTCTTCAACATTGTGCTCTTCGAGGAACACGGCGCGCTGCCCCACGGTGGGTTCGTCACCGGCGGCAAGAAACTCACCTACGAGAGCATGGTGGTCATCGATGTTGGCGCGCACTACCGGGGCTACTCGTCCGACATATGCCGCAGCTTCCTAATCGACCCGCCCAAGCACACACATCACGGTTCAGACGGAGATTCACTCCGTGCCGAGAAGGAAAAGGTGTGGAGAATTGTGCTCGACGCGCAGACAGCCGCTGCTGGGGCCATGAGACCTAACAGCACGGCCGCAAGCGTCGACATTGCGGCCCGCCGTGTCATTGAGGACGCTGGATACGGGTACGGCTTCACCCATCGGCTCGGCCACGGGATCGGCATCAAGGCGCACGAGTCGCCATATCTTAGCAAGTGGAACACCGAGGCGGTGCTGGAGGCTGGCATGGTATTTACCAACGAGCCGGGTATCTACCTCGAAGGCAGGTTCGGAGTTCGACACGAGGACATTTACTTGGTCACGGAGGGCGGGGCCCCCGAGTTGTTGACGGGCCAGCGGGCGAGAGGGTTGTACGAGCCTTGATATGGGGTATCATAGTTTTAGATACAGGACATCTAAGTCCACAAACGGTCTATCTGTATCTTCGTCAATGGATCATGACACTACTTCTGTCTCTGTCGAAACGTCTTGAACTGGAAAACCACTGGCGATAGCAGCCCCTCGCATGTTCTGCAGCCGCGGAAGGCCATCGCCATGAGGGACCGGCTGATGCGCCAAGCTGCAGTCGACGTACACCGAGTTATTGAGGTACGTGTAATTCGAAACCTCGACAACGCATTCAGACAACGCCCCGGGAAATGGCGAGGCACTGAGCGCGGCGCAAGTCCAAGCCATCTGCTGGAATACCTCAATCATTGTGTGCGTCCAGGCGGAGACGCTCATTCTGATCGCTGCCTCTTCGACTTCGATGTGTACGAGGCGCAGGCCGGGGCACTGCGGTCCATCCTCGTCGCTACCATCCCAAACGGACATGCCCGACATGGGCTCACCGTGACGGCAGGAAAGACAGGCACTGCTTACGGCTTCTTCGAGACAGCGCAGGACTATCGGTCCGGATTTTGGCCACTGCGCGTTGATGTAAGTCGACACGGTCGAGTAGACGCACTCATCGGCGGTGCCCGTGATCGCCGGCAAGGAGCCGATGTTGACGAGTTGCGGGTCGCCTATGCCATCCAGCGGCCCGAACAACTGGCACTCGTATTTGAACTGAACAACGTGAAATCCATCTGGAGGGGGAGGAAACGGCCGTCTCATGAGGAGCATGGTCCAGATGGCCGACTCCAAAATATGCATCTGAACATAGTGTGGGGAGAGCAGCACCCTGCGGATCTCAGCGATGAGGTTTCTCGAAGCATTTCCGTTGATTATCTTGGCGTGCAAGGATCTAGCGATTTCGTCGGGCGAGCCTCCCGGCGACTGCGCAGGAGCTTCTCGGTTCCAGTAACTACACATGAGCTGCAGAGCCAGCGGCAGGTCTATGCCCCGGGCGCTGGCCGACCACGTCGCCCGTCTCTGCGACAGCCCCGGGCCGAGCTTGTCGAGTATGCACCTCGCCGTCTCCGGGCCGTTGAGAACGAGGACAATCTGGCGGATCGGGCCCTCAAACAGCAGAGTGACCTGGCGGAGCGGCTCCGGGCCGGGCTCGTCCTGGTAAAAGTGGAACAGCTCATCCCAGAGCTCCCGAGTGAAGGCGGACAGGAGGCGGTCGAGGACCCGGTCGATATTGACAGGCACAAGTTGCTCCCCTAGGTAATAATAAGTGAGGAGCTCATTGTTGAGCCCGTCGGCCAGGGCTTTTGCAAACGCAGTTGCCAACGCGCCGGCAATGAGAGGCGGCAGTTGGACTTCGACGGGCTTGGCGTGCCGGGAGAGACGAGTGGGAAAGGCCGGCAGAGGTGGTTTGAAGGGCGTCGAGGTTGCCCCTGGTCTCCTGGTACAGTCAGGCAAGCCAGGCAGCGGTGGCATATCTGATCATGACTGGCGGGGGTGGGCATGCAACGGGACGAAACGAGAGCATAAAAAGGCACGCAAACATCGGCCAAAAGCGAGGGTGCGGTGGTTATTGAGAGGAGGCGCCTTGCATGCGAGCAGGCTTTTCGCCTGTGTCGCAGACCTCGCGGCATCGCTGCTGTCGCGGGCGGCTCAGGCAAAGGGCAACGCCAGGGCTGACGTTGCGTCGTCTCCATGAATTGCGCGTCCCGCTGACAAAGAGGGTAAGGGCGCGTGGATGGGCCGCACCAGACCGGCAGACGACCCATTTCGCACGGCACCACTCGAGCGAAAGGGATAAAAGGGCTGACGAGGTCCCCTTCATGCCCATCTCGACGCTCCACGGGGACGCGACAGCCCGTCGCAATGTACCCGAGATGTGGTTGCGGGAGCGTGCCGGAGAAGGGCCGTCTCCGCCCGCCCTGAAGCCAGCTGAGGACCGTCGCAACCCACGAGGCCATGATTTCCCAGGTGTTTAACATTGAGCCACTCTGTATCGCAAAACTGGCCCGTTTTGAACTCTTAGGACGCTTTGAATCCTGTGAACTCTTGGGACATTTTGAATCCTGTGCAACCTCGGGGAACGGTGGTGCTCCGCATGCAATCGAGGAGAGGATCGAGAAGGGCGGTCATTGTCGCAGACAGGATCGGCTCCCAACGAATTTCGTTTTGGGGGGGCGGGACCAGCCGGCCTTCCCATTTCTGCCCATAACCGACGGGCTGTGTCTCAAATTTGGAGTTGCCGCTCGAAGGTGACGACGCTCTCCGTCTGGTCGAAGTCGGTGTAGGGTAGCCGGCCTGTGTTGAGCGCGACTAAAAGGGAGGGAAGCAGGTCGGTGGCCCTGGTGAGCTTAGCGACGAATTGAGTGTTGCAGGCAGCTACGAGATCGAAGAAGACATTCCATGGCGTCACGTAAGCTTAAGTTGAAGAGGGGAAGTGATTCGGGATGGAAGCCTCGACGCGATCGTTGGCCACCTTGATGACCCATACTAGATTTCCGTTGTGCAGCCGCTCCCTCCCTGCCGCAAACCGTAGCAGAACCACAATTGCCCACTCAAAACACGCGTTCGTGCTACGACCGCTTCAAAAGCCCATGAACTCCGTTGTATTGTAGAATTGCCTTGCCATACTTCCATCGTGAGCGCGATATCACTGAGAGGCGGCTCGCACCTCGCCTGGGCCGTCTTCTCCCGCGGTCAGGAGACGGCGCTGGACATCACGCTGTCGGTGGCCTGTTCGGCAACCGGGTCTCCCCCGAGTCTCCTGCGCCCTGGCCCACTCTCTGCTGTCAGGTGCCGGTGGGCGACCCACAGTGGGCTGTCGTCATGCGTCCCGTGGCCAAGGTGAGCTCGGTATCGCGGATTGCCTCGACGGGAGGCGAATTGGCATCGGAGATGTTGAAGAACTTGGTGCGCAATGTGAGAATCATCACACGAAACCCGAGAGAGCAACCAAGTAAACAAATAAATGCCACTGCTTGTCGTGGTGCCTGTGCGACGTCGGTCGCCGAGCGCGGGGTCGACGCCATGGATGGTCAACTGACGCAGGCGCGAAGGCAGCTCCAGCGTTATGACGCCCCAGGTACCTACCTGTACCTACATGCAAGGAGACGCCAATGGCCAGGGCCTCTGCGGACTCCTGAGAAGCGGCCTGTGCTGGAGCTGCAGACCACTGCCGTACTCGTAGCAGTCCAAGGGCGCCCCCTGGGATGGCTGGTTGCCACACGAAGTAACGACGGGGTACCTGGCGAGTACGGTTCGATGCTCAGGGCCTGGCTGACTGGCTGATCCAGAGCACGCCGAAGCCTCCGGGAGGGGCAGCGCAGCCCATCCCGCGGCAGGGTGTGTTTCCCCCAACGGGCCATCCACACAGTCTCGCCGCGGCAGCAACGCAGCGGCCGCAGAGCACCGTATTGCTCCCCAAGCGCATTGGCAGTCCGCGCTCTGCACCCGGCGACGTCGTGAGCTCTACGTGACGGCAATTGAGGGCCGTCAGCACGCTACCTGACGAACCATGGTGGGTCGGTGACCAGCTTCCCCGGATTTCGACCCCGGCAGGGCCCAACGCCGGTCTGCAGGCCGCGCGCTAAGCCCAAAGGGGGACCTAGGTCTGCTCGCCGCCGCTGTACTCGTAGGTATACCTCGCAGTCACGCGATCCCGGAGGCCATGGCAGTGTCGGCCTCTGGATGACACTTACCCCGCCCGGTCTGACGAAACCGCAAGGGGCCAGCCAGCAACAGCTGCTGCTATTGCTGAGCACCTCAGGCACCGCCCTCCGGCCGCCGATAACAGGACCTCCTTCCCCTCTTCTCCCCTCCTTCTCCTCTTCCCTCCTCCATTGTCAACAAGTGACTCTTCCATCTAATCCATCCTACAATCGCACATTTCCATCTCAGGTTTGTCCTACCAGCTGCCGGAACCATCGGAAGAGCCCCTTGGCAACCTGCTCGCAGCATCAACGGAAGCTGACTCTGCCTCTCACCCAAGCAGTCACGCCGTTATCTTGGTCGTGACCACAGCCAGCTCCCACCATGACAGAACCGCTCACCAAGGTCGATTCCGCCGTCCAAGGCCTGTCATCCTCGCCGCCCAAGGAGAAAGGCCACAGGAGGGCAAGCTCCAGCGCCGCTGGCGTCGCGAACATCAATGACCTAGGTACGCTCGCCTCTCCCTTGCTCAGGCCCACACTCCTCGCCTACGCCCACAACGTTAAGCACAAGAGCCGTGCTAATATGCGTCCTTACAGAGAAGGACGGCATTCCGATAGTGATTTCTATCGAGACCCAAAGAACGGGATGGTATGTCATCAATTCCAACTGTGGATACGACCGCGCGTACTTCTGCGGCTATGGAGTCCCGTCGTATCGTTCCTCGACGCTGACAAACTCTCTACGCAGGAAAATCAACACGTCCCCAGGCACAGTTGAGGAGCCTGAAATCCTCAAGAAGGCCTTGGTTACACCGCTCGTCAAGAGGATCGACTTGCATTTCCCCCTGGGAATGGAGGTAACAGCAAGGAACCTTAAGGGCGTCACAATCAAGGATGCCCTGGACGCCATCCACAAGGCGTACAAGAAGCGGGTCAGTTGCACTCCTTTTCCAAACCCCCATGCCGAACCTTGACTGACTCTTGCGCCCAAGTCCGACGACGAATTGGATAACCCCTACCTGGCGGGGTTCGAGTGGGATAAGGAAGAGTCATGGACGCGGCTGATCGTCCACCTGCAAAAGAACCCAAGCAACACTGGCGGCGGCAGCGGCGGCGGCGGCAAGAAGAAGAAGTCCAAGAAAGACGAAGAGTAAGCTCTTCACTGTAACCCGATATCTGTTCCAATATTTCCTTCAACTCTTCTTGTTTGGCTTCGCTGGGTTCGTTGCGAGTCGGCGCCCGGGATATTGCGATGAGATACTCTCGCCGGGTTAGGTTTGGCCAGCTGCCGTGAGCGGCGCTGGTGTAGTGTTCGTGTTCAGATCGTGGTGTCGGTGCACCGAGGAATACATCATTCCGGGTTCGCCGTAACCCCCCCCAACGCAAACAGCTTTCGCAGTAGCAGGCTCCGGTGATGACATGAAGTAATGTGAAGTTATCCCACCCAATGTCGTACAATGCCGGGATGTGCGGGGGCCCGCTCCTTGACCCGTGCTCAGCCTCGAGCCGCTATCGTGTAACCTGTTGACGCGGATGAGCCAGCATCCAAGCCGAATTGGGTAGACCTGACACCCAAGCCTGAATCAACAAGTATTGGATGATTAGTCACCTTCATCAACCCCCTGGCAAGGACATGCTGGCTCTGGTACGTGCACTAGAAACTGCGGTGTTCGGGCGTAGTCAACGATGCCGTTTTGTGTTGCTTCGGCGATGGTTCCAGGCCATGGTCCTCGGACGACGCGCTATCAGCGACACGCCCAAATTGCTAGCATCGCTGTTAAGGCATCAGGCATCGTCCGCCGACTACCCTGCTCTAGTGCGGGGCTCCGCGCGGAACGCTGCGCCGAGATGGGTCGGCTACTGTCGGGCCGCCCCTCCTCCGGCTGATGCTCCCCACGGCGGAATGAGACCGGAGGGGAAGCTCGGGGGGAGAATTGAGTGTCACGTCATGAAACCGGCAATTTTTGGGTGGCGGGCTGCCATTTAAGATGCGCGCTCCCTCCTCGCTCTCCATTCGCACATGAACGGCCGTGAACCGAGACGCTGCTCGCCCTGACGATTGAGCCGAGATTGCCCAAGATGCCCGTCACGCAGTTCGAGACCAAGGAGAAGTACCGTTACCAGAACGGCTTCAACTGCCACTTTGAGTAGGTTTTTCGACTGGCTGGCTTTGCCGGGAGCCCGGGGCTGACAGGACGACAGGTCCGAGGCCGTCGAGGGAGCCTTGCCCATCGGCCACAACTCGCCCCAGAAGCCCCCCTTCGGGCTCTACGCCGAGAAGCTCTCCGGCACCGCCTTCACGGCGCCGCGACACGAGAACAAGCAGACGTGGCTGTACCGCATCCTGCCGTCATGCGCGCACCCGCCCTACCAGCCCGCGCCCGAGACGCGCACCGCGAGCGGCCTGCCCAAGGATGAGGCCTCCAAGATGCACTACATCCCCAACCAGCTGCGGTGGGACCCCTTCGACCACGACAAGGCCAAGGACCTGGACTTCGTCTCGGGCCTGCACCTCATCGCCGGCGCCGGCGACCCGACGCAGAAGCAGGGCCTCGGCATGTTCATCTACGCGGCGGGCAAGAGCATGGCCGACGACGCGGCCTTCTACTCGGCCGACGGCGACCTGCTCATCGTGCCGCAGGAGGGCGACCTTGACATCCGGACCGAGTTTGGCTGGCTGCTCGTCCGCCAGATGGAGATTTGCGTCATCCCCCGCGGCGTCAAGTACCAGGTCCACCTCGTCAACGGGCCCGCCCGCGGCTACGCCCTCGAGCTGTACCAGGGCCACTTCAACCTCCCCGAGCTGGGCCCCATCGGCTCCAACGGCCTGGCCAACGCGCGCGACTTCCAGGCCCCCGTGGCCTGCTTCAGCGAGGACTTCGGCGCCACGGCGTCCGAGGGCGCCAGCTCCTTCGTCGTGACCGTCAAGTTCAACAACGCCCTCTTCGAGACGCGGCAACCGCACACGCCCTTCGACGTGGTCGGCTGGCAGGGCAACTACTACCCCTACAAGTACGACCTCGGGCGCTTCAACACCATCGGCACCATCTCCTTCGACCACCCGGACCCGTCCATCTTCACGGTGCTGTCGGCGCCGAGCCCCGTGCCGGGCACCGCCGTCGCCGACTTCGTCATCTTCCCGCCGCGCTGGCTCGTGGGCGAGGACACGTTCCGGCCGCCGTGGTACCACCGCAACACCATGAGCGAGTTCATGGGGCTGATCCGCGGCGGCTACGACGCCAAGAAGGGCGGCGCCGGCGGCTTCGTGCCCGGCGGCGCGAGCCTGCACAACGTCATGAGCGGCCACGGGCCCGACGCGGACAGCCACGAGGGCGCCCGCGCGGCCGAGCTGGCGCCCGCAAAGGTCGGCGCCGGCAGCTGCGCCTTCATGTTCGAGAGCTGCCTCATGGTCGGCGTGACGGAATGGGGGCTGCGGACGTGCAAGAAGGTCCAGGAGGGATACAGCGAGGAGAGCTGGGGAGGCGTCAAGACGCACTGGAAGATGCCCGAGGGCAAGAAGGTGACGAGCCACATGCTCAAGTGAAGAGGCTATCTATCGACTTGGGGCGGAGCAAAACGAGGCAAGGGAAAACCAATTTGGCGACCGGACCTAGTGGCTTTGAGACCTTTGCTGCTGGCTGCGTGTGCGCCTCTCGCAGTGTATAGCACAAGAATGTATATGCGCAATGATCACGGCTGAAAATGACGATTGAACCTGCCCGTGTCTCTCCGTGCTGATTGGGAATATCGTGATTTGATTGTAAGTGCATAATGAGAGCTCATTGAACAAGCGCCTCACATCGTTGAAATTGCCTCGGGGGTTCCTTCTTCTGTTCAGTCTAATGGTCATTTCATTGAAAACATGTCGACGAGTTCGTTTCGCAAGGTGGCATTTACCCAGCGCAATACCTAGATGATGGAGTACGGCTTCAGAAACGAAGGAAGGCCCTCCAAGAATTCTGGATGGCTGCTATGGAAGCAGATATCTGCAATACTCTGATTGAAGATTATATACCCTCCATTTCCAGTGTTTATTCACACACCAGGACAACTTGTATACTGGGGCCTCGAGCATCCCGGGCAGTGGCTCGAACCGAGGCCACCGCCGAGATTATTTGATGGAGCCAGACTCCATCAACAGTGCTGAACAGAATGCTGGACCGTAATTGCCGCCATGTATGGCACCACTGTGGCTGCGGCTGTGATATGCTGCAACGTTCGACGAGTTCCCAAAGCCAAGGCGTGGATTCTGCACACACAATGACTTCTGGACCCGGTTACGCATGACCTTCTATCAGAAATTTCTGGAAAAGCCACATACTGTGCTTATCTGAAGTATGACAGAGAGCATGGGAGGCTATAGGTGGCGATTTGGACATTAGAAGGGCCGTAGAATACGAGGCCGTGCGAGTCTGCTCGAGGCTATTTGAACAGCGATGGACCGAGACAGGACCTGAACCGTGCAGCAAAAGTCCTCTCAGTCAAATAAAGAGCTGACAGTATCACGCAACATCCGAAGACTGACTTGTCAGTTAGAAACAGGGCTTCGCCAGGACCCTGGAGTTGACATGTTTATCAGTCCCGCCACTTATCAGACGGACCCCAGTCCGGGGTTGCGTTGTTTCCTTTCTCGGAATCACCCGGTGTGCAAAAGTGCACGGTAAACCCATACCGAGATGGGATCCTTGCCGAAGGCGCGGTACTATGCGGACCACGGATTGTTCGCTCTAACAGGTCCTCGCCCACGATTTTGCGTCTTATCCCCCAGCGTCAGGCGATTTGCACTCTTGCAATCGACTGTAATCTCCATACTTCCCAGAGATAAGCCACAAATGCCTGCTGCCCACTCAAGTGCAAGGGATTGACGCACCTCGCCACGTGCAGGGCGCTGGAGCGGGGACGAAGCCTTCAGGATTACCCGTTGGCCACCTCAATATCGGACCTTTTGTCCGCCAAGTAGAGACGGCAGCCACCTTTTCGAGTCGCGGGAGGTACCTTTGCCAAAAGGAGCCAAGTATCGACCCATGAGACACTGCTTATCATTGAGGAGCCATGGTGTGGAATGGCAAGAGTGTCTGTGGCGGCGAGGCCTTTGAGCCAGCCTGGGCCGAGGATCGCGACGGATTTGACGCCCCAATCTCTCCAATTTACTTCTAATTTAAGCTAAGCGAAGAAGTTTTGTGCGATGGTATCGGGAAGTTGCCAATCGGCTAGAAAGACAGTATGTCTCTCCCTTTTCACAGAGTTTTTATCGTGGATTCGGCCTCAATGCAACCCGGCCCTCATTGCTTTGCAGAAGACGATCGTGCTTGAACACTTCAGATATACCAGACCCGTAAGAGATAAATGACCTCCGAGATGCATTATGAGGTCGCGCGATGGCCGCGTAGCTAGCGCCAGCAACAGTTTATGGGGGTCATGGTGCCCTGTCTGGTCGGAGGACAAGCTTTTCTGGAACCTGCTAAATGCTGCGTCTCTCTCCAATAAGATGCTCGAGCTAGAATGAGCAGTATTCGTGAAAAGCTGCATTGTCATCCCGGCGTCTTGGACGTGGAGAGCCTAGTTCGGATTTGGCATGTATGTAGACACCAGGCAATAACGCATCATGAATACCCTTGCACTCTTATTCATGAGCAGATGAGATATCTGCGCTTCCTTGCTACAAGGTCCTCGGAAATTCGCGGACATGATCCCGCCAAGAATATTGAGAAGATGGTGTAGGAAGCTCTCTGCCCGTGGGCGGTTAGCTGAAAGACGGGCACTATTGTATTCATCACCAGGGACAGAAATAAAAGCCAAAAGAGCCCGAAAGGTCAGCGCCCAGGATCTTTGCTGCGACAATGCACAGTTTAACTCTGGAGGAGCTTCCGTTTCTACGATAGCCGGGGAACCAATGCACCGTGGTCAGGACGGCATGCGCTTGGCATCGAAGGGCGCACGTCAAAACTGCGAAATGCAAAAGTCCCTAGTAGTGAAGGCACTGGCTGCATCGCGGCGGGCGTCACCAGCTGACCGAGACAAGCTGTGCTGGCTCGCCCTCTCGTATGCAGAGGACAGGGCGCCATCTGCGGTGACGGATCGGTTTGCGCGACGCAACCAACCAACCAAGGAAGTTTTGACGTACCCGACACGACGCTGTGCCGCGGACGAGGTTCTTCCGACCAACAGGACGCCGCGTGCACCTCGCCCACCCTGACGCCGTTCGTTCGCTGCAGTACTTTCTGTGCGCTTGGAAGGGGGCACATCATGCTTATGCTTAAATCGACTGGTGAGTGGTCGGTTCGCACTGGCGCGCACGGTCTGCCTGGGGTCCGATTGCACGGGGGGAGGCGCAGGCCTCCAGCTTTCCGAGTTCGACAGGTGCTTGCACGAGTACGTGTATGGTGACCTCGCACTGCGGCGAGGGGGGGGGGGCGTAATCACGGCCAAGCCGCGGTAGCCGCAGCCTCTCACATATTCGGGAGGGGGTGGTGTGAGAGAGGATTGGAACCTTTTAAGCTGCAGGGCAGGGCCAGGGCTTGATGCTGCGGGGCCCGCTAGCCTGGGAAGCAGACAAGCTTAATTCTAGCGTCACCACCTGCCGTCCTTATCTCAGGCGGGTTCCTGGGGTCGCACACGTGTGGCGGCAGCTTCGAGGTCAGTGCCTGAGGCCAGCCAGCCAAAAGACGTCAGGGCGCCTGTGCCCGCCAAGAGCGTCTGTGCTCGCCCCATCCAACAAGTCATCGTCCAACAAGTCGACAGCGACAACCCTCATCACGACTCCATGGCTTGCCCCCCCAGACACCGGCCAACACGGAGCGCTCGGGGCTGCTGCCGCGTTCCCTCTTGCACCTTCTGTTTGTCGTGCCGCGTCTCGAAGCCAAGGGCTTGGCCGACAATCGTTGCGGCCCGGCCCTTCTAGACCACTTCCCCAGACTCAGATGTCAGCAGATGGGCGCTCCTTTCAAAGTACCCATGGCGCACCTCCGCTGCGGACGAAACATGTCCCCCGGGTGGCAGACGCCCGCCTGCACGTCTTCAGCCGCGTCGGCCCCCTCCTCCCCCGGCTTCCTGCTCCTCTCAGAGGGGAGTAAAGCCTTCTGCCAATGCCCAGCAAGGTCCTCCGCTCGGGAGCTCTAAGTTCACGGGAGATCGGGGAGAGTTGGCCCCTGGCATCGCAGTCGTTTGTCCCACCGCCACATTTACCCGTAGACCCCCTGCAAGGTGCCGCCCAAGCGAGGTGTGCAAGCACAAAGGTTCCTCTCGCCCTTATCATCCCGTCTCTAGTTCGCCACACCTTCCGAGGTATTGGCCACCTCAGTGGTCTGAGCCTTGCGGAGCGCTGTCGAATCTGAAATTGACATGAAGGTTCGGCTTTCGAGCGTCAAAGGGCGTGGAATGCCTGCGCTTGTCCGGTTAGACTTTGGCAGCGGTATTCTGGCAAGCTAGCCTCGTCTGCTCCGTACACAATGCACAGTCCTCTCTGCCAACTCGCCGAGGGTGGCGGTCTTCTTCCAACAAATTCTCCGGCCGAACCCCTCAGATGGCTGTAACCCACGCCATGTGCACAGACTGGCGGCGCCAAGTCGCTTGGCCCTTGGGCACAACTAGCTCAGTGTCTAGATATCCCTGGTGGACCCTAAGCTCGCCATCGATGGCGTGCAATCCATCCATTCGACCCAAACGTTCCAAATGCACCTTCCGAAAACTCTCCCGGCCGTCCTGTGGCACAGCATGCCAAGGCATGCAGCCCAAAGATGTACAAGCTCAGTATCCGTGAGGGCCGTGCTATATGTAAAGCGCCTGTTTGCCGCACGTTTCACCCACCACCTCCTCTTGACAAGCACGCGTTGTTCACAAGACCACGTCGCCGCGAGCTTGGCCTACGATAAGTCGCAGCCATGGAGAAGGGGCCCAAGCACGATGAAAACGTCCAAGTGCAGGGACAGGGCGTTTTGAGCAAGACCCCGTTCGACACTGTCGAGAAAGTCCACACCGTTGTAAGTGACGGCTTCAACGACGGAGTCGATGAGTCTCTAATTCGAATACACAGTCCACCGACGATGTTGAGACAGATCGCAATCACACCATCGAGGGGTGGGTTACGCCCACTCATCACCCCATTGCCTCCGGCTTCGCGCTAACATCAAGTTGCAGGCATCTCAATGCTACCGAGGATGACATTCTCGAAGCCAAGGAGTTGGCTGCGTCGCTTAGCCTCGAAGACATCCGCGGAATGATGACAAAAGTGTTGGCTATCCATGACGGCGATCCAAACTTCCCCTACGTGACACTGCAAAATATCAAGGAGTTTCTAAGTGAGTCTGACTACGCGCAAACCACGACCAAGACCCCCTTTATTGACGGCAGCAGACAATGAAGATATCATGGAAAACCCCGAGAAGCATGAGCGACTCATCGAGGAGATCAGACTAGAGGCGGCGCTCATCACCAACAACAGCCCTTACGCCGAGGTCCGAGCCGTCGTCGATAACCATGACGATCCGAACATCCCTGCCTCGACCGTCCGAGCCTGGGTCATTGGGGTTTTCTTTTCCTGCCTTCTTGCCTCCATCAACCAGCTCTTCAGCATCAGACAACCGGCCATCCGCTTCGATACCAATCTGGCCCAGCTGCTGGCGTTCCCAGTCGGCAAAGCATGGGAGAGATGGATGCCCAATTACGAATTCACCATCCCCTTTACCCGTCGCAAGATTAGCCTGAATCCGGGCCGCTTCAACAAGAAGGAGCACATGCTCATTGCCATCATGGCAACCACCTCCAAGAGTCTGCCCTACACCAACTACATCGTCTGGGTGCAAGTCCTTCCACAGTACTTCAACCAGCAATTTGCGCGCAACTATGGCTACATGTTCCTCAATGCCTTCTCTACAAACTTCATCGGCTATGGTCTTGCCGGACTGACTAGGAGGTTCCTCGTCTATCCATCTTACTGCGTGTGGCCGAGGTCGCTGGTCTATATCGCTCTCAACACTGCGCTGCACGACGAGAAGAACCTAGAAGTTATGGGTCCGTTCAAAAAGATTTGGAGGATGTCCCGCTACAGATTCTTCATATACACTGGTCTCGGCATATTCGTGTACTTTTGGTTCCCCAACTACCTCTTCCAAGCGCTCACCTACTTTTCGTGGATGACCTGGATCGCGCCTAACAACCTCAACCTCAATACACTTACGGGAATGCAGAATGGCCTCGGGGTACGTACATTCACCTTGCGAATAAAATCTACCATACTAAACAACGTTGACTACTAGCTGTTTAACCCGATTACAACCCTGGATTGGAATGCAATGTGCCATAACGACTATGATCCCCTTGTGAGACTTGCCTCCGTTTTTAAACGTGTTCCAAATGTTCTAATACCGCAGGAAGCTGAATCCATCTTTTGCCACGTTCAACGCCGCGGGAGGAATGTTCATCGCGGGACTGTTCATCATCGCCATTTGGTACACCAATACTTGGAATACTGGGTACTTGCCAATCAACTCCAACCGAGTCTATGACCATTATGGCAAGCTCTACAACGTCACTCGAACCCTGGACCACCGCGGCATGTTTGATCTCGAAAAGTACTCCAAGTATTCCGCTCCGTACATGGGAGCTGCTCAATGTCTCGTCTAGTAGGTCTTCCACCAACAAACAGCACGCGCCGCTTTAGCTAACAGCAGCAGTGGATTCTTCTTTGCCATTTACAGCGCCGTGATTACCCATGTTATCCTTTACCACCGCTATGAGATCTCGATTGGCTTCAAGAATCTTATCAAGAGCCTAAGATTCAGGAAGAAGAAGAATGAAACCACTGAGGAAACAGAGACGCGGACCGCGCAAGGCGAATACGTTGACGTGCACAATCGCTTGATGGCAGCTTATCCCGAAGGTACCGCTTCCTACGAGACTGGCATTCTTGTCGTTTATGTTTTCTAACGGATGTGTTCCACAGTCTCTGAGTGGTGGTACCTTGGTGTTCTCGTCATCTCCATCGTTTTCGGTATCATTGGCATTGCTATTTGGCCAACTTATACCTCTCCTGCCGTTGTGTTCTAGTACGTCTCCTTATCAAGCGACTTGGGACCAACAGGTGCTGACAGTAGTAGCGGCATCCTTCTTTGCCTTATCTTTGTCATTCCTGTTGGCATTGTCACCTCCATGACAGGCCTGGAAGTGACCCTCAACGTGCTCGCTGAGTTCATCGGCGGTAGCATTGTGGAGGGCAATGCTCTGGCCATGAACTACTTCAAGTCGTACGGGTAAGTTCTTTTGCCGCCAGCCCGAGAAAGTTTCCGACATCAGGTGCTAAAAACAACAGATATGTCACTTGTGCCCATGCAGTGCATTTCGCCAACGACCTGAAGCTTGCGCACTACCTCCATGTAAGCCTTCCATGAAGCCAATATGCGCAGGACCAGCAACAGATGTGTGGCTAACGGCGTCTAGATTCCGCCTCGAGTCACCTTTGCTGGTCAGATGACTGCTACACTGATATCCACGCTAATCTGCACTGGAATCATGAAATACCAGGTACGTTTTGGCCTGTCTAATCGGACAAAGCACAGTTTATGCGCCATGCTAACACACACGGGGTGTAGATGGATATCAAGAACGTCTGCACACCGGAGGCACCCATGCGTTTCCTATGCCCCGGCAACAACACGTTCTTCACGGCTTCAGTGCTGTGGGGAACCATTGGCCCTCTCAAGGTCTTTGGCAAGGACGGCCAGTACAAGTGGCTGCTGATGGGCTTCCCTGCCGGAATCATGGTTGTCGTTCTCTCCTGGGCCCTACGAAGGATGTGGCCAAACTCGCAGGCGTTGAGACAGATTCACGTCGTCGCCGCCATCGGCGGTGCACTGGACTGGGCGCCGTATAGTAAGCATACACCTCCTCCCCTTGTCTTTGGAGCGTCTGGTCTAACAAGTCTGTCAGGCTTTGCCTACATGTGGCCGAACGTTCCCGTCGCCTGGTTTTCGTGGATCTATATCCGCAGCCGGTATCTTGCATTCTGGTCCAAGGTCAGTTCCTGCACCCTCCGCATTGCTGCGCACACTCCTGCTGTTCTTGCTGGGTGGTGAATCTGGCTCTAACCCGGTGCCCGCACAGTACAACTTTGTCCTCTCCGCCTCCTTTTCCGCCGGCATTGCCATCGCAGGCCTCATCATGCTCTTCTCTGTGCAGTGGGTGGATGTCAAGGTCGACTGGTGGGGCAACGACCAGCCCTTCCGTGGATGTGAGGCGGTGGCGTGCAAGCTCATGACGCTTGCCAAGGGGGAGCGCTTCTACCCCTGGTGGGACGCCAGCAAGATCCCTGCTCCTTAATCTTCACTATGCGCATGCGTGGGCTATTTCGCCAGCGGGCTGGGAGAAGGAGTGGACAGATTGAGAGCGCGCGCTCGAGTGTAGGCCTCTTTCGTAGTGAATGGCAACATGCTACGCTTGCCATTGTTGTGTCAGCGTTACCGTAGTACGGCGTGCCAAAACATGTGCAATCACTGGGAGAGCAACGAGGACATTTAACGTGACACAGATTTCATCTCGTTGCATCTACTTGATATCCCATCGTGTAATCATGGCCAGAGCCAGGCCGAGTCTAGAATAGAAGACGTTCAGGGTGCCGCACAGAAACCCTGGCCAACGCACTCCGTGACGAGCACGGGCCAGCTACTCTTCCTTGCTCTTCTTGTCATCGGCGTCATCATCCTCGTCGTCGACGGCGGCCCAGTCCCGCCAGCCCTCGCCGCGGACCCAGCTGACGCCCTTGCGCCACGAGCCCTCGCGGATGGCGCGGGCGTCGCGCTCGTAGACGACGCCCGTGACCATGAGGGCGAGGACGAAGATCCAGACGTCGCCGCCGCGCATGGCCTTCCACCAGCGGCGCTTGACGCCCACCTTCCACAGGCTGTCGACGCTGGCGCGGGCGCTGTAGAGGAAGACGCCGCGGCCGTGGCGGCGCTCGACCCAGGCCCACAGGCCGGCGAAGAAGCCGCCGAGGAAGAAGCGCTGGGTGGCGAGGACGTGGCGCGGCAGGTAGGCCTGGAAGAAGCAGATGGAGGCCCAGGCGGTGGAGATGGCGCCGGTGACGAAGCCCGTCATGCGCAGGGCGCGGGCGAGGATGCGCTGGACGGTGGCGACGGGGAAGTCGTAGAGCGCGCGGAAGCGCGGGAGGATCGTGAGGGCCGAGTAGACGGCGAGGAAGAAGCGGGCGAGGGGCGGGAACGAGTTGAGCCAGAAGGTGAGGTAGGTGCGCAGGCAGGACGGGTCCGAGGGGTGGAGGGTCGCGCACGAGAGCGAGGTGATGAGCGGGTGCGCCTGGGAGGATAGGGGGGAGACGGTCTCGAGAGACGGCGGGAGGACCGTCTTGTTGGGGAACATGGTCGGCGAGATGTAGGCGCTGAGCGTTGGTTCGAAGGTCAGTCTTGGAGTCCTCCAACGCGAAGAGGGGGAAGAAAGGGGGAGGGCAACGCACGGCCAGCTCAGGCGAGCCATCTGGGCGAGGCTATCCACGATCTGAGACGTCTTCGGCCACGCGAGGTGGACTGGCCAGTCGCGCGGCCGCTCATGGAGGTACGCCGACGAGTTTTTGAATATGAAGTTGCCGTACGCCTTGGTCACAGTTAGACAAGGATGCAAATTAGACAGGACGGAGCGAAGAAGGGGGAACCAACCGCGGGGAAGCAGTCCCGGTCGAAGACGCAGGCGTGCAGCAGCTGGCCAAACGTCAGCGGCTGCAGCAGCCAGCTGCCGAACCACCAGGGCCGCTCGCGGCGCTTGCCGTCGGCGCGGACGCCCCAGACGAGGCCCTCGGCCTCGCAGACGTTCCAGCCGAACTCGAGGGCGCGGAAGGCCGTGTAGATGGCGACGGAGACGCGCAGCTGCTGGGCCGGGTAGACGCCGAGGGCGAGGCCGGCGAGCGAGGCGCCGACGGCGGGCGCGTAGGGCGACGTCAGCGTCGCGGCGGTGCGCGGGTTGCGCCGCCGGAAGGGCTCGACCTGCGCGTCGAGGAGGTGCGCGCGCAGCCGCGACAGGAACCGGAAGAGGATGCGGTAGAGGAGCAGGATCGACGAGAGGGAGAGCGAGAGCCGCAGGGCGGGCGACTTGTAGAAGGGCGTCTTCTTGCCGCTCGCGCTCGAGCTGTGATTCATGCGTCTTGCCGTCAGCAACATGTCCTTCTCATCACCATCACCTCCTCCAGCACCAACCACGCGGTTTCCGGTACTCACTCTGCGTCTCCGGCCATCCTCCTCGCGACGGCCTCCCAGCCCTTCATGCCCACCCACGTCACGGCGAAGACGCGCAGCGCGTGGCGCACCGCCTTGGCGTTGTAGTCGTCGCCGCCGCTCCTGCGCGGCTGCAGCGCCTTGTCGACGGCCGCGGGGCTGGGCACGCCGCGCCGCACGACGCGCGACCGCGAGAGGATGTACTTGTGCAGCGTGGCGTACTCGCGCGCCGAGATGGTGTAGCGCAGCGTGTTTCGCAGCACCGGGTCCATGGTCTTGGGGCCGCCGGCGCCGGCGGGCGACGACGCGGCTGGCGGCGCGGGCGACGCCATTGCGGGCAGGGCGTCGTGGGGGCGTCCGGCTCGATGTGCGGGTGGATGGGTAGGTGAACGGATGGACGGCTCGAGTGTTGTAGGGAACGTGCAGTCGTCGCTGCTCGAGGTGGTGGTGGCAGTGGTGGTGATGTTGTTGGGCAGCGCCGTCGTGCCTTGGCAGGACGCGGCTGTCACAAGCTCGAAGCTCCCAGCTCCCC
Source organism: Albophoma yamanashiensis (assembly GCA_001600555.1). Lineage (NCBI taxonomy): Eukaryota > Fungi > Ascomycota > Sordariomycetes > Hypocreales > Ophiocordycipitaceae > Albophoma > Albophoma yamanashiensis. Next base: position 1,619,482 of record BCKH01000007.1, on the reverse strand, counting down.
AATCAGCGGCGTGTCATCAGCTTCGCTGCTCGGTAGCCAGGCCTCAGCAGAAACCCAGGTACAGCGCGCAGACAGAGTTCGTCTCACTCGTCTGCAGGTGCTCCTGAGGTGCCAACACGGAATCCCGAGTCTGGCGTCGCGTGGCAGTGGTGTTGGATTGGGGAAAAGTGCAGGAATGCAATCACAAGAGGTCCAGCGTGACTATGACCTCGGCTCGACAGGGGGAACGTCCGGGGAGCGCTCCGAGGTGGTGGGGGCGCTGCAAGCCCGCCAGGGTTTCCCCGCCGTGTCTCGGGGCGCCTCCGCCTCCGCGCCGTCCTCCTCCATCCGACTTCTGTCCGTCCCATCTCGCCCCAAATTGCAACGTTATGCGCATGGCTCTGGGGGATTAATGCCGTGCCATCACGCACCAGCTACGCGCTTCACCTTTCATGACGCCGCCAAAGCATCTGGGCTGCAAGACAGGGATGGATCTTTGCTGTCATTCAAGAGCAACGAAATATCAAGCTTGGCAAGACATGTGAAAGGCGCACCGCACCGTCCCTCCGACATGTTCATCCTCTGCCGACCCTCTCTCGCGTCAGGCTGCCAGCACACCCCAAATTCTGCACGAGCTTCGATCCTGATATTCTGACCCTGAGCGCTGGACTAACCTTGGCCATATCCTACCGACCCTAAGACCGGCAGTTGCCCGTCCAAATGATCCCCTTCGAGGTAAAACACAACTGTTTCCACCTTGCTGGTCCCATCTGTGCCTCGCTCAGTACATTCAACCATTTTGTTCTTGCTCTGCCGACGTCTCTAGAGCTCTCTCCTGGTATCACCCCACCAAAAAATCCAGCCGCAAGATTCTCTCCTACTTGCTCTCCTCACAGAGTGCAATCTCCGTCTCCGAAGAGCAACGGCTGTCGGCTTAAGACGACCCTAGTCTCCACCCAAAAAATTCATCTGCATCCCCAGACGCAGTCATCTTTTTCGTCTTCTCCTTCATTCCTCAACGCAATCTCCATGCTAACCCCTTGCGGAGTGCCACGATCAAGCATGACACACCAACAGCGCGAAGACAAGGGCGTAATCGTTGCCCTCGGCATTTTCGCCCTGGCCTTCCCATGCAGAGAGGCGGGGGGTTCTCGAAAGACGTCGGCGCTCATCGACGAGCAGTAAGCGCTTTTGTCAAACTGGGGAAAAAAAGGGGGGGGGGGGGGGGGGAATCATAGTCCGTAAGCAATCGCCATCACGGACCAAATGCTTTTACTGCGGTGCAAAATGCAATGCCGATTCGCCAACTCGTCAATCAATGTCGTAAGTCGTGGGCGAGAGTGCTCATGGATACTCGGCCGCCGATCCGTTCTGCGGCTCCCTCAACGGGACCCAGGTGCGGCCAAGCGAAGGCCCGTCCAGGTTGCCGTGGGGCAAGATACCTTCCTGCCACCCCAGCGCACTCCACGGGCCCAGGTCCTGCGGGTTGGGGCTGCAAAGCGCCCTTCGGATCTCCTCGCAGCCGGGAACTCGCCCGCTCACCACCGCGTCCAGCGCACGAAGGCGGCGCGCCTCGCGCTCCTCCACCGCTCGCTTGATGACGCGGTAGCGGGTCTCGGTGTTTGCCCAGCCGTTGACGTTCCCAGTTCCGGACGATTCTAGGATCATCTTGAGCTGGGTAAAGGGCAGATTGAGAAGGACACGGGACAAGACAGCGTGCGACACCGGCTGGGCTTGTTGCGTCGCCTTGGGCGTCTCCGACTCGGGCGCATTCTTGCCCTCTGAGAGGGAGAGGTCGCCAAACTGAATGTTGGTGATTTGCTGCGAGCGGCGCCCTTTTCCAAGCTGCACCGACGATCCTCTCGCGATCGCGGGCGAGTTCGTCGACTTCGAGGCCTCCAGAGTAGGGGTGGGTGGGGCTGCAGGATGTGCCGGAAGTCGAGCGTACTGTTCGCTCGCTTCGGCCGAAGCATCGAGGTTGAAGCTTGGCGGAAGGTTGTGGACCACGTACGTGGCCACCGCGTTGAGGATGGCACGCGAGCCGTCTCCGTACCTGTACGACTCGTGGGATCCATTGTCGCTGTAGCCTTCCATGGCAAACTCCAAGCCCTTCTCCAACGTGTGCCACCCCAGGAGCTGTGCTGCCACGTCGCAGCCTCGTCGCACAACAGGAGCCCAGTCGAGCAGGCAGCCAGCAGCAGCGTAGGATAGAGCGAACTCAAACTGCTCCCTGGTGGACCCAGCTTCAATCACGTCCCCAGAATCCGCTCGGTTGCGTGGCGGGACGTGAAGCAGTGGCAGGCCATAGAGGCGCTGAACCGCCATGTAGAAGGATTCCGACCGCACCCATCGACTGTCGCTCTCGAGGAGCAACGCCTGCAGACCCCTGTCGGGAACACCGGCCTGAAGCGCCTGTTTCCGGAGCAGTGCAGAAAGCTCAGGGCTGCGCGCAAAGATAAGGCGGTGGCCAGGGATGCGAACGGGCCGCGCCCTGTCATCTGAGTATCGAAGTTCCAGTGTGCAGTCCGCAAATTCTGGCGACGCAAACTGCTGCTGCAGGAACCCGATGATGCCATCGCCAAGGTCTCCAGGAGGCATCATGGGCGGGGGTCCTGCGTTGGGCATCATGGGCCTGGGATACTCGGGGGGCACGAACATTCTCCCTCGCGGGTTCTGCGCGTGCATGTCGTCGCCAGGAACGGGACCTCCGTTACGGAGAGCCGCCGGCGGGTACTGGCTGTACATGCCATTCTCCTCGGGGTGGGCAGACGACTGGGAATCGTGAAAGCTGTGCGGAGTCGACGACCCGAAGCTGTTCCCATACGGAGGGTAAGGTTCCATGGGACCATAGCCCATGGCTGGACGGCCGTAGTTGTCAAAGTTCGCGGCAGGCATCATTTCCGTGCCGTACGGCATCATCGGCGGGAAGCCATTGGTGGCATGGCCCATGTAAGCCGGTCGGCCCTCGGGGGCGGCCATGCCGGGCGGCGGCGCGATGTCTCCAGAATGCGGCGGCGCAGGAGACGAGCTCTGGGAGCCATGGAAGGTGCCGAAATGGATGCTTCCGTTGCTCAGGTGCGCCTGGTGCATGTGGTGCGGTCCGTTCTGCGGATGCGGCCGCGGGCCGCGAGGCACGTCTCCGTTCCCCATGATGCCCAGAGGTCGGTTGGTGGGCTGGAAGGGAGGCGGCATCTGGTAGCGAGTCGGCGAGATGCCTGGCGGAGGGCGAGACAGGACAACCTTGGCGGAGTGATGCTCGGCTACGTCCCTCGTCAGCGTCAGGCAGGCTTATCAGGGGGGCGGAACTCACAAGGCTTCTGCGGCAGCTTCCTCTCGGCAGCGGTGCCGTCCAGAGTGACGGATGTCTCAGAAGGGGGGTCGGGGCTGGGCTGGTGAATTGGCTGCTCAGCCGCCTGCACCTCGGCGGAGGCGTTGCCGTTTACAACAGCCACTTGCTCGCTTGGGTCGACGGCACCGGCGGCAGCAGGCGCTGCTTCGTACGCAGGGTCAGCAAGGAGTGTCGCAAGCGTGGCATCGTGGGCAATGCCGGCATAATGGAAGGAGCGTGCGTACCTGTCGCTGCGAGCCCGTTGGTCCGTCCATCAGCGCTGACGGGGGGGTCGACGTCGCCCGGTAGTGACTCAGCCTCCTGCTTCGTGCGGGGGACGGCGGAGCTATCGACTGCTTCCTTGGGCTCTTCCTGGACGGTGCCGTTTGTGTCGCGCTTTTCGGTCTCGGGCTCGGGAGGCGGCGGGCGAGTGGAAGCTGCAGCCGCCGCAGCCGCCTGGCGCTTGACGTAGGGCAGAGGCAGCGCGGGCACGACAGGCCTGGGCGGCGGCTTGCTGCGACCCTTGGACGAGCCGTTGGCCGGCGCCATGGTGCAGTGCGGGCAGGGTCAGGGCGCTGCTCTGCTTCGCCTCGCGCAGCGTCGGTCAGGAGGCGGTCGCGATGCGGTGCGGTGCGGTGCGGTGCGTGGGTCGAGGCGATGACCCGAAGGTCGGCGACGCTGCTGTGGGGATTTGGTGCGGTGCGGTGCGGGCACGAGAGCTCTAGAGGCTTCGATTTGCGAAGGCCCGCTGCAGACCGACCGGCTCGAAGGAGGCGCTCTACCTTAGGATCCGCGGCCAAGCAGCTTCGGGCCCGTCATGAGGAGGCTGCACGGCGGTGCACCTCGCAACAGGACGTCACGTCGCTTGAGGGAGTCGTGAGGGGAGAGGTCTCGAGACGCACGGGAAAGCCTCGACCACAGCTCGGCTTGCCTTGCTGAGGTCATGACAAAATTTCAGAGCCTGCGTCGCAATTTTTGCGCTAGGACGCCCCCCCCCCCACGTCTGTGAGGTCCTGCCCGCCCAAGCCCTGCGCCAGGTGCCTCCAGCGGCCGGCCGCTACCCGCACGCCCTACGGATGCGAGTCCTATGGGCGCCGGAGCCCGGCTGATTCTCGGGCCAGGTTCATCTACAGAGACGGCCAGGATCATCTACATGCAGAGACGTCTCAGGAGATCCGCAGCATACAACTCACCACTGCACGCACGGCTTGGCTGTCAACCGCAAGTAATACTTGCAAATATGCGCTGGCCATTGATGTGTGTTCAGATCTGGCATGGAGACCTGCCATGCCCCAACTCGTACAAGGATCCCTGAATACCTTGCGGGCGCAGATCAGCTCTCCCAAGTCAGTCGGGTCTGTTCGTATATTGCATTCAAAACTCCCATGCTGGCATTGAACGAAAAAAAAGCACCCAGAAGCTCTAAATGTGTCGTGTCCAGACCAAGATTTCTCCTCCACTTGCAACTCATGCCAGTCCATCCCCATGTACTAGTCTCGCAATCAGTACATATAGAAATATCGCGGCGCCCGCGACAAGCAGCTTGTTCCGATATATCCAACCCCGTCCGGCGTCTCGCTGCTGAACGACGGCATCAACAACGGCCTGCGTTTGATTCCCGCTCGAACCCGCGATACCGAGCTGGGGCCCGCAAGACGAGCCGTTCTCCCCGTCCATCCGGTTGCCGGTCGCCTGGTCGATCTTGTTCTTTTTGATGTATTCCCAGTTCTCCACGTCTACCTCGGGCCATTCTGCCCGGAACTTGGCTCCGCCGTCGCCTGCCTTGACGTTGCCCTTCTGCGCGGGGTTGGCTTTGGACTGCGAGCCGCCGCCCGTCGAGTTCCACCATCGTGACCGTGAGGCCAGATACTTCTTTTCGGCGGAAGATGTGGAAACAGAGCCCGTCGTCATCTCGTCGCTCGTCATGAAGGATAGTAGGCCGATGAGGATGGTCGACACTTCCCAGGCAGGGTTGAAGGACTTTGGGTGGAAATCGGATATGGAGAGGCACAAGCGCGTTGACGGCTGGAAGCGGCCCGATGGGGTGTGCATGCGGATCGCTGGCGGCGCAAACGGGTAGTTCGGAGGGAATATCAAGGTGCCCCAGTACTGGCCGCCATGGTAGGGCGTATCTTCTGGACCGGTGATGATGTAGTGCCACCTGCAGCAGCTGTGTCAGTGACTGGCAGCAACGTGATCACATAGGAGTGTGCCTACTCTAGGATGTTAGACTCGGAGGGATGGGCTGTGATGTAGGGCGGCGGGTTCTCGGAGATGGTCTTGTACTCGCGCGTCAACTGCCGAGGGTGTCAGCACGTTTCGTCACGGCCATAAAGAGGGGCTGAACGTACTCGCTTCTGTGCCGCTTTGGTTGCCATGGCTGCGGCGTGAATGAATGAGCGGCTTGCAGCGGCCGCGACGGTGGTCGAAAAGGGAGAGTGGTGCACGAGGCCGATCGCGTGAGGTGGTCAATCCGATGCGCCCTGCCGGACCGGAAGAATAATACAAAGGACGCGAGGCGTGACACCGCTGGAACGACGCTTAATGAAACATGAACGAAGAGAGAGATAGACAAGCCTGGATGCGGTGCTGAGCCTATGCGACCGAGGTGGACGAAGAGGCGCCGGTGATGCGTTAGGGACGTGTCGTCAGCAGTTGTCGTTCGAACGGACGCAGCGGATAATAAGGCACGGAGATAGCCGGGAGCATCCGCGCTGAAGGGGACGTTGCTGCGCCTCGCACGCGCCACACGAGATGGGCATGCGCCACACCTCGACGTTCGGCATGGAGGGAGGCAGCTCCCCGACCCTTGCCGATGAGACCACCAGTTTGCTTCCTCGACAAACACCTGACTCTGGCCATTGAACGGGAGTTGGGTTCGAGAACTGCGGCATGGCGTCCAACACGAGCTCCTCCGGGGCTCAGGTAAGGCCCGAACCGATTCGCAGCTCCAGCTCGCGCAACACGACTGACAGCTGTGCAGCAGGGCGGCTTCGACAAGCTGCACTCCGACACCCAGGATGTGCTCAACGCTGCCAGGTCGAGCCCGGAGTTCCAGAGCGCCGAGCATGAGGCAAAGGAGCGCAGGGTAGCACAGATGGTACGGTGGCCTTGCCTTGCGGGAGGGCAGCTCGCTGACACCACATCAGATGGCCGACCAGACATCCAGACCCATGACCATCAACGAGATCTCCGTCAACGGCGCCAAGAACATCCGACGAAGCTTCCTTGACCCGATATTCTCCCCGCTGCTCAGCGACAGCCCGAACGCGCCATCGACCATCGGAGAGGTCATGTCCAAGCTGCAGATGGCGAGCGCGAAGCTCTCTGGACTGCGTATGTTGGTCTCGCAGCCTTGGAAGATCTAGCAGCTGACTTGCGCAGAAATACTACGGCAACCTCCGGAGGTCTTTCTCTCTCAATCGAGCCAAGTCGATCCGTCTACAAGTCCGAGCGATGTCAACGTCTCCTTTGGCCTGCGCGAACTCCCCCGCTTCAAGCTTCAGACCGGCACCGATGTTGGCAATGGCGAGGGTTCAGCCTACGGTTCCCTGCTGTGGCGAAACATGTTCGGTGGCGCCGAGATGCTCACGTTGAACGCCAAGGCGGGGACTCGCACGAGATCGGCATACAGCGCCAACCTGAGCGCCCCGGTGTTCAGCGACCCCGACATGAGGATCTCGCTCGAGGGCCTGGCGTCTGCGGCAGAGAAGCCGTGGGCATCACACGAGGAGGTCGTCAAAGGCGGATCTGTGCGATTCTCGTGGCTGAACGCCCAAAGGGATACCCACGCAGTTGAATACTCAGGGGCGTGGCGACAAATAACTGGACTCTCTGAAGGCGCCAGCCCGACCGTACGACAAGATGCCGGAGACTCCATCAAGAGCGCCATCAAGCACACCTTTTATAGAGAGAGGCGGGACAATCCCCAGCTGCCACAAGACGGATACATGCTGCGAACCATGTGGGAGCTGGCAGGAGTTGGCCCTTTGGCTGGCGATGTTGCCTTCTCCAAGAGCGAGCTCGAGATGAGCGGCGCCGTCCCCATTCCTCTGCCGGGAGTGCGGGAACGGACAGGCATTTCGATCGGTGGTGGCCTGAGGATGGGCATGCTCTGGCCACTGCCTCTCGGCTTCAACCTCGGCGGCAACACCCCTCCGAGCCGCCTCAACGATCGTTTCCTTCTTGGTGGGCCCACCGATGTTCGCGGCTTCAAGCTTGGTGGTCTCGGACCGCACGACAGCCAAGACTCGGTCGGCGGAGACCTATTCGCAGCAGGAAGCGTGAACCTGCTGCTGCCGTTGCCGTACAAGGGACCAGACTCTGGATTACGATTTCAGGTCTTCGCCAACGGTGGTCGCTTGGTGGCATTGAAGAACACAGGCAAGGCCAAGGAAACGGACTCGCAGGGCTTGACTGCAAAGGCCGTGCGGGACGGCATGCTGAGTGCCGTTGGAGACCTTGTCAGCGGCGCTCCCAGCATGGCAGCCGGCGTGGGCCTCGTCTACGCACACCCGGTGGCGAGGTTCGAGTTGAACTTTAGCTTGCCGCTGGTGTTGAGGAGAGGAGAGGTGGGAACAAAGGGGCTGCAGTTGGGCGTCGGCATCAACTTTTTGTAACTCTAGAAGTGACTGCGCATAGACGCTGTAAAACAATTCTCTTACGAACATGGGGCCATTTGCAATCCTATACGCGGTTTCCCACCATGTGATACTGCTCGGCGGGTTCAACAGAGCTCAATCCCAACTTCACTAACAGGGCCCAAGAAATCGCTACTTGTTGGCGTGACCTCGAGCTGAGGACATCTTGGACCACCCAACTTTAATGCCGCGGCCAGAAGGTTCTCATCCCACCCTAGACGATATGTCGGCTGCAGCGCCAATAGGTGAAACACCCTCATGCCATCCGCACGTCCTGTACGGAGTACACTCTGCCCTGTTCCGGTGCCCATTCACCACTTCGATCCTTTCGCCAGCCTCTTCGGACGGTAGGTCCTAGTTTTGCTTCACGCTCCTCACTGCGAATGGCTCCTTCGAGGACTTGCCGCCTCGACAACTCGAGCTACTTTGGGGGCTGGTCTCGCTTTTGGCCATGAGGGGTCTGCTCCAAGCAGCCAAGCCTGATGGTTGGACGAGAATGCTATGTGTCCAATCGTTTCTTCTGTGGGTGAAAGAGACGCATATATGCCTGGACATACCCGCTGCCGATGATTGGACCTCGGGCTTTGTGCTGCGTGTTCGGGCGTCTACGTGCAGGACGGCCAGCCGGGAAATCCTGCATCTTGAGGCTTATGAATCACATTCTGCAGTCGTTCCCGGGCCGTTTTCCGTGTTCTGCATGCAGCGGGATGAGGCGATCCTTGTGATGACTGCGATACACCTATGACATGTACAATACATCCTAGGGAGGTACTGCCACCGTCCTCGCTAATGTCCCGTCCGGCAGCGTTGCGCGCAGTAGAACGTGGCACCGTTTACGGGACATATATCCCCTGCGCATGGCCAATTCTCAAGCCAGAAAAGTCAAACGAAACTAAGGTCCAGAGGGCAGCTAGGAAATAGACCATACATCTGCGCCTGAAGCCCGCCAGGTCTGCTACTCCACCGTGTGATCAAAACTCACATACCGACCTGCCACAGCTTAATCAAAGAAAACATGCCGGTCCTGGTAGACAAGGTCGATTCGAAGCCGCAAGGCCCTCGAAATATAGGCACATGGTACCGGGACAGCCATGCTACTACCGGGCTGATTGAATGGACAACAGCGAAGCCAGAAGCCTTTGGCACACATAGATCAACCGTCACGGAGAGAATCCCAACGGATACGAATCGACCAGAGGAGACCCATACCCTTACGATTGATGCAATTTTAAACGATGGCCGCCGGACGGCCTTGATCTACCGGTGTATCACGCAGCCTACGGATCTCCATGACGCCCTCACCCGTATCGAAGAGCCGCCTTGGAATGATAAGCGTGTTCTCGACAGACTCATCGCGGCACAGGTCCGATCCCTCCATGTCCACTTTCAGATTCATCACGCAGCTTTGCGAACCGAAAGCTTTGTATTCTTCGGGAATCCCAACAAGCCAGACTTCACCAAGCCCTATGTTCTCGATGGGCACGGCCGGCGTCTCGCGACATATACCAACATCCTGAATTCCAAGCAAACAAACCTCTCTGGTGCGACCAAGCCTGGTCTTTGTTGATGGTGCTGTCTGAGATTTCCGAGTGGAGGCCGCTTGACAGAACAATCCACAACGAAGCAGACTTGCGCAGCAGGCAAGTACAGAGGAAGCAGCAGGCAAATAGGGCAGATTGGGATGGCGGACTTTCCAGGGAGGTCTTCAGGTACGGCTTCCAACATCTCGACAAGGATCGCGGCACACTCGAGAAGTACACCCGATGGGACATCAAACGCTTTTACGATAAACTGTGTCAGCTTCTGACACCACTCTGAATATACGCTTTAGGCATAGGTCGTCCCAGCTGTCTTGGTTTATACTGCATTATTCTTAGGCTGCGTCAAATGCGAGGATGGCCTCATCTCAACATACCATCTGCCTTCGCGCCCCGACATGTGTAGCGCAAAACCACCATCACCTTCAGAGGGGCCCAAAGCACTTAGTGGTGCAAATTTTGTGTGAAGATGACAATTTGCCCTACCACGCGATAAGATAATGTCATTCTTTCAGCCTTGCTCACCGGGTCCCGAATGGCGTAGTGACAGCTCCTACGCCTGTCGATAGATACCTCATTAAGATCAATAGGCTATCAAGAGATGTATTCTTCGGAACATGCTGTACTCTACAAAACAGAACTTGAAGAAGTGATGCAGAAACGGGCCAACATTTGTTTGGCCTCGTCGATAAGGTTCACAGATGGCGCGCTGCGCATCTCAAACAGATCACGGTACGAGACGGTTCGAGTATAGCATATGTCGTTCAGCTACACCACCACGGCTGCGTAGCGTTCATGGATGTGCTTATAATTTGATCTCGAGAACTGTTGACTCTCAGATCTTGCCCGTTCCCCCTGTGTATCCAATACCAGGAGAAACGAAACGTCAGGCGGCCACAGGTACGGGAAGGCAAATAGCTCGACTTATTCCGGGTGTTATGGTGTCATCCATCTACCCTCAAGTGTTGCAAGAGGAGAGGCTCATATTTGCGCGAAAAATGGCTCGTGGATGTGAAGGCTGCTGGCGAATCCCGCTCCCAGAACATCATCTGACCGGCGAGCTACAATTGATGGAAGTGATGTCTCAATATTGGGCCTGATCGACAGCATAGTCTCGAGTTGTCCAAATCATTTCTAGTAAACAAGAATTTCGCAGCCCGAGAGCTGGCACCGGTTCTGTCCGTACACACGAGTACGAGTAGACAGCATTCAACTCACATCGTAGCGGTCTCGGATTCTAAGCAAGGGGGCGGCAGTCAGAACACAGAAGCCTCGGCAGCCGCATTCTTCATGCGGCAGACTCACATACAAACCTCATTAACAGACGCGCCTCCGGCATAAGAAATTTGCCAGCTGTGCGTGCACGACGGATAGGTCTCCCCAATGGCATTCCGTCTACGCTAATTACTCCGTACTCGAAAATCGCCTGGCAAGGAAGAGAAAAGAGCGGCGAGTTCTCATTGGTAAAAGGTTCGGAGCCCAGGATGCCCGTGCATAAGCTTACTTGTAATATCTTACCCACCCTGCTGCTACAAACCCCCGGCAGTCTCAAGATTGAAGAGCCCCAGAGCCCATCGGCCATCCAACAAAGAGAAGCGATGCCTGGCCGTGAAACACGGCCCGGCTCTGCAATAATAGCACAGAGTCGGGGCCCATTCATGACCGGCGAAGGGGTCCGCGTTGGGTTGGGTTGGGGTGAACAAGGCGGGCCGGCTCGGACGAAGGAAGGGCGCGGCGTCGGGTCAGCCCGGGTGCACGACGGCTCGCTACAGCGGCCGCAGTAATACTCCGTATACGTACTAATTACGCAGTAGACCCTGCGATGAATTGCTCGGGTCGGGCTCTTCCCCTTCGAGCAGGGCTGGAGTTGCGGAGCGGAGCAGCTGGGTCCCGGTGCGGAGTTGTGCAGGGGGCGAGCCACCGCCCGTGGATCGCGTGGACATGGACCAATGTTAGAGCTTTGAACCTCCAAAGGATCTGCGCCGAAAAGATTGGCGTCGAAAATGTCCAGTTTGGCTTTCGTCATTACTTCAGGCTTGCTCGGCGCATATTGGTCGTTTTGGTTTCGAGCCATGTCTGCCGAGATAATCGGACCGGCGACAGGTGGGGGACTGTGAAGAGTCATACAAGTACTCGTACTCGTACATACGTAGCCATGTGTATGACGCTCGCTATGATTCATCGGCGCGATAGGGTTTTCCTGGGCGCGGGACCGCACAACGTATGGCCGTTGCGTTGGCCATGGTTTGTGCGAAAATCAGGAGTCTAATTCAAGATACTGCACGGCGTACGGAGTGGCGCAAAACAATGTCTTGGAGCCATCTGCCGTTGTTCTCGGCTTGTGCAGCCTCCTCCCTGGCGAGAAGCGCTGCAGGGTCTCGAGCAAGTTGCCCTGATGCGGCAGCTGTTTTGTTTCACTTGGTACGAATAGGAGCCCGGCGGACCTGGGTGGGTGCTGCACAATTCTTGTTTGAGGGCACGTTTGACGTGGTCGCGGCCGAAAGCCGTTGGTGGCCTGGTTGGTTCCTTTGCGGACTCGGGAGTACGAATATCTCGGCTCTCCTACAGTACGAATACTCGTCAGCGGTCCAACGGAAGAGCTCACCAACGCTTCCTTCATCGCGCGCGCGAGTACGAATACGTTGCCGAAACGCCGCACGGGCCACTCTCCACATGTCTTCTGGACTGTTTCCGCATATCTATCCGCTCGAGACGGACGGAGTATGTGTGTATCTCGGTAAGAGGAGACGACAGTTCGCGCTCCACCGTAGTTTAATTGCGACTTGTTGGTTGCCAGGTTGCCAGGCTGCAAGGCCCTGCTCTGTCTTGCTGCCTTGTTTGGGCATGTGTACGAGTACTGTATCCGTACGGAGTGATTACCTCCAAACACACAGTCATCGACGGTCGCCGCCAGCGGGCGGGCGGTGGGGGCGGCGCTCGGGTCGGGCTGCTCCAGGACCCCGAGACGTTAGCCGCGAGCCCGACGCAGTCCCGTGCCGGCAGACACCAGCCCGGGAGCTTGTCTTTGCTCCGCGGTCGTTGCACGGTACGCCGACGCGCGCGGTCAGTTGACGGCGACGTCGAGCCAGGTGACGGCCGATGGCATGGCATTTGCGCGGGCGCGCCCGACGATGCTCGAGAGCGAGGAGGCGACGTGAGGTGGGCGCTACCAGCCCTCTGGTACCGTCAGGTGTCGCCATGTGCAATGTCGGAGCACCTGCAGGCAGGTTGCTGGCTGCATGGTGCTTATTCCTGTGCGACCATGTAGCCTGACGTGGAGGCGTCGTGGACGGAGTGCGCCATGCAGGCGGCGATGGTGATGGAAACGGCGACGCCTCGCCGTGTGGTAGTGGGAGTCGACGCCTTCAGCGGCGCCGCAGGGCAAACTCTGCTGGAACAATACGGTGCCTGCACATTGACGACACCAGGAACGGGCTGTTGACAATGCCAGTCGCGGGCGCCCCCGTTGGCGAATGAGGGCGAATGAGGGCGAATGAGGGTGCAGGAGGGTGAAGGAGGGCGAGCGAGGGGCGAATGGGGAGCGTCGACGGCGGCCCACGCACCCGAAGGAGGTTGCCTCCCTTCCAAGGTTGGTGGCTTTCCGCAACCCCTGCAGGGATGCACGGCGAGGAGGGGAGGAGGGGAGGGAACGCGGTCGCATTCGGCGGCGGTGCCTTGCGAGTACGAGTCGCCGCAGCCGTCAACAACGTGTGCCCGCTGCAACTCCGCACGAGGCATACTACTGTACAGTACGTACACGTAGCTGTGCTTGCCGCGGTCACGATGCGCCCGGGTGGGCAATGGATCTGACTGTGCTGGGGCCCCGACGGGGTGCGCTCTGCACAATTTTCTGACGCTGCCGCCGGCTTGGTGGCTATCCGCTGCGAAGCCGCCCCGAGCCCCCACCCCTGGATGCCAGGCCCACGCCCAGAAAGAAGGCGCCCGCGATGCACCCGCTACGCACCCGCTGGTGAACCCACTGGGGCCGACACCCCCCCATAAAAATTTCCGCCCGTCGAGCAACCCGACGGCATCGAGGCGGGCGATGCAGTGACTGGCTTCTGTACGAGTACTCGTACGTGTGTGCATTTGCAGCCCTCTCGGGCTCCCGGAGACTTCGCTAGCCCTGCTCTCGCGCGCCGCTCCGCCGCCCGTCATCGCGGTCCTCTCTGGCAGTCTTTTTAATACACACGCCACCCCCCCCTTTCTCCTTGATCGCCGCTGAACACTTCGGCACAGTATATCCCTTTGTGCCTTGCTGTGGACAGCGACAGCGTGGGCTACCAGGAAGTTGCCACCACCCCACGCGCGCCTGGCTGAAAACGCCAGTTGCCCCCGTACGGTAGGTAGCTAGCAGCTACTTTGTTTCGTCGTCGAGACGCCAACGCTCCAGAGTCTTGCACCATCCCCCCCGAGGACACGCAGCAGACTCCCGATAGATTCGACCTTGGCCGACGCATTGGCAGGGACACAGCCGTTCGCCCTGAGTGAGCAGCCGCCCGCCATGTACGGCCTCAACGCCAACAACGACGCCACGGCCGCCGCCACGGGCGTGCCCACGGGCGTGCCCACGGGCGTCCGCCACGATGCCCATCACCAGGAGGACTCGGACGTGGCCCACGTCGACGGCTATGACGAGAAGACGTCGGCCGCCGAGACGCTCGGCAAGGGTGACAGCGACGACAGCGAGTCGGCCGAGGCCGAGATGGTGCGTCGCTCGTCGGTCGTCCAGGCCCTTGCGCGCTCCTACTCGCGCACCGCGGGCGCTGCCCCCGGCGAGAACCCCTTCATGGCCGGCCCCGACTCGCCGCTCAATCCCGCCTCGCCCAACTTCAGCGGCCGCGAATGGGCCAAGGCCATCGTCGAGCTGGTAGCATCGCAGGACGGCGCCTCGTTCCGCTCCGCCGGCGTCTGCTTCCAGAATCTCAACGTCCACGGTTACGGCGCTGCCACCGACTACCAGAAGGACGTGGCCAACGTCTGGCTGTCCGCCGCCGGCCTCGTGCGCACCCTGACGGGCTCCTCGGGCCGCCGGCGGATCGACATTCTGCGGCAGTTCGATGGTCTCGTGCACAAGGGCGAGATGCTCGTGGTGCTGGGACCCCCGGGATCCGGCTGTTCCACCTTTCTCAAGACCATCGCCGGCGAGATGAACGGCCTTTTCGTCGACGACGGCTCGTATTTCAACTACCAGGGTAAGTCGACGTCTTTTTCAGCCTCTCCCGGATGCAGAATCCATGTGCGTTTCAATTGGTTTGAGTTTTGGGGGGCTTGCCACGATCGGACGGAAGTTGCCGTGCCCCAGACTGCGGATCTGCAGCATCTCCAAAAGCAAGAAAAAAAAACGTGGGCTGGCGCGGGCCGGGTGGGACATAGTGTCGGAACATGCCGTGCGCCATGCAGTTGACGTGCATTGTGGAACATTGATTTGCGCGCGCACCTGGACTATTGGCTAATCGCTTCTTGCTAGGCATGACGGCCAAGGAGATGCATTCGAGGCATCGTGGTGAGGCCATTTACACGGCCGAGGTGGATGTTCACTTCCCCCAGCTGACCGTCGGCGACACCCTCACCTTCGCCGCCCGCGCCCGCCAACCGCGCAACCTGCCCATGGGCCTCAACAGGAATGAGTTCGCCGCGCACTTGCGCGACGTCGTCATGGCCATGTTTGGCATCTCTCACACCGTCGACACTCGTGTCGGTAACGAGTACATTCGCGGCGTCTCTGGCGGCGAGCGGAAGCGCGTCACCATCTCTGAAGCCGCCCTGTCCGGCGCCCCTCTGCAGTGCTGGGACAACTCGACCCGCGGCCTGGACTCGGCCAACGCCGTTGAGTTCTGCAGGACCCTGCGCCTGCAGACGGAACTCTTTGGCAGCACTGCGTGCGTCTCCATCTACCAGGCGCCCCAGAGTGCCTACGACCTCTTCGACAAGGCCGTCGTCCTCTACGAGGGCCACCAGATCTTCTTTGGCCGCGCCGATGCCGCCAAGCAGTACTTTATCAATCTTGGCTTCGAATGCCCCGCGAGGCAGACGACGCCCGACTTTCTGACGTCCATGACGTCGCCCCTGGAGCGCATCGTGCGCCCTGGCTGGGAGGGCAAGGTCCCGCGGACCCCCGAGGAGTTCGGCGCTGCGTGGAAGAACAGCGCCGAGTACAAGGCCCTGCAGGCCGAGATTGAGGACTACAAGGTGGCACATCCCATCAACGGCCCGGACGCCGAGGTCTTCCGCGCCTCCAAGAAGGCCCAGCAAGCCAAGGGCCAGCGCAAGAAGTCCCCATACACCCTGTCCTACAGCCAGCAGATCAAGCTCTGCCTGTGGCGCGGCTGGAAGCGCCTGACCGGCGACCCCAGCCTGACCATCGGAGCCCTGATCGGCAACTTCGTCATGTCTCTGATTATTGGAAGTGTCTTTTACAACCTGGACGACACGTCGGCCAGCTTCTTTCAACGCGGTGCGCTGCTCTTCTTTGCGTGTCTGATGAACGCTTTCGCTTCTGCTCTTGAGGTATGGCTCCCGTTCGCTTTGATGACGATTTCTCACCGAACATGAATTGACCCCGGTAGATCCTGACGCTGTACTCCCAACGGCCTATTGTGGAGAAGCATAACCGATACGCCCTCTACCACCCGTCCGCCGAAGCCGTGTCATCCATGCTCTGCGATTTGCCATACAAGATCAGTAACGCCATCGTCTTCAACTTGACGCTCTACTTCATGACCAATCTGCGCAGGGAGGTCGGGCCTTTCTTCTTCTTCTTGCTCATCTCCTTCGCCACAGTCATGGTCATGTCCATGATCTTCCGAACCATCGGGTCAGCGTCGCGCACTCTATTCCAGGCCCTTGTCCCCGCTGCTATCCTGATTCTTGACCTCGTCATCTTCACGGGCTTCGTGCTGCCCAAGCAGTACATGCTTGGCTGGTGCAGCTGGCTGAGCTACATCGACCCCTTGGCATACGCGTTCGAAGCGCTCATGGTCAACGAGTTTCACGGTCGCCAGTTTCGTTGCACCCAGCACGTGCCCACGTCCAAGGCGCCCGCGCCGGGCCTGGCCGAGACTCTCGCCAAGTACGCCAACGTCGCCCCGGAGAATCAAGTATGCAGCGCCGTTGGAGCTGTCGCCGGCCAAGATTACGTCGACGGTGACGTCTACAACCGTTCTCAGTTCGGGTACGAGTGGGACCACCGCTGGCGCAATTTCGGCATCGTCATTGCCTTCACCGTCTTCTTCCTCATCTGCTACATGATCGCTGCCGAGCTCGTCTCGGAGAAGAAGTCAAAGGGCGAGGTGCTGGTCTATCGCCGTGGCCACAAGCCCGCCGCTGCCAGGCACGCGGAGAAGAAGCATCACGACCCCGAAGCCGCCATGGCCAACATCGGACCGATTGTAACTGCCGAGAGGAGCCGCGGCCAGGGCAAGGAGGGAGGTGTCCTCCGCGAGCAGACGTCTGTGTTCCAGTGGCACGACGTGTGCTACGACATCAAGATCAAGGGCGAGGTGCGACGCATCTTGGACCACGTCGATGGATACGTCAAGCCTGGCACTCTCACAGCGCTGATGGGCGTTTCTGGTGCTGGCAAGACGACTCTGTTGGATTGTTTGGCCGACCGTACATCTATGGGTGTCATCACCGGCGAGATGCTTGTTGATGGCAACCCCCGTGACATGTCCTTCCAGCGCAAGACCGGCTACGTGCAGCAGCAAGATCTTCACTTGCAGACCACCACTGTGCGAGAGGCTCTTAACTTCAGCGCGCTCCTTCGCCAACCTGCCCATCTCCCCAAGGAAGAAAAGCTCGCCTACGTCGAGGAGGTCATTAAGTTGCTTGACATGGAGGAATACGCCGATGCCGTCGTCGGCGTTCCCGGCGAAGGTCTCAACGTCGAACAGCGCAAGCGCTTGACCATTGGCGTCGAGCTGGCTGCCAAGCCCCCTCTGCTGCTTTTCGTCGACGAACCAACCTCTGGTCTTGACTCGCAAACGTCGTGGGCAATCCTGGATCTCCTCGAGAAGCTGACCAAGGCTGGTCAGGCTGTGCTCTGCACGATCCACCAGCCCTCTGCCATGCTTTTCCAGCGCTTCGACCGACTCCTCTTCCTGGCCAAAGGCGGCAAGACCGTTTACTTTGGCGAGATTGGCGAAAACTCCAAGATCATGACCAACTACTTCGAGCGCAACGGTGGGCACCCGTGCCCCGACGAGGCGAACCCCGCCGAGTGGATGTTGGAGGTCATCGGGGCCGCCCCAGGATCGTCCACCGATATCGACTGGTTCGACACCTGGCGCAACAGCAAGGAATACCAAGAGGTGCAGTCCGAACTTGAGAACATAAAGCGCGGGAAGCAGGGCATTCCGTCCAACCCGGAAGACGAGGATCCAGGCAG
The DNA here is from genome assembly GCA_001600555.1 of Albophoma yamanashiensis. Classification (NCBI taxonomy): domain Eukaryota; kingdom Fungi; phylum Ascomycota; class Sordariomycetes; order Hypocreales; family Ophiocordycipitaceae; genus Albophoma; species Albophoma yamanashiensis. The sequence goes on along the minus strand of BCKH01000007.1, from coordinate 1,601,608 downwards.
CTACCGCGAATTTGCTGCCCCCTTCATGGTGCAGCTTCAGGAGAACCTCTTCCGCGTCTTCCAACAGTACTGGCGAACCCCCGTCTACATCTACGCCAAGACGGCGCTTTGCACGCTCGTCGCGCTCTTCATCGGTTTCATCTTCTACAAGGCGCCAAACAGCATGCAGGGCTTGCAGAACCAAATGTTTGCCATCTTCCAGCTCCTCACCGTCTTTGGTCAGATTGTTCAGCAGTCCATGCCGCAGTTTGTCATCCAGCGCTCGCTGTACGAGGCGCGCGAGCGGCCATCCAAGGTTTACTCCTGGAAGGTATTCATGCTGTCGCAGATCATCGTCGAGTTGCCGTGGAACGGGCTCATGGCCGTTATCATGTACTTTTGCTGGTACTACCCTGTCGGTCTGTACCGCAACGCCATTCCCACTGATGCCGTTACCGAGCGCGGCGCCCTCATGTTCCTCTTCTTGTTCATGTTCTTGATCTTCACCGGCACCTTTTCCACCTTTATCATCGCCGGATTCGAGACGGCTGAAGCGGGTGGCAACATTGCCAACCTGATGTTCATGCTGTGCCTCATCTTCTGCGGTGTCCTCGCCAACCCCGACACCCTCCCGCGCTTTTGGATCTTCATGTGTAAGTCTCATCCTCTAAACCCGGGCTCCCCGTATCATCCCTGACTAAACCGCAATGCAGACCGAGTATCGCCCTTCACGTACCTCGTCAGTGGCATGCTATCAGTTGGTGTCGCCAACACCGAAGTCGTCTGCGCCGCCAATGAGCTCTTGCACTTCGACCCCCCGTCCAACCAGACGTGCGGCGACTATATGTCCTCTTATGTCAAGGTCTTCGGCGGTCTCATCACCAACCCGGACGCGAAGACGGACTGCCAATACTGCCCAATCGCCGACACCAACACGTTCCTTGCGGGCGTCAGCAGCAACTACGCCGATCGTTGGCGCAACTTTGGCCTCTTGTGGGTCTACGTCGCCTTCAACATTGGCGCCGCGCTGTTTGTCTACTGGCTTGCGCGCGTGCCCAAGAAGAACCTCGGCAAGGAGAAGAAGAAGAAGGAGTAAAAAGGGCGACATACACCCATTCTCCTCTTTCCTTTGCCTTTCCCGTTTCCGACCTCGCCGGTATTCCTGCTTTCCTTGTTGTCATTACACGCTGTGGTCTATGGTGCTACAGACTGCTATTACTCATAGCTTCGGCTTGTGTCCACTTGTCCTCCATGCTAGTTTCCTCAAAATGTTAGTGGTATATTGCATTGGGATGCGGAGTTGGCAATTATTGCTGCTGAAAGCCAGCGCGCTTATAGACGACTGGTTCTGGTCTTTGCCATGCTTGGCCTCTTAGGCAGAGTGAGGAGAGAAGGGCAGACTTTGCTATATAGATAGAGGGAAGATATCATGTACATAATATAGATGAGCCAGACCAACGAGCTCACAGTCACGCTACTGCATGTTCACGGGCTGCCTGTGTGATTCAGAGGCAGTAGACAAGTCCTTGCAGGTGAAAATGCATCCCACCACCATACATAAAATTCGGCCTGAAACGACTCAAGACCCAGCCTTCTTCCATCGCAACACCGGTTGAGCTGCAGCTTTGCTCCAGGGCCTGGCGATCGTGGTCGCTGTACGCTCCATCAAGAGTGCCCTTCACCAAACGACCGAACTCACGCCACCCATTCCGTGCCCGGTTGCACCGCGGGTCGATCCACGTCCAGTCGCTGGTGCACATCCACTCGTCGTAACCGACGATTTGGGCGTCGTCGCGGGCGCACTGGGCCAGCCCGGAAAGTATTTTCGCGTAGACGCCGACGAGACGGGATTGGGACCGATGCACGTCGTGTGGCCGTGGTGGAAGCCTCAAAGCTCTTGAAGGCGGTGGGGATGCGGCTATTCGGGTTCCAGCCGGGGGACACAGAGTGGACGCGCTTGATCATTCATCTGGGAAGGGCTCATAGAATCAGCCCATGTATTGCCATGGCGAAAGCCTCGCTAACTAGGTCCTCTCCCTTGGCAATAGACTTGGTAGACTGGTCCTGTATGGTCTTTCAGGCTCTTAGAAAGGGTCGATACTGAATACCCCTACTAGGATACCGACTAGTCCGTGCATCTAGGTCAAAATATTCGCGCCTCCTTTATCACACAGTTTGCACCTGCACTGCAGTACTTCAACCGGTACTATAGCCTTACGCCTACAGTTATTGCAAGTACCTACGTGCGGTTGTTGAAAATACGTATCGAGAATATCCTTCGTGAATTCCGGTATAGTAGCGGCTACGTCGTCATAGAGTAGCTTGATCTCAGGCGATTGCAGCGACGTCCCAAGATTTGACCTAGCGAACCATACAGCGATATCGCGCAGCTTTCTTACATGGCTTGGCGTTGTGTTGTAAACCGCTGGCAGGGAGTGAAGAAAGGCGCACATGTCTCTATCCCTCAGTAGAGTTGTTTGGTACTCCTTTGCCGATAACTCCATCAGACCGTCGATAAGGTACTTGTCTCCCAAGGCAAACATAGTTGCGTGGATAGACAGACTGTTTGAGTCAACCTGATCATCCGGAGTGGCTGTTGCCGTTGCAACGTAGGTACCGGTGTATAAGTAATCGACCATAAACCGGACGTCGGGGTAGGAGAAGTCGCCAATGTCGTAGGTTCCAGACGCCTCCTAAAGCGATCAGTATAGATAAACTTAGTATCAGACTGAGCGTGGTGTGTACCTTGTATTCCCCTGTGCATGCGGTAAAAAAGACCGGAGACTGGCTGCATAGGATGATTCTGTGGACATGTATTTCCTCCCCGTCGCAGCGAATAACAAGGTCGGTGAAGGTTCTGTTTTCACTTGCCCTGCAGCGATGATTAGCAGGTTGTAATTTATTGATAGCCCGAGTAATAGCGTACTTCACAAGCTCTGCAATGATTTGCGGAGCGAACATAGTGGTCGAGTTTTAGCAGGGCCGCGAACTAGGTTAATATGTGGCCTGTCTTCTAGCTGCAAGAATGGGTTCCATGAGCATTAAGTACATTGGGCATAGATGCTGCTCGCTGGGGCTCTAAATATGCAGGGCCCGTTCAGCGGCCGCACATATTGGCGCCTTAGGTTTGTCTCGGGCACCAAATTGCCAGACATGAGACCTTGCAGCTGGCGAAACTCGAAGCGACGTTTGGTTGCAATGCTGTAAGCTACTGCAGGCTGGCGCCAGGCGTTTTGAACCATTGGAATAGAACACTTGCGAGGAGAAATAACAGACAGGCCGCGGCCGTGCCGCCGCATCCCCTGTCCGGTGTGACAGAATGATTGGGCTCAGTCAGCTCACAATCACATCACTTCATGTACCCATGCTGCCTACGTGATTCATAGGCGTTGAAGAAGTCCATGTAGCTCATTAGGACATGGCGACATCGTTAGAGGACAAGCGTCATGTGTTTTAGATCATACGGCCATTTTTCAATGGAATATTTGGTCCGAAACGCCTTCAGATCAGCTCTTTTACACAGCAACACCGTTCGAAGAGTACGAATTTATTTGGATGCGGTCGCTAAACCAGAGCAGAAAGGCGGATTGCCTGAGAATATGCTGCAGGGTAGGGCGGTGCGAGCTGATCGACAGAGAACATAGCGAAGAATACACCAGAGTCACATTACAATGAGCTCCCGAACCGGGGTATTAGAAGTTTCGCAGAACACGCACTCCGAAGCGCTGCACAACGCCGCCAGCGCCATTGTATTGTTGTTGGCGGTTACGATCAGGCTCCCATGCGAAATGACCAGACAGGCGTTTCTGCAGGCCGGCGGCTAGCGTCGTGGATTATTGGACGGATGCGAGAAGAAATAACCCACAGGCTGCGGCCGTGTCACTGCATCCCAGCCCGGTTTGGCAGGCTGGGAAGATGATTGGGGGCAGTTCCGCTCCGACATGGGCCGCGTCGCCTTAACCCCCTCTCGCGCGGCATTACCGCTTCGTGAAAAGGGCCAAGAGGCTCTGTGCAGCCTTGTTTTGTACTTCCTATCTATGACTCAATACACAATCAACAACTTTGGTCACCGTACGAACCATGCGTTGGAAAAACGGAACTGATCCGTTGAAGAAAGTGGGTCGGAGGCTACTCAAGCATCGTGATGGGGTCTCGTCATCGCAGCTCGTCAAGAAGCCTGCCGGTACGTCAAGGTCGAGACTGCGTGTGTCTCCGAGATTAATTATCCTGCAGACGCCTCCCTCATAACAGCGTGGCGGGGCGAAGGGGCATCTGTCAATTCGACAGAGTCATCGGTCTTTCAGCATGTTGCCGAGGGCCAATTGGCCCCAGAAACATACGAGCTTTCTGCATCAAGCCAAACGCCAACGGCCGAGCCTCCGGAGCAACCGGCCCGGAGCACTTCGACGTCCCAGAGGCTCTGGAATTTAGCCTATGACAGCCTCAAGGCCGATGACACTGCACTTGTTCGGTCCTATGTAGAGACTCTGAAGAAAGCCCTTGGTGTAGATGTAACCGACCTTGAGGATACCGACGCGAAAGACCTCATGAGAAGGCTCGTTCAAGACGGACAGGCGCACTCGATTTTCACAGCTTCGAAGCTTACCCGACGAGTAAGCGAAGTCTCCGGGGTCATTCTTTCAGCAAAGGGCATGTTTGACACGGCCATCCGGAACATACCTCAAGCCCAAGCGCTCTTCCATGGATGGGGGTCTGCGCTGGACTTCAAGTAAGCAGAGCTCCTGTGCGTTCCGTCGCGCTGGGCTAACCCATCGCTAGATGCTCACAAATCCTGCCAAAGCGGCCAAGTCCAATCTCGCCGGTATCGCGCATGTCGTCTCGAGAATGGACTGGTACTGCGCGCTCAGCAAATATCTTCTTGAAGATGATGATATCGAAACTGGCGATGAATCCGACCAGGTGATCCATCAGCAGTTGGAAGACAGAATCGTGGCTCTCTACAAGGTTCTTCTCCTATACCAGATGAAAAGTGTCTGCACCTACTACCGGCACCAAGACTACCAGTTTCTTCGCGACCTCGTCAACTACGACAATTGGGACGATGAATTGAACAAGGTCAAAAGTGCAGAAGAAGCCCTCGAGAAGGATTCAGACCAATACAATAAGTCCCACGCAAGGAACGCCCTAGGACAACTTCTCAAGCATGCTAAGAACATCGAGAAATCCTTCGGCGAGACTGCGAAGGCTATTGTCGCGGAGCAGAAGCAAATGCACCTGGAACAGAAACAAATGCACTTGGAGCAGAAGAAAATGCACTTGGACGACAAGGACAACGAATGCCTTCGAGATCTCTTCGTGATAGACCCACAAGAAGATGTGGAGAAGATCGAGAATAAGAAGGATCCTTTGCTCGAAGAGGCGTTCCGTTGGATTCTCGATACCGAAGAATATAATGCCTTTACCAAGTGGAGCAATCCTCGCGCTGCCTCACCATCGCCTCAATTAATGTGGCTCAAGGGCCCCGCTGGCACGGGCAAGACAATGCTCGTGATGGGCATTATTCGCGAACTCTCGAAAAGGTCTGCCACGCCTTCACCCATGGTCTCTTACTTCTTCTGTCAAGGTACAGACAAAGCACTGAATACAGCAACGGCCACGCTGAAGTGCCTAGTGTGGCAACTTCTTAATCAGCAGCCTCATCTTATCTCCTATGTGCGAGAAAAGCACGATAAGGCCGGCACTTCTCTCTTCGAAGGAGAGACCGGATTCTTAACACCATCCAAGGTGTTCAAGCTCATGCTTGCAGACACAGGCTTATGCCCTGTGTATTTCGTCATCGATGCTCTTGACGAATGTAAGCAAGGACAGCCAGAACTGAAGAAGTTGATTTCAGCTTCTCTTGAGGTCTCGGATAAGGCAAAATGGCTGGTCTCTAGTCGTCCCGAGGTCGAGCTCAAAACTCTGAGCACAGCAAGTTCCATGGTTGAGCTAGACGCGCAGAAGCTAGAAGCTCCCGTCAATTCATACATCGAGTACAAACTCTCGATGCTGAGGGGTAGAGAAGGATATGATGTCCATGTTCTGGCCGATGTTGAGAAGGAAGTTCGTCAGCGGGCTAACAATACTTTTCTTTGGGTAGCTCTCGCGTTCAAAGAACTTGAAAAAGAAGACGATGACCAGAGCTCAGTTCACGGAGGATACGCCCTTGAGATACTCAAAGAGATGCCTCCTGGATTATCAAAGCTTTACGATCACATGATGGTCAAACTTGAGCTCGGGATAGAGAGAAATCTACAACATTGTAAGAATGTTCTGGTCTGTGCACTTCTTGCACATCGCCCTCTTACCCTATTAGAAATGGCCGTGCTGGCTGATTTACCGCCGAACAAAACAGAGCCAAAAACGATTGTCAAAAAATGCGGGTCGTTTCTCACAGTCAAAGAGCAAACGGTCTACCTTATCCACCAATCTGCTAAGGACTATTTGGATAACCAGTTTAAGTCTAGGCTTCGGCCGGATGGAGCCCTTGAAAGCCATGCAGACCTTGGCATCCGCTCCATAAACGCAATGTCGTTGATTCTAAAGCAAAACATGTATGGCATCGACTACGGCTATATGGCGGAAGACATGAAAGCTCCTGAACCGGATCCTCTGGCTCCAATAAAGTACTCGTGCGAATTCTGGGCCAGTCACTTTTCTCAAGGTGCCGAAAGCCTCGGTTCCAGGGCAGCGCTAGCGAAAGACGGAGCAGTCCTGATCTTTCTTAGGGAGAGGCTACTGCACTGGCTCGAGAGCTTGTCTCTCCTAGGACGTGTCCCCAAAGGATTGCTGTCCATACGAGAACTTCTACATACCACCAAGGTAAGTTAATATACCGTTTAGTATTTCAATATGCTTATGTTTTCCAGAAAGTTGGGGCAAGTCCTCAATTAGGTAGCTTCTTGGAAGATGCTGTGAGATTCATCTACAGTAACGGAGCAATTATAGCACAGGCTCCGTTGCAAACGTATGGATCTGCACTCATCTTCAGTCCAACAACAAGCGAAGTGAGGAAATCGCACTGGGAGAAAAGATTACCATTTATCGGAACGGTTGAGGGCATCCAGGATCAGTGGGGCACGCACCGCCAAACGCTCGAGGGACATCGAGAATGGGTCACCGCCATCGCCTTCTCTCCCGATGGTATGATGCTCGCGACGGCCTCAGCAGATAACAGTATCTGCCTCTGGGATGAAGCTACGGGAATGCAGTGTCAAACGCTTGAAAAGCACGATAGAGTGGTCGAGGCTATCTGTTTCTCACCCGATGGCAAGACACTGGCCTCCGTGTCAGATGATCTAACTGTCTGCTTTTGGGACATGGCCACGAGAACATGTTACCGGACTCTTGAGGGACAGCGAATCTCAGTCATGGACGTGGAGTTCTCACCGAACTGCAGGATGCTCGCTACCACCTCATACAACGAAACTACCCGTCGCTGGGATATCGACCTCTGGAATGCGGCTACGGGAACGCATTATCACAAACTTGAGGGGCACAACGATATGATCAGGGCCGTCAACTACGCAACTCCCGTCGACGGGAAGTTTCTAGCCTTCTCGCCCGATAGTCAGACGCTCGCAACTTCCTCAGATGACGAGGATATTTGCTTGTGGGATGTTTCTACCAGGTCATACATCCGGGCGCTCAAGGGGCATAACGATGTGGTTACGGCTATAGCCTTCTCACCCAGTACTGAGCTTCTCGCCTCTGCCGCATTTGATGAGGCTGTCCGCCTCTGGGATACATCTACCGGACTATGCCTCCAGATTCTTAAGCCCTATATGCCATCACTCTTCAGGGCTATCGCCTTGTCGCCTGACGGCAAAATGCTCGCCGCCGTCGCAGACGCCGTCCACGTCTGGGATCTGGCTACGAAAACTCCATCCGTGGTATTAAGACAACAAGGTGAAACCGATGGCAATGCTATCACCTTCTCACCTAATAGCGAGACGCTTGTATCTGGGTCCTTAGGAGGGAGTGTCTATCTCTTGGATATGACTACAGAACTGCCAGCCCGAACAGTGAAGGGGCATAGTGACGACATATCGGTTTTAGTCTTCTCGCCTGATGGCGAGACGCTCATCTCAGCCTCACTCGATGGGAGCATTTGCCTATGGGATAAGGCGGGGCTTCATCTCCGGACGCTTACGGCACATAGCCACAGGGTCGCGGCCATCGCCTTCTCGCCCGATGGCGAGAAGTTCGCTTCTACTTCAGACGACCAGACGATCTGCCTCTGGAATACTACAGATTTCCAGCGTAAGACTCTCGAGAAAAATAGCAGGGCTAAATTTATCGTCTTCTCGCCGAATAGCGAGATGCTCGCGTCCGCCGATGCATATGACAAAACAGTCTGCCTCTGGGACGTATCCTCCGGACTTCTCCGCGGGGCTTTTGAGCTGGACTCTCACCCAAGCGACATTATCTTTTCACCGGACTCTAAGACGCTTGCCAGCATCTCAACTGGGACCGTCTACCTCTATAATACGTCTACAGCATTCAACGTTGGCACGCTAAACTACGATAGCACAATCCACTCGGTCGCGTTCTCGCCTGATAGCAATACGATCGCTTACATCTCCAATAGTCTTTTCGTCCTCTACAACATAGTCACAGAGACGTATCGCGACATGCCTCAGAGGCCTAATGATGATGTTACGGCGCTTGTCTTCTCGCCCGATGGCAAAACACTCGCCTCTGCCTCAAAAGACAATACCGTCTGCCTCTGGGATGCGTCCACTGGCTTGCGCGTCAAGACGCTCAGGCACGAAGGCGTAATACGCCAAGCCACTTTCGAGGCTGACGGTAGACACTTGCGAACGAACATCGGGCGGCTTCAATTTGAATCCACGTCGATCTCACCTGATGAATGTCCTCATAAGCATCCCTCGCATCATTCTATGTACACCAAGGATGGTTGGATAATCCTAGATGAAAAGAAAAGCATATGGCTTCCCAGTGATTGCAGACCTACTTCAAGTGCCCTGTGTGGCAATACAATGGCTTTGAGGCATCGATCAGGTAGACCAACAGTCTTGACGTTCAAATTTATATGAGCCGTCTGCGACGGAGTCCGGTATCTCGCGTCTTTTTACTTACAAGTCTCAGATGGGGCAATAATTCATCGCCATCACTGACGTCAGTTCATGCATGTATCATGATAATCAGAAACAAATTGCGGAAGAAGCTGAGCTTATCCTCCAGAAAATTGACCCACGATAACCCAGAGAGCGGCATTGAAGCTCCTATTCAATGTGCCGTCGACGTACTAGACAATTTAACCCCGCATGGAAAACGAATGGACATCTTCACTGTACGGCGACGAATCCTCCCTCCCTAAAAGCCTAAGACTCCCGTGAAATTCCTTATCAAGATCCCCTTGGTATTGTGCTAAAGTATTGCTCATTTCTACCTGAACGTTAGTAGATTAGTAGCTACTTCTGCAGGTTCTCTATTCTCTACTGACGATGCTCTAGGAGGGTCAGAGAGCGTTGATTGTATAATAAGTTGTAGATATGAAGCCTTACATATGCCTGATGCGCTACCAAGGCATATTTGAGAGCTGACTGCATCTAATTATCCTACCTCACTGGGTTGGGCGGCGCAGGGTCGCGGCTCACCGGCTATCTTTTCTCGCAAATAAGACGACTAGCGGCTTTCTGAAGTAGCCTAAAGTAGCGCAACCTAAAGCTGTTTCGAGTTTCAACTAGGTGCAAGGTTTTACATCTGGCTATGCAGCAAATCCGCCGCAAAATTTAATACGATGGTGCTGGTAGCATTGTGCAGCGCCTCTTGGAGCTTCTTCGCATCAAACAAATTGTTGTCCAAAGCTTCAACTTCATCCTTGACTCCTAGACAAATGTGATGGCGATGGAGTTTATTCGTATTAGCTACCGAATACCCTACGTTAGTGTTTCCTGAGAAGATTAGAGTTCGGTTCGTCAAATACAGAGCCAAGGATTTAAAGTGAGGCCTGCCCGTGGTGAGTGAAGTGTTCTCAGCTGTTCCCTCTTTCAAGCCTCATCACCACGTGCAGCAAGGAAGGCCTCCGCAAAGCCCCAATCGACAAATATTAGCACCTTCTTGATCCTACCTATTGGAAGTTTTCTCTCCAGTTTCATGCAAACTAGCCCACAGCTCTGCCGAACCTCAGCCGTCATGTTTTCTCTGCAAGCCGTTACGGAACTTGTCAAGTACACCACCCCCCAGCGATATCATACGTTCTTTTTGTCTCAGGGCACGTGAAGCCAGAACCTTTACGGACTTTGTCATTCGCTGCGAGGGAGATGAAATACCCGTCCACAAAGCCATCATATGCTGCCAGTCTTTTTCAAAGCCGCATGCACAGGCCAGTTTAAGGTGCCTTCTTGCTCGTTCTAATGCCCAAATAAAGTTTATCCATACTAATTTCTTTAGGAATCGGCGTCTGGAATCTATGAAATTAAACACTTCTCCTCCCAATTAGTGCGGTATATGGTCGATTACTTATATACTGGCGACTACGAAGTAACAGAAGAAACAACTACTTCGGATGACGATGCCGACGATTTGATGATTCACGCTACCATGTTCGCCCTGGCAGACCATTACATTATTCGTGGCCTCCTGGATCTAGCAGTAAAGAACTACGTGGGTACTGCACGACGAGGTGAAGACATGGCTTCCTTTCTTCGGTCCGTGCAATCCGTTTATAACACAACGCCTAGCAGCGTGAGAGAGCTGCGCGATAACGCTGTATGGTTCGCCAGAGAAAAGCTTGCTGCATCGCTGGGTTCGCCGGAGATAAAGAAGCTCAATGACGACATAACCAATTGTGTACCCGAATTCCCGAAGGATATTCTCGATTCGTATCTTCGGAAACCACAACTGGGTGCTTGCGATCGTTGTGGGCCTCAGTTAATGGTGCCAGATGAAGTAAAATGGAATGCATATACGTGCCCAGACTGTAAGAGAAAACAAGGCTATCTTTGTCTTGCCTGAGATGGGCAACGCCGAGCAGCATTAGCTCAATATGGTTATTATCATTACTGCTTCGTATGTAATAGCAATGCTCGCCGATACCTCTTCGGACGAACGGGTATCTGGTAGCTTAATCCGGCTAACAGTCGGACGTCACTACATCCGAATCCTTATGCTTCTAAGAGGCAAACGTACCACTGCTACTCTAATTGCTGACACCAGCCTCTCGGGATCTTGCATGACGCGGATAGCAACAAAGCGCATACGTCAGACACATGAAGTTGGCCAACACGACTTCCGCACAGCTTGCAAACGCGCCGTGATTACGCACAGCCACTTGCTGATATGCTATCCTCTGCGGGTCGCCGACGCAAGCTGTCTGCCGCTGCAGCAGCTCAGGTCTGGATCTCCAGAATTGTAACACAATAAAAGCACGAATCCTGTATTAATAAGCCTTCGTATGGCTCCATGTCTCCTACAAACCAAGTCCGAGAAGAGGTATGGCATATATCCATACGGAGAAGCAGTGAATGATGGAATCAGTGAAAGCTTCACAGTATGGATAGTGATTTCCTGAGCCGGCTTTGCATTGTGTGCATTACTCACGCACGAGGGACGTACCCAACTCAAGGAGATCGCCTGGATCACCAGTGAATCTCCTGTGAACTCAATGAGGACATAGCTTCGACGGATGGCAGTGAATTATGGAGCAAACAACAATGCGGATAACCCCTCAACTGCAACAAAATCTTTATTGACTCCTCGGTCTATCCCCACACAACCATTTCACGTCCAGCTGGTTACGATCAAAGAAGCCAAATAAAATGAAAGTAAACCCATTGCTCAACGACGACTTGACCTCTGCCAACATAGTCCAGGTCCGGCTCAACATTTGGAAAGCCCAGGGGTAATAGTCCCGCAACCAAGAAACTGTCATTCAGGGCCTGCTTACGTTCTGCCTGCGGAATCCTTTCTATGCTCATTGCGTTAGCCATTTCTCTCATCCATCCGCCGCGATGGAGTACTGTGGAAAATGTGATCGAGACTTTGTATCCGAGACAGCGTTGGAGCAGCATCTTCGCGATTCGAGCCGTCATGCGTATGACTGCCTGAGATGCAACCGATTCTTCAATTCGCCAAATGCTTTGCAACAGCATATGCGTGACTCCCTGAGCCACCACTTCTGCCCAGACTGCAGCTTGAATACCGACTTCGCTACGAACGAAGAGTTGAACAAACATCGAGAAGAAATTCACTACTACTGTCCTCCCTGTGATTGCTCATTCGGTACGTCGGAACTGCTCACGGAGCATGACGTGGCAAGCCACAACATGTGCAAGCTTTGCATAAGATACTTCAATTCCTTGTCGAACTTGAAGAATGTACGGACAAACACCGCCATGGATGCTCAGATTCTAACTTCGCCAAGCACCTCCAGACTCACTGGCCCAAAATCATGGAATGTTTCGGATGCGAAAGGAAGTTCACCACCTCGTCGGCAATGATTCTGCACCTCGAAGCAGGCACTTGCTCGTCTGGGGCTGATGATGAAGTAATTACCCACCTTGCTCACAAATGCCCTCAATCACGTCACTACGGTTCTGGCGCTTACAATTTTCAATGCCCAACCTGCGAGAGGCCGTTTCGGTTCATGAGTGGTCTGCTCCAGCATGCAGAGAGCGATGCGTGCAATGAAAGTCTCGCCATTGGAGGGCCTTTGTCAAAGTTTTTGCGCTTCTTGCAATCCCAACTGTAACACCCACGCTGTCACACATGACGAGCAGAGACGGACTCACAAACCCAGTTGGCAAAACAGCAGTCATGCTCGTACTCCTACGTTGAAATTAAGGGAGAGAAAAGGTCAGACGGAGCTGCAGCTCAAGAGCAGTAGCCAGGTTTGGGAAGTGGATAAGATAGATTGGGGCAGAAAAAGGGTATCGAGGTCTCATTAGTCTCACGTTGCGTTGAGATAGGAGAGATTCCATGTTGGTCAGTCCTTTGCACTCAGGAAAGTCACTTGAAGTGATTCTGAGGAATGAAGCCGCGGTTGCTCACGTTGCCTGCCCAATTAGTGCCGAGGTACCTCTGTCAACAGTCCGCGAGATGGCAAGGGTCCAAGCCAACTCAGACGTGTTCGGGATTCGTTTTCTAATCTGAACAATGCCGGAACGCGGGTTTGTGGGCGGATATCCCCTGGTGGAAGCTAAACGAACGCACTGACTGGCCGAATTCGGAGCCTGAGTACTACGCAGTACACGGACGTCTTGGTCGGAAGCGGTCGACGGGTAGATGTATGACGGTTAAATGGATGAAGTTCTGAATATTGGGCAGATGTGGAGGCGCGGTAGTTCTGTACATTGACCCAAGCTCATGCTCTCTGTTGGATTGATGATAGGAGCTGGTCATTCTGAGGCGACTTCGCATCTGTCCATTCCCCGCAGAGAACGTGGGTACGCAGCTGAATCCACCCAGGAGAACCCGTTCCGCGTGTTCTACGTACGAGTGCAACGGCCGTTGCACTTGAATGGCGCGCAGTAGCGTCTAGTTGAAGAGCCGGCTGTATTGGCGCCAAGTTGGCGGAGAGTCATGGCGACATGGTTTCTGGTTCGGGCAAAGCGCTCGAAGGCAGACGTCGCAAATTAGTGCTCTTGGAAGCGAGGCAAGTCGAGCTCTTTGGCAGGGAGAAGAGGTTGGGCGTGCTGGGGCCGGAATGCGGGGAAATCGTCTTCATCGTACTCGCTGGACGATGTACGAGTATGTGTGGCTGCGGCCAACCACTTTAATTGTACATGGCTTCGCTCGCCCTGCAGTCCTATCCCTCCCCCTCGGCATGGCATGAGGTCGGACTGCAATGCCGCGAACCCATCGCCTATCCTCGCCTCGTAATTACCTGTAATTGTCGTGTATCGCGGGAATACAACCCAGAGACGGTGGATCGAGGTGGTACCCAAGCGGGCGCGTCACAAATCTTAACTTGCGACCTCTGACCACTACCAGTACGAGGGCTTCCTTAGCGTGCCGATAGCCAAAGGTAGTGCACCGGGTCGCATGAACGGGGGGAGGTCCGACTTGCCGATGGGCTCGCGAATCCTCGTAACGCGGCAGATGGTGTTGTGATTTTAGCATTGCGAGCCCACGCGAGAGAGAGCGGCGGTTCCTTCTGCCGTTTACACGAAATGGGCGGTCGGTTGTTCTTGCCGGCCACACGCACCCATCATCCCTACTACGTACGGCCGCCGCCTGGGCCGCCGCCGCTCACCCTGAAGGCGAACAGAGGGAACACAGCTCAAGTTAGTCGTAGGTCATTCGTCGTACATAGTACGTAGTACGTGTACAGCGGGCGCTTTGGCAGCAGACCTGACGTGAGCCGCGCTCGCCATGGGCAGCGAATGTGGTGAGAATCGGTTCGCGTCCCCGTTTGGGTTATCGACACCCCTCTCCCCTCTCCCCTGAGTCTAGCGCATTCGCCTGAACTCTTGGCTCAGGGGAAGGTTGCGACTGCGGCAGGTGCGACCAATTGGGCTAAGCGTCAGGCACAGGCCTTTGATTGGCGGCCCGAAGCTGCAGGCTGACCCGCAAACCGGGAAAGCGCGCAGAGGCCGTCGCTGCGGAACCCCCCGTCCCAGGCCAGTGGTTGACAGATCAGGCTTCAACGGCGGGGGAGAAAAGTTCGCACCCGAGGGTCCCCCGGCGACTGACTGGCGGAGCGACGGGGCAAGAAAACCCTGTCCCTTCCTGTTCTGTGTTCGTGAGACAGGTGAGGCTCAAGAACACGTACATTGGTATCCTCTTCCCGGGGATTGGCACGCCCAGTCGTCGGGGCGTTCGCTGCTCCCGACGGTGCGCTGGGTGCATGCGGAGCGCACTGACACCAGGCGCACAGCTGCCCGCGCTCGAGTTCTCGTACTAGGTACGAGTACCTCATGTATGTACGAGCAAGTACGGAGTACGTACTCGTACTCGTACAAACGGAAGACGGCGCCGAGAGAGTTTGGCTGTGGGTCGGCAGCGGCGCGAATCTGGGCTTCGGTTTTAGTGTCGCGGCGGGACTCGATCAAAAGCAAAACAATGTCTCGTGTGTGCCCGCGAAACAATAAACAATGACGGCCAAGATGGCTAGCCGCGTGCTTTCCCCGACAATTCGTCTCCATGCTCGCTGGGGCCGACCGCCCTCGTGGCTTGTCAGGTATATCCGCGGTCTCATATGTCTGGGTACAAGGACGCTGCCAGGCGGGTCGCGAGATCTGCGAGATGATCCGGCTGATTGTTGGACCTGCCTTTCCTTGGCTCGCTGATGTTTCCGTACACGCGCTCTCAAAGCGAGGCAAGCTTTATCTGAGGCAGCCCTAATATCCCGCCTCAGGGATGTGGTTCGCGGATTCGCCGTCGAATCATTTGCACCGGCAGAAGGCCCCCATGGCTGTGCGCCGAAGCCATGCGCTGAACCCATGCTCCTGTCACCTGGGCCGTCCGGCCCCTGACGGCTCTGCGCAGCGCGGCCCGCAACTTCTGATGCGGGAGCCAACTCAGTTGCCCAAAGACACGACTTTGCATGCAAGTCATCCGACGGCGGCGGAGGGCCCAGCTGCGTCGTGTCGCGCAATGCCTCCCCCTGAGGCACGTTCCTGAACAGGATCAGCCAAGCGATGGAAGTCTCAGGGCCGAGCCTCTTGTGCGCCCCCGGTCTGCAGGAGCGTCGGGGCTCGTTGATTTGTCCCCCCGCTGCAATTAACTTGCGGTGGTGGTGCTCATTAGACCTCCAGCTGTGACTGCGCATTGGCGCGTCGCAGTGGCGCCGCGTGGTGTTTGGAATTGGCCCGTCCCCTGGGGCAGCTGCATGCCCCGTCGTCCGTTGTTCAACCATGCTCGGGGCTACAACGTGCAGGACCCCTGGCAATCAAACGATACCCGCCCCGAGTCTCCCGCAGGCATGCATGCTCGTCGGCGTCTCCTTCTCAAAAGACGTCATTACCGTAGGCGTTGGCACAGGTGTGAGGGAGCGGCAAGTTGCAGCGACGTCAACGACCACGCACACAGGCCAGACGCCCGGCTGCCATTCTTCCGCGCAAGGCGACAAAAAGGAGAGGCTTTCAATGGGCGACATGGTGCCCCTGTGCGAAGCGTCACCGTGCGAGCGCAGCGTCGTGGGATGCCGAGCGCAGCGAGGTTGGCAATGCACGATAAATAGGGGGAAGGAGACGACGGTGACATGATGGTGTCTTGGCTGCCGACTCCTGCATCGTTGGCAACCCTCCGGCCACGGCGATCACGCACGGATGGTACTGGAATTCAGCGATGCGGCTCGCGAAAAGCAATCAAGCTCTGGTCGTAGTCTGCATAGTAGTGGCACTGATTGCACCTTTGGAATCGACAACTCGGAATGATGCAAGCCACTTCGGCAAAGCCGCCGAACTGTTGGGAGCGGCTTCTCGCCGGCACCCCTGGCGGCGCGCAGAAGTGCAGCTTGTGTTCAAGTGCCGTACGACACGCATCTGCTGCGCAACCACTCCGCGGCCCTTCCGCCATCCGTTCCCCTGATCTCATTGGCAAGGCGGCGCGCGGTGGCACAGGTCTGCAACAGTCCCTGGCTGGCTCGGGTGCGCTCCAGCGCGTCTCCCAGATCTGGGCCCGGCTCGGCCGCAGGCCGCTGCCAAGAACTTGGGCCCCTCGACTCACGGTTAAGGCATAGCCGTAGCCTGAGAGGGCTAGGTAGAGCAAACTAGCAAACACAACTTTATTACGAGACCTGACTTACGTTGTACTCCGAATCCCCCCTGTCGAACCCGCCAGGTGACTCGACTTGCGAGGTGTTGAGGAGACGCCACTCGAGTTGGGCGCACCCCCCGCGTGGGCCCATCACCGTCGCCTGGCCCGAGCGCACTTGCGCTGGCGACTGTGCCCACTCGGTCGTGCAACTACAGGGCTCCTTCAGCGGCGTGGCGGATGAGATGGCGCTCGCGGTGTCGCGGTGCATGGACCAGAACCCACACGACGAGCGCTCAGTGCTTGCACCCACTGGAACCAGCGACCTGGTGCAGCCCTGGGCCCCCTCTTGGTCGCTCCGCTCCCGGGTTCCCAATTTCCTTCCACCCTGGTCGCTCTGGGGGTCTTCCTGTTCCCTTCTCCGCCTCCCTGCCGCTCTCCCCACGGTTAGAACTTTCTTCATCGCAACAAAACGAGGGCCTCGACCCGGACGCCGACTGCCCATTCAGCAAACCCGGCCTCCTCTCGCCGACCATGCCCCGTTGCGCCTGTGTCTGAGACAACCGCCTTTTCCTCCGCCATTCAACTACGTCCCGCCGTATCTCGAAATCCCGAACTACTTTCCTTCAGCGGCGAGAGCCGACCACGACAGCTTTTGCAAACCTGTAACTGCCAACGACGAAGCCAGCCGTCGCACGATTTGATACGAACTGTGCCTTTCGAACACGGACTGTACGATTTCCTCGGCCCCTCACAATCCCACGCTGAGGCCCTGCCTCGACTCTCGATCCGTCGTCTCCGTCACCCAATAGCAGCCATTCATGCCGCGGTCGACTCCAGTGAAACAACCTGGCTGAAGTGCTTCTGGCTCGGGGGAAGCTTTCCGTGAGGTACGCTGGCACTCTCCTTGTTTCCCAGGACACCGTACGAGAAGGCATCACTGTGTACATCCGAGAATATCTTTCCACCATAAGCCTCGCTCCACAACGGGGCTACGCTGCTTGGTCTAAATGGTCACATTCTCTGTCATTTCCGTATGGAAGAGGTTACGCCTCTGGCGACCTTACGACACTTTCACAGAGGGGCATATGCTGACATGCGTCTCTACCTCAAAGTTGCAGAATTGGGTCCTGGGTCCAGGGTCCAATCTCCCGAGTCGACCAGTTCTTGACACCGACCTCTCCAAAAACAGTGTTCGATCACTAAAAAGACAAGTGGCATTACGCGCGATACTACCCCAAAAACTGCCAAAATGAATCGATTTCGAACCAAGAAGAAGAACAAGGATGAGGCCTCCTTGCGCAGACCGTCGGTGGAGGCAGAGTCATCCGGCCCCTTTCGCCTTTTTAGCAGGAAAAAGTCTCAGGAGGAGACGAAAAAGGAACTTGATCTCACGTCTGCACTCCCATCCAGCGATGACTTCCGAACAAGTCTTCTCATGACGGGTCTGTCTGCTCGTTTCTCCATGCTTCGAGAGCAAGACGACCCCAACTCTAAGTTGGGAAAGGCCAGCGATGACAGCGTGCTTTTTCCTAGACGGCAGTCTCGGATGATGGATTTTGGGCTGGGCGGGGGACTGCACGACATTGCCGAGATTGAGTCGATCAGATCTCCCCCATTAGGGCGCTTCGACTCTTTTCATTCCACGGACGATGCTGCTTCCATGACCGGCAGTATCATGAATCGTGCAAAGCCCACCGATGGAAATAATCTCTTTGGTGGCAGGCAGAAGATCTACAAGATTCCCGCCAGTGCTACCTCCAAGCCAGGCGGAATGGGTGGGAGAGCACTATACGATGACGATGTGGCACTGTCTGCTTTCCAGAGGTGGAGGCAAGGCGAGAGAGATCGGCAAACGTTCCAAGAGGAAGAGGCCAACGATACAATCGAGTCGGAACCAAATTTTGACTTCAACCGACGGCGAGAAACGAATTCGACGACGTCATCCGCACCCTCGATAGCTCGCAACTCGACGGCTGCTACTTCGGTAGCATCATCTCAGCCAGCGTCTTCCCTCAAGGATTGGCAGTCAGCACATGGCGGAGCATCAAGCTCGGCAAATCACACCCCTCTTGTAGAGCGAACCGTAACCCGAACCCGGAGGCTGTACGAACAGGGACTCACCCAGGATCTCCACGATCAGCAGTCTTCTGCACTCTCACGTATGGATACCCTGTCGCGACACCGACCGCTCGGCGCTGGCACCCCCGATCTCACGCCACCTATTCCTTCGCCAACAAATACATCCTTTGGCGACCGTGCGCTGGAGCGCCGACCGGTTTTGAGCAAGGCTAGTGCCCCCAACCTTCGATCGGTCAGCCCGCCTACGACCATCTCGACGCAAATCAGCCCATCCGAATCCAGCACCAAGCTGACTGGGCTGGAGCGAAAACTGAGCTTCCCCATTGGCCTGCCTCTGAGCCCGCCGATGAGTGAGACGGAAGACCACCCGACGCTGCCAATCCAACCCAGCGATCGAGGCAAGGCAACGGCCATGGGGTTCTTCAGGCGGCCATCTGAACAGTACGATGAGTCGAGATATGCCCAGCGGCAACGCCAGCTCCAGCAAGGCCGGGATACGCCAGTCAGTCGGGTGCCGTCGGGGTCGGGCTCATCAACTCACGGCGTCAGGTCTCGCTCATCTTCCGCGCAACGAACCCCGCTGGAAAAGGACTTGGCCTCGGTGAGCGTTCCCGAGCCAGCCGCTCAAAAAGACATCCCGAACGCTACCTTCCTTGACGAGAGTGACGATGACACCTCTACAAATGACCGATCGAGCTTACCCGCCGCTGCACCTCAGGTGACAATTGAGAGACCCGACGATGGTGACCATCCTGCCTTCCGCCAATCCGCTTTGCCCACTCCCTTATTGCTCTCTTTGTCTAAGCCTACAGAGGATTCTATGGCGCTCTCTATCGATGTGAATGCGACAACAGAGCCGCCAGAAGACTCGCCAACCCTGGGCCCAAATACGGGATTAAGTGGCATGGTACGACAACATTTGCGACACGACAGCAGTGCGTCTTCCATATACGGGATGTCAGACCAAGAAGCTGCGCAACTGTCGGCCGGTATAAGAGGCAATCATGGTGCAGAGAAGCCAGACCTTGCGGCCCAACCTCAGGATGTGACGCCTACCGAGTACGATGAATTCGCCCGCCATTTGGCTGATGGCGCCCGGCGGGTTCGTGAAAGACTCACGACGTACGTAGAGTCTGACACTGAGCGATCCACGCCGACGACGCCACTCTTGGAAAACAAGCAAGAATCAGGCGCGGCTCGATCAAACAGCTTGGCAAATTTGCGATCCAAGTCCAGCCGAGGCTCACTCTTCGACCGTGATCGCAGCCGTTCGAAATCTGAAAAAGCCCGAAAGCCTCTACCTTCGAATTCTGTCCTACCGGATGCCGTACCGGACGCCGCACCGACGGATGTCACTGCAACTTCCTCTACTAGCAAGTCGCCTACCATGCCTGCCGAGGAGCTGCAGAACAACAGCCCCCGCCACAGTGAAGAGGGCAGCAGAAACAAGGAATCTTCACATGGGGACCAGGCCGATAACGTTCATGCCGGCTTGAAAGCCTTCCGTCAGGCTCGTCGGGAACTACAAAGAATGAAGGAGCTGGAGATGAAACAGCGACACCAGACAGCTCAGAAGCCTACGAGACCTCCGGAACGGACCCCCCCTCAACGCGCGACTTCCCAAGAGAGCGGTCCGCCGCCCGCCATACTTAATCGCATGCCTCGGGACGACTCGAGAAGCAGCAGCCGTTCCCGCGCGGGCTCTCGCGCAGGCTCTCGCACAGGCTCTCGCCCAGGTTCCCGCGCGCCTTCGGAACGGGACAGGAGCGGATCTGAAACCAGCACCGGAGCTCAAGCCTTTGCACGTGGCCCCAGACAGCGCAACGGATCAGCGACGTATGAGGACCCCTACGCCCAAGGAACAGGTAGCTTCGGTCGGCCGCAAATGAACGCGACGTTCATCGGTCTCCCAGGCACGGATATCAAGCGTTCGCCAATCATGCCCCCTCAAGCCTCCCCAAACATAGTTTCGCCTACGGGAATGATGAACCCTAGCCATAACGTTGGTGGTGCTGTCGACTCTTCGAGTAGACGGATGACGAGGAAGAGGGATGATTCGCCAGTGTTGCAGCAAGGACCTGGTTTTTCACACGAACGACTGCCGTACACTCGATCTCGGGAAGGCAACTTGCTAAGCTCCGCTGCGTCAACCCCCAACCTGCATGGCGCCAGGATGGCTCCGCCTGTGCCACCAATCAACCCTCGGCGAAAGAATGGACGCCCTGATTTCGAGGGACGAGCTGAAGATTCCCTTCACATGCCAAGTGGTGGATCTGATGACGCCTATGAAGGCACAATGTCTGATGATGAGGGGGTGCTGGGAATCTACCGCCGAGGGGGCCGCAAGACATCCGACCCTGACAGCAGAATGCGACACAACCCGCCGCGGGCCACAGTCCAGCCGTCTTCACCGTACGCGAACATGACGAACGGGAACTTGCCCGGCGGCATGATTTGAAGTAGCACCTGGAAGTGCTGTCGTATCTTTTCTTCTTCACTTTCTTCTCTTCGCCATATTTTTCTCAGCATCTCAGGAAGAGCTCGACGAGACGAGCAACGAATATACCCGCTCGCGCACAAACTACACACGTTGCGGGCTCTCAACTTTATACATTACAGCCTGTCAACTGCAAATGACGACAGGTTCACACACGACTGTTTGCGTTTGCGATCCTGTTGCTGGACCTTTGGAATTTAATTGCTTTCTGCGTCGTTATTTTCGAAATTTGTCAAGATATTGTAGCCGTGAGGAGACTCAGGAGCCGCCGTCAGGGGGAATCAGGGCTGGACTGTGATCCATCACTGACAACGGCATTTCTATACCGAAAAGGACATACGTGAAAAGAAAAATTAACAGGCGCAAGATTAGCGTGTGAAGAACCTAGCCTGTCATTAATTGGGCGGAACATCCAGGACCGAGGGGATTGCAGTGTAGTAGTAGTATGTGTTTTTATCACCAAAGTTTTGAGGGAAGCCATGATTATGCCTCCTGGACCAAAGTCGCCGTGTGATCTAATCTCTTGTGGGATCGATCATAGTTCCTTCCTAGATCGTACTCTAGGATGCAGCCGCACAATGCTTGGGAAGAGAAGAGTTGATCGGAGCTACTGGTCCGTACAAGTAAACGTGGGAGACGTGATGGGTCCAGTGAAGCTGGTGTGGGTTCGCTTCCCACCACACATCGGACGGTGAAAACTTGCCTTACCCAGAAGCAGGCATCCCCTTGTCTTTGATACAGGCGAGTAAGCGTCACTTGATCTTCCTGGCGCTAGTCGACCTGACCGGGATCCGGAGCGACGAGAGCGCAGCTTCACGTTCACCGCTGAGCATAGAGTTTTGTTCCCTTTATTTGACACAAGAATACGATTGGTTGCATGTTTATTCCATTGAGCAAACGACGCATCTGGCCGAACAGCTTCCCGAAACATCTATGGGTAAGCGAAGGATCGACAAGGACAACCTTTTAGTTGAGCGGTATGCTTATGTCCCCGCAGTCACGTCCAACGTGGGGGCGGACGACTTAGGTGGGGAGAATGTAACATGGGGGCCGTCAATCGCTGCTCGTCATATTCATTGAACAGCGGACTTGAGACTTTTAAAGCTGGTGAAGACGAGCGGGATTTTCAATCTCACGAGACGAAGGTACGTGAAAAGAGAGGCCGCTTCTCGTGGCAGTGTGCGTCTAGAGCTGGCTGAATTGGCGTCCGATCATCCCAGCCATCGACGGCGGGCAAAAGGACGCCGAGAGACAAGACGGCAACATCGAGACACCACCGGACAGGTCCTAATCAGAGGTTTCCACAATGGCATTTATACGGCTCTTCAAGCCCTCCGACTCCGAGGCCATGGCGCACATCGTACGTCCCTCCCCTCTCCGCTCCGCTCATCAACACCACGCACAGCATCACCAGCTCACAAGCACGACGCAGTGCCGCGCCACGCTCCCTCCCTCGCTGCAAGGCTCCGAGCCCGCGCGCCGCCTCGCGCCCTATATCTGGACGCACCAGTACACGCACCTCTCGCCCGCGACGTGCTTCGTGCTCGACGACGGCGCCGGCACGCCCGTCGGCTACTGTATCGGCTGCGCGGATGTGCCCGCCTTCTGCGCCGCCTACGCCTCCTACGCCGCCGCCGTGCTCCGCCCCTCGCCCGACGTCCCTGAGCTTCCTCCCGCAGCCTGCGACCCCGATGCCGTCCGGGCGCCCTGGCTCGTCGACGGGCGCATCAGCGAGACGGCGCTCGCGCAGATGGCCTGGCTCCCGCAGCGGCTGCTGCTTGACGGAAACGACGACCTGCTGCGCGAGTACAAGGCCACTATGCACGTCGACCTGCTGGAGGAGTGGCAGGGCCGCGGTTGGGGCCGCAAGCTCGTCGAGGCCTTCGTGGCGAGCGTACGCGATGCGCAGATGCAGGAAGGGAGTGCCAGCAAGGGCATCTGGCTGGGCGTCGCGGGAGACAATGCTAAGGTGGTGCCATTCTATGAGAAGCTCGGATTCAGGGTCAAGGAGCAGCCCGTCAAGACGTCGTCCATCACCATGGTGAGGGATTACTAGCTTTTGGGTCAAGCTTGGGCTTTGGGAGGAGAGTGGACGCACGGAGTGGGCTACCAGCAAGCCAGCTCGCTGGCTATATCGGATAATATGGGAGATTTCTCTTTCAAGCTGCTTGACTGATAGGTCCAATCTTCTTTCGGCTGCAAAAGTCCTGCTCTGCTCGACGGCAACAGACATCAGATCGGTGCAGAGCGCACGCGCGCGGTCCCAAGTAAACTAAACCGACGTTCTGTACTGCCGACCATCAGCCTGACCAATGACAACACTAGGTCATACGCCGAAGCGCTGGTGTCCATCGAAACAAATAATCCCTCGATCTGTCCATCGCGCGCCAGAAGAAACCCCGCAACGCCGCGCCGAGAAAAAAAGAAAAGTCGAGAGTGTCGCACGAAATGGGTATCGCAGCCGTGGTGTCGGCTCAGAATGTAGCAACAAGGCGCTCTGGTAACCCGCACGTCGTAATTGAAAGGCCTGAATTCATCGCTACAAAACATCCTAATCATGGCTGGAATAAGGTAGTGTCTCTACCTCGGAGTCGCCTTGTACAAGTCAGCTTGATACCTCATGTGTCATGCCAAGTGCCTGTGAGGCTGTTGTACGAGTAGTTCATACCATTGGACTCCGAGATCGAGGCTCTGCATCGAGACGACGACGGCTTAAGAAGCCGGGCACTGGCTGCATTGCTTGTGGCCGCAAGCACTGCAGGTGGTGCTGATGACAATCATGCCACCGCACTTGCAGCAGTACTCGTAGGCGGGCATTTTTGCGTGTTGTTTTAAGAAGCCTACGGTTGAGGTGTCGAGGAAGCTTATTTCTGAGTGTGTGTGCTCTGTGGCTTCTGAGCTCGACGGTTGAAGTACGATGATGTGGTTCGTGTAAGTGATATCAACGTCGAAGGCGAGAGTGGATGAGCGAAAGAAGGGAAAAGGTGTGAAGGATGCGAAGGGACAGACGGCAGACAGCTGCAACTTATAGGCAAAAAGCGTGTGGGAGGGAATGACCCGTGCCGCAAGTAGGAGCAGACTTTCTCGGCTTCAGCCATCCATCCAGCCGTCAAGTCGTGAGACCGTGGTGCACGGCAAGAAGCGGGGCCAAAGCAACTCAAGACACGGGCGCGAAGGAGGCTGACAAGGGGGCCAGTAAGGACGGCGGGAGATCAGTCGTGGACTGGGCGCCGTGCGCCGGGAAGTGACGAGACGAGACACAGTCGAAAGCCGAAAGGCAATCCGCCGCGGCGGGCGAAGATAAAAAAAAAATGGCATGACGCATTTCTCGCTGTCATGTTCTCGGCGACGAGTGTGGTTGCGCCAGCGGCGAACTCTGGTTGGTCCGGCGCCACTTTGGGTTGCATGAGCCGGTCAGACAATCTCGCAGGGCGCGACGCAGAACCCTTTGGGTGACGCAGATCTAGACGGGGCGCGCAGGGTGCCGCTGGGAACCGCTCGCGCCTCTGCATGCCTGCATGCCTGCACGTCTGCCGCCTCAGGTTGGCTGCAGCCAGGCGGCCGACGGGCCTAGTGTACGTCGCGCAGCCTATTGCGTCTGGCGTACTCCCTCCGACTGACGCCACCAGCACCCCACGCGAGTCCGGGGGTGGAACGATGGGCGCGGCGAGAGAGCTACGTTGCTGCATTCGGCGTTGGTGTCATCGTCAAATCCCGTGGGGTCGAAGGGATCTTCCAGCATCGTAGGGATCTCCCCAGTGCTTACTCCGTACTGTAGGCTAGCCTAGCCTTCCAAGCCCTGGTCCTCGAAGGCGTCCGGAGACCCGCAGCCTCGGCCGGTCGAGTGACGATGGACGTCCTGCTGGCTTACCTTACCCTCCTCCGGCTCGTCTGTCCAGGCGGGCCGTCCAGTTCGGGGGTTGACTTTGGGGCTGCTCGGTGTTGGCCGCCCGCCCGGATCGCAGCTTGCTCGGTGCTGGCTGCGTATGACATTAGCGTCGTTGTCCCGCGACGTGAGTGCACACCGGGGTCCTTTGCTGACGGTCGTCTCGTTGCATGTTGTTGCCCCCGTCAGTGATTGGTCTGGACGAGGCAGTCAGCAGGTGAACAGGTGAGCGGCGGAGGCGGCGTTGCGGATAGGCAACAACCGCTGACACGACGCAGTCGCTCGGCAGGATGCCGTGACGGGCTCACACAACGTGACAAAAGCCAGCAAGCATCTGATTCCCAGTCTAGAGTCGCACGCGGCTTCCGGCAAATGGGGAGATTCCAGAAGCGCCGCATGCCCGGAGGTCCCATCCACCGTCCATCGCTCGGGCTGCCCCCCACCGACAGGAGGCGGCTCTCGACCCGACAGGACCGCATGGTTAGTACGTCCTAAGGTGGTGACCACGAGAAAAAGTCGGCCGGTCCATCACATCGACAGCATGGCGTGGGCGGCGAGCGGTAGATTGATTTGATGTCGACGATGAGGGAGGCGGCGCCGTAGTGGCTTCCTGCTGCGCATTTGGTGTTGCCTTGCGCCCTGCGAAACTCCCATCGCATGTGACGGCAGGCAGCCTTAGGCATTGTGCGTATGGATCCCTGAGGCACCATGATCGTCGAGAAGGCCACGTCGACGAGGGTGATCGGACGAGGCTCTCAGCATCCGGCTTTGCCACCCGACCTGACCCTTGCGAATGCCAACCTCGAGTTTGCCCTTCTCTGCCTGGCTGGGCTGTCACAGGGTGCTGCGGCGCTGCGAAGCTGACGAGTTCCGTGGCTCGTGCTCACTACCCTGAAGCCGCCACGCGCCCCGGACGGGAACAAACACCAGCATCTCCATCCTCCGCCGGCTTTAGCAGCTATTGCGCCTAGCGTCGCGCCTCAGGAGGGGAATCGCCAAGCCGTCTCATCGATGGACCCCTGCGATGCATATCCAACGCACGTCAAGCAAGCCGACGTAGGCGCATGCGGCCGCGCATTCACATGCTATTCTCGGCCTATCGGTGCCGTCAACTTATCGAGACGCTCAACTTGTAAAACGCCGACACCTTCCGCGCGCGGCCAAGATCACGGCGTGCGCTGCGTAGTTTCTATGCGATGCGTGTGACCTGGACCGGCGATGATGGGTGCCGCCGCGGAGGCGCGCATAACGGTAGCATTGGTGCCGCCTTCGTGGGCTGTGTCGGCGTCGAAGAGATACCATTGGCTCATCCGTTTCACGCCTTAACGTTGAACCTGGACGACCCCGCCGGTGGTAATTAGCGCCCAGTGAGCCACGCTGGACGTCGCAGCCGTGCAGACAGCCTTGGTGTCTGCCTGAGAGCTCATCCACTGGTCAACAGGCCTTAGAATGGAGTTGATGGACCCTGTTCATCAGGTCACGGTGTCGGATTGGAGCCCGGGGCGAGAGTGGATGGCGGCATTATGACTTCTTGACGGGTATTAGCTGCCTGCTCATGTTAGATTATGCCCTCGGCGACGCCTCGTGAATGTTGGGGGCATCATTGGCACCTGTGAGAAAGAACGCTGGGGCCCCGAAAGCCCATAGTGCAGCCTTACGCCCGCGCTGAGCCGAGGGGACGAATTCAATGACGATGTGGAATCTATTAGTATGCGGCTGAGTGCTCCTGAGTAAAAGCACAACGGGCGGGGAGGCTACATGAGGCTTAATAACTAACACGGTGTGCCACCTCAGCATCTCTTTCACCGTGGTGAAGTCGCATCATCGGTAACACTCGCGCCTCTCGTTTCCAGCAGTATCCACGGCCTTTGCGACTCCCGTCTCCGCTCGTTTGCAGCATTTTCAAAATGGTACGTGATCGGGCCAGCTGGACATGCACCCGATTTGGCCGGTTTGTTTACCAGGACTTGCAGAGAATGCCATTCCGCCATCAGGCTCCGCCCAGCTACGAGGAGGGGTTGGCTGCATCACCCTCGGCCGCCTCACAGGTAGCTGGCGCCACGCTTCAACTTCACCCTCTGCCAAACAAGGAGGGCCTCCTCATCAGAGTTGAACCGCCTCAGAACCCAAGCACAGATATTCACCATGTCCCCTGTGACATTGTCCTCGTTATCGACGTCTCGGGTAGCATGGGTGCTTCCGCGCCTGTCCCCGGCGAGCTCGAAGACACGGGTCTGTCCGTGCTCGACCTCACTAAGCACGCGGCCCTCACCATCGTCGAGACCTTGAACGAACAGGATCGCCTCGGCATCGTCACTTTTGGCAGCAAATCAAAGGTCGTTCAGAACTTAGAGTCCATGACCGACGCCAATAAAACAAAGGCCCGGGGTAATATCAAAGCGATGCAGCCGCAAGATGCCACGAACCTGTGGCATGGTATCCGAGACGGCATCCGCGTTTTCGAGGATGCGGGCCCGAGCACTAGGGTACCGGCAATTATGGTACTCACTGACGGCATGCCAAACCACATGTAAGTCGCTCGCCAGTTGCTGACGCCATCACCTCGCCCTTCCCGTCTAACGGACATGCTCAGGTGCCCCCCTGCGGGCTACATCCCGAAGCTGAAATCCATGCCCCCATTTTCGGCGTCAATCCATACCTTTGGATTCGGTTACAGCTTGCGATCAGGCTTGCTCAAGTCACTGGCCGAGTTTGGCGGCGGCAACTACGCCTTCATCCCCGATGCCGGGATGATTGGTACCGTGTTTGTTCATGCGGTTGCCAACTTGCAGTCAACCTTTGCGACGGAGGCATCACTCTCGCTAACGTACCCGGCTGGTTTGGAGATTGAAGAGACAATGGACGAGACCGTCTTGCGAGAAGCCCCGACAAGCGACGATGGCTCTAAAGAAAGCAATGTCCTGCGGCTTCGGATACCGCTTGGTAACTTGCAGTATGGTCAATCTCGTGATGTATTCCTCCGCGCCAGGAGAGCCGCCGACGGAGACAAGGAAAGGGGGCCCATCGAAAGCAGCACAGTTACTGTGGAATTGGGCTTCAAGAGAACAAATATGTCGTCTCAAAGTTCTTCCAGGTCCAAGGCCAAGTCATTCAGCTTAAAGAAGACCGATTTGGGAGAGGCCAGCCTTGGAAACTCTGTCACTTCTGTCACTTCAGTAAGCCGCAATGTGCTTGAATATTCCAACTTGCCCGAGCCCGAGGCGGCATACCACGAATCTCGAGCTCGCATCTGCAACTATATCTCGTCGTGGTTCCCTCTCGGCCCTGACGGCGAACATCGGGTGATCACTGACGGAAGGGATGGAAAGAAAAAAGAGCTCTCCCTACTGATTAGTGAAATACCAGCGCGTCATTACGACGACGAGCGGAACCGATCCCTAATGGAGGACCTTACGGGCGCGGAGCCTAAGGGTCAAATCTCCCTCGCCATCAACGACGACAGTTACTTTGCTAAATGGGGCATTCACTACCTGCCATCATACTGCAACGCTCACTCGCGCCAAATTTGCAACTCGTTCAAAGACCCTGGGCCCCTCCAGTACGGCGTCGACAGCCCGCTGTTCATTGCGTGCCGCGACCGCTTGGATAATGTCTTTGACAACCTTCCTCCACCAGAGCCGACGGCAAAACATCGCAGCCGGGTGAGCTATAGCGTGTCTAGCCCAAGCTCTGCGCCGATTTTGATGAGCAAGTATCGAAACTCTCACGGCGTGTGCTTTGTCGGATCCACGCCAGTCGAGCTATCGTCGGGTAGGACTGTACCTATTCGGAAACTCAGGCGCGGCATGAAGATTCGCACTCCTGCAGGATCGCGAAAGGTTGCCCTGGTACTGAAGACGCCGGTAAATGGGGCGATTCTCTGCCGCGTTGGCTCAGTGGCAGTTACGCCATGGCACCCGATATCTCTTGACGGAAAGTCCTGGCTATTTCCAGCGCATGTAGCGGAAGTGGCGGTACGGTATACGGGGTCTGTCTACTCGGTCATGCTTCAGCGTGACCAGAACTCCAAGGCGCACGCTGTGCGTGTCGGCGGGCTTTGGGGCGTCACGCTGGGCCATGGGCTCACCAGGGGAGCGGATGCCCGAGCACACGCCTTCTTCGGCGACTATAACCAGGTCGGTAAGAACTTAATCAGACTGGGAGTGGATCGGTTTGGCATCGTCGAAGGCCGCGGCGTCGAAAGGGACATGGGCAGCGGGTATGTGTGTGGGTTCAGGGGCAAGGCAACAGCGAGGGATGGCGAGCTTGGGAGAGCGCTCTTAGCCAACGTTACTACACTTCAAGCCAGTGGAGGAGTTGGCACTGTGTGAAATTAGAAGAAATAGCTCCATCCGCGTAAATGCGCTTGTGTCTAAATAGCCGTAATGCAGTGTGCAACTTTTATCAGACACTCGATGTACATTGCACATCCCAGATCCACAGCCGTCCGTTCAGGGCGACTCGACTCATTCTCGCGCAAACAGTCCAGCCATTCCCATGCCCGTTCCTACACACATGCTCACGACACCCAGGTCTGCTCCATCACGCCTCATCCCATGCACAAGCGTGCTCGTCATGCGCGCGCCCGTCGCGCCGAGCGGGTGACCGAGCGCAATAGCGCCGCCGTCGGGGTTCACACGGCCCTGCTCCCACGCCCCCTCGAGGCCCAGGGCGCGCAGACAGTGGATCGCCTGGCTGGCAAAGGCCTCGTTGATCTCCCACCGGTTGATATCGTTGATGGACAAGCCGTGTTGTTCGAGCAAGCGCGGGATGGCAATGGCGGGGCCGATGCCCATCTCGTTGGGTGCACAGCCCGTCGTCACGGCAGAAACGAAGCGGCCCAGAATGCGGTCCTGCAGGCCGAGCTGCGTCGCCGTGCTGCGGCGCATGAGCAGCGTGGCCGCTGCGCCGTCGGACACTTGGCTCGAGTTGCCGGCCGTCGAGGCACCGTCGGGCTTGAAAGCGGGCTTCAGCTTAGCCAGAGCCTCGGCGGATACCGTGTCCCGGATGCCATCGTCGCGGGTGACGGTGATGGTCTGCTCGTCCCCGACGGCCGCGCCCTGCTTGTCCACCTCCTGGAATCGCGTCGTCACGGGCACGATCTCGTCTTCGAAGCGGCCGGCGGACCGGGCGGCCGAGGCGCGGAGGTGCGACTGCGCGGCGAAGGCGTCCTGGTCGGCACGCGAGACGCCGTACCGCGCGGCGACGTTCTCGGACGTGAGGCCCATGGGCATGACGCAGTCGCGCGCATCCTTGACCGGCGAGTCCTTGAGCGCGGGCCACACGTCCACCGGCACGGCCCGGCTGCCGTAGTTGCGCGTCATGCTCTCCATGCCGGCGCCGATGCCGACGGAGATCATGCCCGTGCGGATCTGCGCCGCAACCGCAGCGATGGCCTGCAGCGAGGAGGCGCAGGCGCGGTTCACCGTGTAGAGGCACGTCTCGTTGGGGAAGCCGACGTGGTTGAGGGCCATGCGCGCGGCCTTGGAGCCGCCCAGCTCAGAGAGGACGACGCCGACGGCGACGTCGTCGACGGGGACGTCAGGGTGGCGCTCGCGCGTGGCGCGCAGGACGCTGGCGAGCAGCTCCTCCGGGTAGGCGTCCTTCAGCTGGCCCTTGTAGGAGCGGCAGACGGGCGTGCGCAGGGCCGAGAGGATGACGACGTCGGCGGGCGACTTTGCGAGCAGGGCGGCGAGGCCCCGGGGCGGGAGGACGCTCATGGCTGGCGAGCCGTCGATTGCCGCGAGTTGCGGGCAGTGCAGGGCGCGGCAACGCAGAAGCAAGCTTACTTACTTGGATTTGAACGGTGCCGCGCGCAAGGTGAGCAATTGTGAGCAAAGGCGAAGGCGGAGATTCAGAGATGAGATGCGGATGCGCAAATGAAATCGAGGCGAGGTGAGGCGGATGATGCTCTCACCCGAGCGGCTAAGACCTCTCCCGGTTCCGCCCCCGACCGTTGCCGGCAGCAGTTCCCGGCGGTCCCGACCCGACGGCTCCCCGCTGTGGGGGGGATGCGCTAACTCCCCGCAGAGTCGACCCCTGGCGAGGGGGTAACTTGATGCCGGTTGGGTGGATTATTTGGGTCCGTCTGCATTCCTGTTAGGGGAACTCGACGTAGACTGTAGATACCGATGCTCTACAGCTGTGACGCTTGCAGCAGGCGCGAAGACGATATTTGCATCCATGGCAATGAAGCCTTGCTGGGAAAGAGCGAACATGCAGCACCATGGTAATGAAGCCTGGCTGGGAAAGAGCGAACATGCAGCAGTATTAATTCGAGACCTTCAATAGCTACCACCTACTTCAATCCAGTCATCCGCCTCCACCTGCACACTCCATCCTGCCATCTTCACCATGCAGCGCGTACAGTCGCCAGTCCAAGTTCAGCAACCCCCCGTCCTCGTGAGCTGCGTGCCCATCAGCAGACAGCCTCTCGCGCAGAGCGGGCGTTGCGGAGTTCAGTTCACCTACGTTCGATCCAGTCAGCCAGTTACGCGGGCGGCGCGTCCATCATGGGCGGCGCGTCATCGTTGCTGTCCCACGACTTGCGGGGCTCGATCGACGGGTGCCAGTTCCTCTCGCGGTCCTCCAGCAGCGCATCGAGGTTGACCGCCTGTCCCACGCGGTTGGACATCATCATTCTGGGCTGGACGGAACTCACCGAGATCGCGGCGGCGCCGTTGACGGCTCCACCGAATAGGTCGTCGAGCAGCGACCCACCGCGCTTGGTGCTGGGCACGGCCGGGGCGCTGGGAGGCGGCGCGGTGCGGCCGTTGATCTTGTCGGCCACGGCGTTGAGCACTACGGGCGCGAACTTCTTGGCCGCGCTCTTGGCCGCGTCGAGCGCCACGGGGCCGATCTTCTGCACCACCTTCTTGACGAAGTCGAACATGCCCTCCTCCTCGCCGTGCGCGCCCTGTCCGACGACGGTGAGCCGGTCGAGCTTCTCTCTGGGCAGACTCATCACCGCCTGCAGCGCCGTGTCGGCCACGACGGCGCGCTTGAGCAGCAGCTTCACCTCGGGCACCTTGGAGCCTGGCGCGGGAGAGATGTCGTCGCCCGACTCGGCCCCGATGGCGCCGACCACCTTGTTGATGAGCTTGGGCGCCAGGTCCGTGACGGCAGTCTTGGCTACCTGAGTTACGAGCGGCTTGGCGACCGAGACGGCCGTCTTCAGCACCGGGCCGAGCCAGTCGAACAGGCCCTCCTCGCCGGCCAGAGGCCGCGTGTCCCCGAGCAGACCCGTGACGAAGTCAGCCTCGGGGCCGCTCATGACGGACTCGGGCAGGTTGCCGACGTTCAGCGGCATCGGCTCGAGGCTGGCCTCCTGGTCCTGGCGGCGGTCTTGGCCAGAGGCGGCCCTGCCCCAGCGGTCGAGGGCGATGTCCAGCGCGCACTCGGTGAGCTGGGGCGTGATGGCCGTGGCCAGGGCGTCGACCTTTGGCGCGTTGGCCTTCCACGTACCCTCCATCTTGGTGAGGATCTCGCGCCGCTCCGGTATGTCTGGCAGCGACAGCACCGCCTGGAGCATTGCCTCGGCGACCATGGCCCGCTCTGCCGCGCCATTGTTCTCCGCGTCGAAGGAGCCCTCGGCCATGCTCTGGCTCTCGGCGATAGAGCCGAGCAACGCGCCTGCCGCGGTGCCGACGAGCCCACCGACGGGGCCGAGAAAGCCAGTCGCGATGGGCAGGGCCTTGGAGCCCACCCGCGCGATGGACTTGAGGACATCGAAGAAGCCCTCCTCGTCACCCTCGGACTTGCCTGTACCGCCGCTGCCGCTGCTGCCGCTGACGGCGGCATCCACGTACTTGATGCCCGAGGCTGTGCCGAAGCTCGACTGGCTGAGCTGGAAGAGCCCGATGAAACCGTTGTAGTTGTTGCCGTATCGTCCGCCAATCGAGTTGCCCGAGTTGCTGTCCACGCCGCCGCCGCCGTAGCAGTGCGTGCCGATGGAGATGAGGTCTGCGCCGTGTCGGCTCAGGATGGCGGCGCCGGACTGGCCTGATACCTATGGTCAGCATCACCCACATTGGTGCGTGTCAATATGTCACTTCTGCCCTATTGTGCCAACTCACCTCCGAAGGTCGAGACCTTGTACTCAATCATGTTGCGTGGGCTCGTGTTAAGGTTGTAAGTGGTCCTCTTGAACTGCTCATACATCTGAGC
Source organism: Albophoma yamanashiensis (assembly GCA_001600555.1). Classification (NCBI taxonomy): domain Eukaryota; kingdom Fungi; phylum Ascomycota; class Sordariomycetes; order Hypocreales; family Ophiocordycipitaceae; genus Albophoma; species Albophoma yamanashiensis. Next base: position 1,568,333 of record BCKH01000007.1, on the reverse strand, counting down.
GCCCTTTTCCTCGCGGCCCCCCTTAGTGAGCGACTTGTCACCAGGATACCCCACGACGCCGAGCAGCGTTGTGTCGGACTCGGGCGTGTTGATGAAGCTGAATGTCCGGAGGTTGCCGGTGAAGGGCTTGTCCACCTGGATGAAGGCCAAGTCGCGGGGGCGGTTATCGACGGCCTGAATCCACTCAGCTGTGGCAACGATGGACTTGCCGTAGCGCGCCTGCACGTCTGGACCCGTCACCGAGTCGCGGCCGTTGTAGCCGATGTAGCACTTTATCTGCGTTGCGGCACCGAGGCGGCGACCCCAGTCGTAGACGACGTGGCCGGCCGTGACGAGCAGGTCGGGGCGGATCAGCCACCCGGTACCCATCATCCACATGGACGCACCCGTGTCTTTGTTCACAAAGCACGACTGGATCTTGACAATGGCTGGGAAGAGTCCGTCAAGTTCAGCCTATTCGCCCCTTGTGTCGTTGGATAGATTCGGGTGACTTACAGCGATACTTTCCACCGTCCTGAAGGTCCCGCAGGTCGACTACGACGCGCTCGTCGTCTTCGAAGGCAGACTCATCCCCTCCTTGGCGTCCGTCGTCGGGAATGAGGGCAGACTCGGCTGGCTGCGTCGACGAAGGCGTGTCGAGTCTCCAGACAGCAGCCCGGCTCGAGGTGCTGGTACCGTTCATGGTGGCCATAATGCTGTGATGTGCTTGAAATAAGACGGGTAGAAGCTCAAATTCAAGAGTTTCGTGAAGTAGTATCAAGAGATGTTGCCAAAGGCTATACGAGGTGTTGCAGGCTGAATATTTGTGTTGTTAAGGATAGAGATTAGGGATTGAGCTCGGATCGTGGCCACCTTTTATGCTTGGAGCTCGTCGAGAAGCATTCCGTATCTGGCATCACAATTGAGCTCGTCAAAGGTGCCCGGAATAGCATCACGGCTACTCCGTGGACTCTGAAGCCAGAGTCGTCAGCTTCGACAATGAAGAAACGCCCGCAGCCAGCCACTCCGCAACTCACGTCCCCCCTCTCGTCAACATCTCCACTCCAAGTTTCCATCAACCTGCCCAAGATGGGCATAAGCTTCAGGAATCCGCTCAGCTGTTTACGTGAAGTTGGGACAAACAATCCGCCAAGCCGGCGCCGAGCCTGTTCGGGCATAGAAACCGAAGGTCATGAGAGCCAAATCGCCGTGGCAAATCGATAGCCTCGTCCGTCACAGCTCAATCCGGGCGCGAGTATCGTCACCGTCGAGGCCTCCACCGCGGTGAGGCTTGCTTCGGTCCCGTGTGGAGGCCGAAGCACGTCGCCGCGCAGTAGCCGGAGCCATTGACCCGCCAAGGGGGGCAGCCAATATATGGCTGGGCTAGCAGCGTCTAGATCCCGCGGCGTTGCCCGACCGGCGCCAAATGGGGACGGCCCGCACAGCGGCTACCGGGTATTTATGGAACCGCGGACCTTCTCGTGGCTGATCATGGTCTCGACGGCCCGGTCGGCAGTTGTCAGCCGCAGCGGTTAGGCGTGGTGATTGTCGTTGAGGCGGGTCCCATCCCCCTGAGCTTGTATGCGTAGGGCTGGCCGGGGTAGAGGCAGGGGCCCCGAGAAGTTTGCCTTCAGCTGGGTGATAGTCTGGGTCGTTGCTGTTTTGAGCCGATCATGCAGGTTGACGGCGCCGTGATTGGCCAAGACGAGCTTTGAGAACCGGGGAAGAGCTCCAAAACTATCGAGGCTGGGCTCCTCTTTAGGGAAGCCGAGAACTAATGAACCAGATGGGATGAGCAAGCCATCGGGGTCGCCGTCGAATGCGGGGAGCGCGTGAACCTCGATAGCTCACTTCAACTTGATGACAATGGTTCGGTTGAGTGAGTATAAGTATCACGAGGAAGTCAAAGGTTCAACTGTTCGATTCATCTTCACAACTCGACTCTCAAGTCAACCTCCTCCTCTTCCAAGTCGCCAAGACTCTCACCCAACATGTCTGCCAAAGTCCTCAAGAAAATCGAAGGATGCAAAGACTTCCCCTCTGACACCTCTCACATTGCCGACGGCAAGTATGCCATCCGCTGCGACAACGAGCGCACGCTCGGGGCCGATGATCATTCGGTTAAAGCCGAGATTTGGTTCAAGACTCCTGTAACGTGGCGCCATCCGGGGCATGCATCGGCTGTTTACTAACATGACAAAGGCCCTCGACCTTGACACAATTCGCAAGATTGACCGCTTGCAACTCATCGCCGAGTCGCACGACCAAGGGGACGCAGACGTTCCCTCGGCCGGCAACTGGACCTGGTTCGAGCTGGTAATCTTGGAGAACGAGTCGGCCTTTGAGCCACGCATCAAGGACGGCATCGAGCTGGTGTGGAAGAGCCACAGCAACCGCTTCCTCAGCAGAGAGTACGGCTGGGTGCGTGACCATGCCAGTGCTCGTTGTCAGGGTTGCTTGCTTACTGGATCCTTTAGTCTGAGGGAAAGGTGTTTGAAGAGCAGCATGATTTGCTGCGCGTTTTGGAGGTATGAGCCACACCCCTATTAACTGGCTTCCGTTTTGACCGAGACTAGGACGGAAACGTCGTTGCGGTCCGACTCTGCGCCCGCTTCTCGGGCTGGGAGATTCATGCTCGAAAGGGATACCTGACCATTGAGATTGGAAATGAAACAGGTGAGCACACAGTCAGAGGTGTCTTTTGCTGCTCAGTCTGCTAATCGTGTCCCTGAATCAGTCGACCGTGAGCCGCCGCCACCGTACGCCGAGATCGTCTCCAAAGTAGAAAACATCCAGGAAGTCTTCAACCAAGTCAATGCCTCGATACAGTCGGGCTTCCAGCCCAGTCTTCCCCAGGGCTTGTACAGTGCCGAGCTGCTGAGCACCGGCGGCGAACGGCCACTTCGAGTCCTCTCCCTCGGTACGGCCGCTCACTCTTCACGACAGCCCCAGTCAGTCCTGAACAAAACGCTGACACGTAAGCACAGACGGCGGTGGTGTCCGTGGCCTCTCCTCCTTGTACCTCCTCAAAGCCGTCATGGACCGAGCCGTACCAGGCAAGAAGCCCTGCGAGGTGTTCGACATGATCGGTGGAACCAGCACGGGTGGGTACATCGCCATCATGCTCGGCCGGCTGCGCATGACCATCGACGAGTGCATCCAAAAGTACCAAGAGTTCATGGTCCAGATCTTCAACAAGGGTACCGTCAAGAAGACGGCCGACTTCTTGTTCAATGGCCAGTTCTACGACAAGACCATCCTCGAGAACCTCATCAAGCAGCTGGTCAAGGAGAAGACGGGCGACAGCGAGACAATGCTGCTCGAGGACAAGGGCCAACCGGCGTGCAAGGTGTAAGTGGCTCAAGCTGAAATCTGTCACAACATCCACGGCTGACTCTCTCGTGCAGCTTCGTGATGGCCGTTTGCCAGCAGGCCGCCAATAACCGCGGCCCCATGTTCCTCCGCTCATATCAAAATAGGCAGGAAATGTCTGCTCTTCCTAACATCAAGATCTGGGAAGCCGCTCGCGCAACGTCCGCTGCTCCCGCGTACTTTGAGCCCATTACGGTGGGCGATTACACGCTTGTGGACGGCGGTCTCGGTGCCAACAACCCCTTGGGATGGTAAGCCTTGCTCATCACCACGAATACCACGAAGCCACTGTTCTGACAAGTATATAGGCTCTGGACGGAACTTCTCGCCGTCTTCGGCCCCGCCCGCTCTACCTCGTGCTTCCTCAGTATCGGCACTGGCATGCCCGCCAACCAGGCCATCGTCGCCCCCGGGAAGATGGGCTCCCACGCCGTCGAGGCATCCTTTGCTGCCGCCGCCTGCAACACGGAGCTCACGCACATCCTCTTCCGCTCCCTCCTCAACGCCTTCGCGCCGCGGCCCATGGACAAGAAGTACTGGCGCCTCAACGTCGGCGAGGAGGTGCCCGCCTGGGACGAGGAGAAGCGCACCTGGTACGTGTTCAAGAAGTACACGGTCCACCACATCGACGACTACAAGGATGTCGGCCAGCTCGACGACGTTGGCGCGCTCAAGGTGCTCATGGAGATGACGAGCAGGTACATCAAGGAGCAGGACGACGTAATCGGCGACTGCGCCAAGTCCCTCACGGCGGCTTGATTCGATTTAGATGACTCGTTGCGATGAGCGTTGGCAAGCGTATATGATTTATCACGTCTAGAATTTGGTATCCTATAGCATATATCTCTATTTGGTTTCTTTCATCACTTAACTGACAACTGCAAAACATGTGACCGGCATGATTATTGATGAATTTTATTTATCGTATAAAGTGTGGACGGTCCCCAACCAATCTCACGGTATCTTCATTAAGTACCGGTCCTGGTTCAACGCTATTTCGGAATCAGGGTGCCATTGATGACGCGCAAGCCATCAATCTTTTGCTTCGCTAGCGCCTCTTCTGCGCGTTGATCACGAAGCTTATTAGCTTCCGATTCGGTAACCAAGACGAAGTCGTATTGAAGCAGCCTCGTATCTGAAGTAACATCATGCTTCTCCGCCAGCCCATCTATGTCAGATACAGTCCCAAGATCGACTATGAGGGACTCTTTGACCCCGAAAACAGCATCCGACCGTTCATAGGGGTCACCGCGGAGATACAGCGCTCTATGTGCGAATTAGAAACTAGAATTAGTGACTCATACGTATCTGATGGGGCCTTACGTGATGAGCCGGTCATACCCGGGCTTGTCGAACATGAAATGAAAGTGGCTCGGCCGGAAGGGATGGCGGTCCATTTTCTTCAGGAGCTTCCCGACAGGGCCGTCGCTGGGGATAGGATACGGCACCGGTACTACGGCCTTGAAGTAGAACAAGCCCGCCTCATCGCTCTCTACCACAGCGCGGCCGTCGGGGTCCGTTCGACCCGCGCGTTGGACGTCGTAGAAGCCCTTCGAGTCCGTCTCCCAGACATCGACCTTGACGCCGGGGATGGGCCTGCCGCTGGTGTCCTTGACAGAGCACACGACCAGCATGGGCTCGCCATCCGGGTCATGGGAGATGAGCGCCCCGTTCTCCAGGTGCTCGGCGTCGTGGGTGTGGAACGGTCCCAAGACCGTGCCTTCCGTCGACGCCGGCGGCTTCGGGTGGTCAATCGAGTCGACGAGCAGCGAGAGGCCGAGGACGTCGGAGAGGAGGATGAACTCCTGCCGGACGTCGCTGCATATCTGGCCGACCTGCGTGAGGAAGCGGATCGCGGACTCCCACTCTGACGTGCTGAGGCGCGTCTCCCGCGCAAAGTCGTGCAAGTGGGTGACGAGCCGCTCGAAGAGGAACTTCATGCGGGGGTCGTCGCATTTGGCGTTGATTGCGTTGACATTGTCCGTGATGTTGTCGATGGTCAAATCCTTCAGCGGTGTTTCTGAATGATCCATTGCGAGTCTCGGGTCATGACCCGTTGACGGTGATGTAGGTGTGGTCTCAGTCGCAGCCGATGGGTACAGGTAGACACTGGACAAACGCCAGAGTCTAAAGTATGGGTGGCGCAGAATGGCATTATCGAGGGAAGCCCAATTGCAACCGAGCCATTTGACGTTGTCGTCGCACTAATCATGCGCCGATGATGACGGATCATTATGTCAGGCCGCTCGACAATGGTGACGATTTATTGTCGCCTTCGTGTTACCTCCGCATTCTCCCCGGTACCTCCGCATTTAGCCCGGCAACCCTCACCCCCACCTCTTCCCGTCTCTCTGCATCTCAAGTCAATCATATCATGTGCCGAAATGTGTCTTTGAAGTTCATCGAGCATTGATCAAAAACAGCGAAAGCCTGGCCTGCTCCATGCCAAGCACGGCTGAGGTTCTTCCGCCACACTTGAAGGTCTAGGGTACCTAAGTTTCCTTAGCATTCGCGGATGACTTACATCCCCTTCGGCTCGTCTCTTTGCGCCAAAGCTTAACATTAAAGAACCTCAACTCTCGGATTGATCCAATGGACTCCTTCGAATACAACTCCAATCCCTCCCGGGTCATCTTTGGCAGCGGGAGCATCTCAAAGCTACCCGGCGAGCTATCAAAACTGGGGTTCTCCCGCCCAATGGTGCTGTCCACGCCACATCAAATTTCACAGGCTCGAGATGTCGGAGAGATTCTTGAGGGGCGTTATGCCGGTATATTCTCTGAGGCAACGATGCACACTCCGACCAACGTGACGGAGAAGGCCTGCGAGTTTGCAATGCAGACCAAGGCTGACTGCATTGTTTCCGTCGGGGGCGGCAGCACCATAGGCTTGGGCAAGGCCATCAGCATCCGCCTAGGACTCCATCACATCGCCATCCCGACCACGTACGCCGGCAGCGAAGTCACTCCCATCCTGGGCGAGACCGCAGCAGGCGTCAAGGAAACGCGAACAGATCCCAAGATCCTTCCCGGGACCGTCATCTACGACGTCGATCTAACGCTTACCCTGCCCGTTGCTCTATCTGCTTACAGTGGCATCAATGCGATTGCACACGCCGTGGAGGCTCTCTACGCCCGCGACGGGAACCCCATCACGAACCTACTTGCCCAGGAGGGCGTCAAGGCCCTCGCCACGTCGCTGCCAGCGCTAATGACGGACCCGACGTCGCGAGACGCAAGGTCCTCGGCGCTCTACGGCGCTTGGCTGTGCGGCACCTGCTTGGGGAACGTGGGCATGTCTCTGCACCACAAGCTGTGCCACGCTCTCGGCGGGAGTTTCAACTTGCCCCACGCGGAGACTCACACCATCGTCCTGCCGCACGCGCTCTCCTACAACGCGGCTAAGGTGCCTCGGGCTATGAAGATGCTGGCCGATGTGCTGCCGGGCAGTGACGGAGATGCCGTCAGGGGCTTGAACGTCCTGCTGGACAAGCTAAACGTGAAGCGAGGGCTGAGACAGCTCGGCATGAAGGAGATAGATGTCGACAAGGCGGCTGACATTGCTGTCTCCAAGCCGTATTGGAACCCTCGGGAGGTGGAGCGGTCGGCCATCAGGGAGCTGATTCGACGGGCATGGGCAGGGGAGCCAGCTAGGGCTGATCTTTAGCCAGCGAAGGGACTCTTGACTTTGACGGGACCCTGATGGAACGTTTACGGAAGCGGTAGGATCTCTATACCAAAGCAATCTGGCAGAACTTTCGACTTTCCACGCACTTATAGTAAAGTCACTTTTTCTTTTGCTGCATCGATACCTCTCTCGAACTACGCTCTAGCAACCAGCCGTAAAATCGTGAGCCAAGCTCAGTCAAGAACACGACGTTGTCGTGCGACACACCCCAGCCAGACAGTCTCTCGCATCTCACGCCCTTGAGTCGAGTCGAGGAAGCAATAGAGAAAAGGATAGTGAACCCACGCAATCTTGCCCGCTTGCTCAAACACAAACAAAGTCTCCTTATGTCCACCGTTCCAAGCCATATTATCAACCGCGTATCCTTTTCTTTTCGTTCAATTAAGTGCAGTACAGTATAGGTCGATGTCGAAAAAGGACAATTTGGAGGAGGAATCACGGAGGATTGTTTCCCATACCAGAGCTGGCGGCACTCTCGCCCACCTTGACCTCCTCCTCCGGGACGCCGACGCCAACGCTAGTGACGCTGGCCACGCTCTGGCTGGTCATGCCGCGACCTCGTTCCGGCCTGGCGACCCCGGCGTCGCGAGGCCCGGCAATGCTCGTGCTGCCGGCCGGGGTAACGCTCGCGCTGGCCGTCGTGCTGACGCTCTCGCTCCTAGTGCGGCTCGTTTCGCTTGCTCGCCTGCTCAGAACCATCCTCTCGAGTTCGCGGATTCGCCGCTTCAGGGTTTCGTTTTCCTTCTTGGCAAATTCAAGTTCATTCCTGTAGAACGCCGTTTCTTCATAGCGCGATGTTGCGGGCATGAGTCCTGGGCTCATCTGCTCAGGCCCACTGCCTGGGGTGGCAGCGACCGAGCTCATTGGCACGGACGACGGTGGCGGCACTCTCTGGTGGTGGAAGTAGCTGGATGGGTCTAAGGAGGCGATCTGAGGCCCTGGAGAGTTCGTCCGGCTCCTTCTCGAAGCTGCACTGTCCTGTCGGGATAGGGGCACAGGCTGAGGCGTGCGGGATGCGGCACCGTGGTGTCGTGCCTCATACGAGGAGGCGAGCTGGGAGGAGGGGTTCTGCGAGGCGGATGAGGAATTTCGATGGTGGCGACGGGTCGTGGGGATGCTGAAGCCGGACCCGGAGAGCAAAGACGAGTCGGCAATAGGATCGTGTGTCGTCGATGCCGTGGCGGATGTGGAGGAGGCGTTGGAGGCGACGGAAGCGTTCTGGGCAGCGCGGAGGAGGGAGAGCTCTCGAGTGAGTCGGTTCACCTAGCAGGATGGTTAGAGAGGGAGCCTTCAGCACTTGGAGGAAGACAAAGTTGTACGTACTACCGCCTCTTGCTCCTTCTCCAGTTGCATGTGCAGCTCGGATGCCGTCATGGGCCGGGGATGCCGCAGCGGGCCAGGGCCAGGGCCGACGCCAGCTTCAAGCTGCGACGCCGCGAGCTGCGGCGATGGCACGGACGAGGGCCCGTGGCTCAAGCTCTGGCTGCGGCTGTGGGTATGGCCATGGCTGTGGCTCACGGCATTCTGGTTCGAGGGAAGGATGTTGAGCGAGGGCGACTGAGGGGCGGGCGGCGGAGGCATCATCTGATGCGAGGACTGCCGATGCGAGGCCGCCAGCGAGTGCGGCGACGCAGGCACCGAGTTGAGATCCGGCATGGCGTGCGCGTCCGGGTGCCGAGAAGGGTCGGTCTGCTGCGTGCGTGCGTGCGATTTTCTAGGGTCGTCTGTCGGGCGGGAGGCGGGCGGAAAGCATGAAGCGAGAGGAGTGGATGTTTGTGGTTGTCACGACCCGGACACGCTGCGACGTTTGATGCCGCGTTAAGTGGCTGGGACACTCTCGAGCCCGTTTGCAGCACCACACAGTCCACACTGCACAGCCGTCGCGTCGGGGCGGGGTGGTGGGGCGCCTGCGCTGGAGCACCTGCGACGGGCGCTAGGGGGTCCCGTTGCGGCCCCTCACGCCGCCGAAGCCCCCCGCAGCGAGTACCTTGCTTGGTGTCCGACTCACGAATCGAGCAAACCTACGTCCTCGACGTCGACAGCCACGGCTGCCGTTGCACGCAGAACAAGGCCAAGGTGTCGGGCGGGTGATTTGAAATTCCCCCAGCGGTCATCTTGATACCCCCCTCCATGCAAAGGCATGGATGTGGCGAGATACCTCGAGACATCGCATGAGCGTCCGGCATGGAGCATCCATGCCTTTCAACGTCGCCACGTTAGCATGTGGATGAAAAGCCGGCTTGCGTGGAGTTCATCGTAACAATATAAGTTGGAGTACAGTATGTAGGCAGGCGGATCCAGGGCTTCCATTTAAAGATCTTTTCCCGCTTGCACTGACAAAGTGTTGGGACTCGGCAGTCTGCTGCCGTCGCGGTGCTCCACCAACAGGAGCAACACCCCCGCGACTCCGTCATAGTGACCGAATTCCCAGTTACGCGATGGGAGCTCGCAGACGTTATGACGCCATTTGCACTCTACGAAATCCATTTAACCTGGCATCATGGCCGTGGGAATTTCCCCCAAACCTTACCATCATACCAATTAAACCTTCCTATCACCTCGAAAGCGACCACCTCAATAAGACTACTTTACGCACGCCACTGTGAAATCGCATCAACACCATGCCTGAAGGCCGCGAGTCTCCTCCTCCAGAGCGCCAGACCGGCGCCCAGATGCACGACCCTCCCTCGTCCGGGCAGGGCCTGTCAAGGGAGAGCCCAGAGGACAGGAGAAAGTCGCTGCAGGCAGAGATCGACAAACTGCCGTCCAACCCCAAGACGAAGTGGGACGAAAACGTGGAGAAGATGCATTCCAAAGGCAAAGTCGAGTAAAAAGGCAAGTCGCATTTCGAGAGGCTGGGCTGCTTTTGCTAATGCCTTGCCCCGGCACAGCCTCCGACTCACATGGACGGCGATGGCTGGATAGGCTAGCTGAGCTGGAACTGGGGAATCAATCAAGTACCTTATTGTGCTATACTACTACCTGATTACTAGGTGTGCGTCAAGCGTCGTTGAAGTCGTGAGTGATGAAACATGCCCATGTCCGCGAAACCACTCAACCAGTCTTGGCGTCGTCCTTGCTGACGGCCGGGATGGACTCGGTCGCAGCAGCGGGCGTCGGGTTCGCCGTTCCCGAGGTCGACGCCTCCTTTTCCTTCCCAAAGACCCTCTCCAGGCCGGCAGCCTTGTAGGCGCTGCCGCCGTGCTCCTCCTTCTTCAGGTCGGCCAGGCGGCGGGCCTCGTTGTGGATGTCCTGCACCTGGTTCGCGCCGGTGGCGTAGAGCTGGACGATCTTCTTGCCCGTCGGCGTGTTGGTCGCCTTCTCGAAGAAGGTGTTGAAGTCGGCGAACAGGTTGCTCGCGCGCTGGGTGATGCCGTAGCTCTGGTCGGCGGCCTTGGCGCGGTCCGTCGTGTGCGTCTTCTGGTCGAGGTTCTGCAGCGTCGTGAGGAAGCGGGAGGATACGCCGTGCTTCTTGTCGAGGTCGATGGCGTGCTGGATGGCGGCGTCGCCGACCACGTACCCGTGCGCCAGGTACTCGGCCAGCACCCTGGCGCGCGGCTTCTCCTCCTGCGTGAGCTCGTCCGAGTCCCTCTCGGCGGTGTCCTTGACCGGGGCTTCGTCGCCGACGGCGCCGCTGGGGCTGGTCACGGCGATGTGGTTGGGGCCGAGCCGCGTGTTGTTGAGCAGCAGCGCCGTCTTCATGGCCGTCTCCTTCTCGAAGGTGACCTCGGCCGCCTTGGTCTCGCCCTCGGTGGTGGCCTTGAAGTTGGCGATCTTGCCGCTGTCGACAAGTCAGTACGAGAGGCTGGCCACGGGGGACGGGGAGCTTACCAGAAGCTGAAGAAGTCCTTAACCTCGGTGTCGCTGGTCGAAGCGGCGATGTTCTTGACGTGGACGGTTGCGCTGGTCGCCATTGTGACTGTGATTATCCCGCTGCGGGAGCTGTTTGTTTACGTTGCGAAGGTGTGACGTGGGGGTGCTGCTTGTTCCAGGGAGCGCAGCGCACAAAGAAAGGATATGTCGGCGTAGGTGTTGGAGTATTTGCAGCTGCAGGTTTGCAAAGGGGTTCGCGACAGAGGTATGGGATGGGATGGGAAGGCAAGGCGAGGCGATGCGGCGCAAGGATGGCGTGTCCTGCTACCAGCTTGCGACGCATCGGCCCGTGAGGGGCAAAGTGCGACGTCATCGCCAGCTTTTGGCCGGCAGCTCCAGCATTGCGGCTGGGGGCCACTCTAGAGTCTAGCGTCTGCGAGCAGGTTCCGTGAGCCAGTCAGGCCCCACACAGTGAACGCGGCAGAGACACAATCCACGGCGGAGACAGCCACGCCTCAGGCACCCGACGACAAGTGGCCAGTGGCCCGTTCGCTCCCGTCGCTATGTTCGTTCGGTTTCCCACGGCTTCAACAACTCATTTACTTGCCTGAAGAAGCTGAAGAAGCCTGAAGAGATGGACGCAACGGGCCTGTGCCGAGATCGTCTTGAACTTGCGTATCCCGCAGCTTACGAGACTCAGGTGCAAGTCCGACTTTGCAGTACTTACTGGACATGCTCACTGTCTGCGCGCGTGCTTCGACTTATCTGCCCGGTTCGGGGATGACGGATCCACCCCGGTCGCCGTGCCGTCGCGACGGGATCCGTTGCGACGACACGGCCGAGGCTGGAGTAGGGAATTGCTTTGTTGCAAAGAGTCGATATGCGTAGACAGGCGCGGGCTCTGCTCCAGCTGCTGGAAGCGAGCATGTACATGAAACTAACTGCGCCGCACGAGGGATATACATCAGACCTGATCAGACTCGTTGCTTTCTCGCCCCGAGGTTGTGATTGATCACAGACGATGAATATTGACACAATCGCTCGCGGCGAAGAAAAACACAAACACCTCTGCGAAAACCTTCACCGACAGTAACATTCCTGGATACAATATAATAGCGGTGACCTGATGGAGCCTTGGACCCGCTCGCAGAACGGGGCGTTGGGCCGCCAACACGGATGTTTGGGGCCGTTTCAACGTTCAACGAGCAACGCGGAGGGGCAGTCCACTTGCGAGGACACGACGACAGATGCCATCAGCAAGGGAAGCGCAGTCTAGCCACAGCTGCGGGGGGGATGCAAATGGTGAATGTGGCAGAATCTCACCACCCTCCCCCGGTGCCTCGCCTCGCCCTGCCTCGCCGGCTCTCGTGACGATGGTTGGCTGCTTCGACAAGTCGAGGGAGCTTACGCTGCCACACCCGCCGGGCTGGCGGACCCCAACCCCAGCCCCGCGCGGCCCCCTCCGTCCGGCAAGCTTCGCCGTCGTCTATTCGCATGTCCCCAGCGCCAGACGAGCGTCTATTCCTGCAGGGCGGACGGCGTCATTGACCAATGACGACAATGGCCAGGGTGGCATCTCCGACCTTGCGGCGCTCAGCGTGACCAACGCCCCCCAGCGGGACCGTGCTGTCATCCCAGCTTCCAAGCTAGATAAGACCTTGGCTCGTCCTCCGCCGACTGGGGGCCCTGTGACGCCCTTCCATTTCTCTGCGTAGGTGTTGGCTTTGTTGTGACGACGATTGCACGCGACGACCACTGTCCCATTTCTGGCGCTGTATTATATGCTTCTCCGCGTGCCCGTTTACGCTCTCTGTACACCTGAAACGGCCGAGATTTCTTAAAAGTAGGGAGTAAACCTATATGAGGTCGAGGTGAGTCCATTAATGCCAATCTGTCTGCAACGAGCGGTACGTGCACCAGCCATATGACGCACGACAACCACCCGAGACCTCCTTTTCCATTCTTTGACTGACATCTGTGTGCTTCAAGGCCATCTTTCACTGCCTGTCCAACCTCAAGCACATTGAACTCCTGTCATCCCATCATCCGTGAATGAACGGCCCGCGCCAGCAGAAAGAATGGCCGCCTTCATCGCCCGCTGCGCAGAGCTCAACGAAGAAAAGATCCTCAACTTCATCTGGTTCGGCATACTCAGCCTCGAGGTGTTCATGATTCTCGGCGTCGTCGTCACAGGCATCGCGCGGCGCTGGAGTTCGAGTTCCAAATCGGGGCCCATCGCGCTATGAGAGGCGGAGACGGTTTCTGTACAAAGGGGTGACGGGATGTCAATTTCTGACTGTTGATTCTTTGTGTGCGTTTGCTCTTTGCATAGCGACGGCGGGAACGGCGTTACGGGCGGCTTGGACTTTGAATGGTGCGAGCTGGCTGGGGCTGGGGGCGGGGCGTCTTGTTCTTACACTCGTACCTTTGAGTCCCTTCCGACTCGTCCTACATGAGTGAATGCGAATCACCAGAAGGGTATCGTTTGAATGCCATAGAGCGCCGTTCGATCCTAATTTTTGAACCATTCGTGAACCACTGAAGAACCGTCCTTGTCTCCTGCAACCCAAGCAGAAAGATGGGAATCCTCATCAGCAAGAAATATTGCCCCTGGCCCCCCAAGAGTCAGTCACACTTCTTCAGGTTCCGCTGAAGACGCCACTCTACTGGCATTGCCGTATTGCACAGGTCGCCCTCTCCCCCTGTCATCCAGCCATGTCTGACAGCGAGGCTTGCCACCATCCAGGCGGCGTCTTTGGCATGGGCCCCGATGATCTCCTGCCAGACGATCCCGAAGGCAAGTACAAACCAATCCTGTGCCCCAATTGCAATTGGCAACTCCCGAGTTGCCAGACGAATGGATACCTCTGTGAAGGACCCGAAGGATCTTGCCTTCAAGATCTCAGTCCGCCGAAGAGGCTGATATTCATCGAGGCGGCCCTAGGCAATTGCGTGGGCCGCTGTAGAGGCCGTCTCAGTCACCAGGAACGCAGCGAGCAGACCCTCATATGCAATCTATGCGTCCAAAGGTATGAGCCGGTCGTAAGAGATCTCCTCCGCCGAGTCGCGGAGAACAAGGCCGCGAGACACACGCGCATCGATAGGGGCAACGGCCTGGAAGGGATATGCGGGAATCCGCAGTGTGAAGAGATCTTTCCCGAGGAAGAACTGTACTCGTTCCCGAACGAGCTCGAACACAGCCTCGCGACCATTTGCCCAAAGTGCTACATCACGGCAACGCTGGTTCTGTTGAGTAAGCCGTACATTCAGCGCCAGATGGAGAGCTTGCAGCGGGCGAGCGAGAACACACAAGTCCAAAGCGAGAACACACAAATCGAGAATACACGAGCCGAGGACATACAAGCTGAGAACACACAAGTCGACAACCCACAGGCCGAGAACCCACAGGTTGAGAACACACAGATCGAGAACATACAAGCCGCGAATATTAACGGCGACAGCCTGGCTGTTGTTGCCGAGGACAATGATTCGGGCTACGAGGGGAGCAATCGTGGAGACGGGGTCTTTGACGTTGATATCCAGGATATTGATTTCAGTATCGACGACTTTATCGATTTTGGACCCGAGGGCATGAATTCTGGACTTGACTGGATGGACGGTCTCGATTTCGACGGCATGAATTTCAATCTCGAGGATCTGGGCTTTGGTTTTGATGTCATGCAGTGGGGTCTTGGGGGTGCTCATTCATTGCCCTCTCCACCACAAACGGTGTCAGGTCCTGAGGTTTAAGATGGAGGTTGTGCTTGTAAGATTATGTAAATGTAGAAAGTCAAGTCTAGCGAGCAGCTCTATATCTAGCTCTATATACTTTTACGCGCAAAGGCCCTGCACACCTCTGTGAAAGCTCATCGCGCTCCGTCATTGTTGCTAAAGACGTCCACGAAAACAAACCATAACAATATCGTGAGTCGTAATATGGCATACCACCTTTTTCTCAAACGGCCAAGATTAGTCTCTCTTGACGCCGACTCGTCCCGTCTTTCGCAAGCCGATGACCCCTATTATGCCGCACAACAGCATGGCCGCCATCATGGTCCAGAAGCTGGCTCTATACCCCTCCATCAGGGCCTGGCTCTCGGTTTTGTTCGAGTGCCCCTTGGTGACTAGCGTCGATATGACCTGCAAGACTGCAAAGCCTAAGGCGCAGCCGAATTGGGCGGCCGTGTTGAAGACTGCCCCCGCCAAGGCTTGGGTATCCTCGGGGAACACCTCTGTGATTACAATGAGGCCGACGGTGAAGAGCGCATCGCAGCTGACCGGTTGCAGCAGCTGGGCGAAAAACGCATTTCCCCAGTACAGCGAGGAGGGCTGGATGATAGCCATCAACAGCGGTGAGACGGCGGAGAGAACCGATGTGATCGTGACGATCCAGATGGCCGGTACCTTGTGCACAAAAAGCCCCGTCACGATATTCATCAGGCCACCGACCACGACGCTGGGCAACATGCGCACCGAGGCCTCCAAAGCCGAAAGATTTTGTATCTCCTGAAAGCTGTCTCCCGTGTTAGTAGCTCCGTCTAGTACTCAGACTCGGAAAAGGCACGTGCCACTCACAATAGGCTGGCGAAAAGTTCCAAAGAGTTGATCACGGCAAAAGATAACGCTATAGTGGCGCAAATGCTGGAAAATGTCGCGTTCTTCCAGAGTGAGTTGGGGATGAGTGCCGGTTTGCCTAAGCGCACCTGGCGGTGGACCCAGGCGACAAAAGACGGCAGGGCGATGGCACAGAGGCACAAGAGCACGATGCACTCTACGCTCTTGATGCGATAGACGTCGGCACTTAACACACTATTTCGCTTGTCAGCCATGGTTTCAGGAGCAGTTTTGAACTATGCATCGGTGATACTCACGCGAGGAGGTAACAGAGAAGAGCCATGAACCCCGAAGCCAGGAGCGCGCCGACCCAGTCAACTTTGGTCTTGACATCGTTGAGATAGTCGGCAGCCCGCCGGCAATCCTTGCGCTTCGGTAGAGCCCAGAGACCGAGGACGGCGAAGCCAAGCGTAACTCCTCCGCAGAGATACCAGCCCGCCCGCCACCCGATCGTGTCGGCAAGAACACCGCCCACAACAAGACCGACAGAGAATCCCAGCGGCTGGCTGAGCCCGAGACAAGAAAACGCCATGTTGCGGCCGCGGCCCTGAGGGAGGATCTGCGTGACGATGGCCACCGACGACGCAAGGTGAAGGGCGAGCCCGACTCCCTGCAGTGCGCGCAGCGCCACGAGCTCCTCGCCCTTGCGAGCGGCCCCGGAGGCGATCATCAGGGCTCCGCTGGCAAAGCTCCCCACGAGCTCTACCGGCCGCGGTCCCACCGTATCGGCGATGGAGCCGGCGAGCAGCAGCGTCGAGGCGGTGGCCAGGCCGGACACGGACGCCGGCCAGAAAGCTAGGGCCTGCGGCAGTGCGAGGTCCCTTGAAATGGTCGGCAGGCCTACAGTGACAAGCCCGTTGATGACGCTGGCAGTGAAAGTGACGCCAAACAGCTGAACCGTGACGAGGACCTGCTGCAGCCGGGACGGCCCCGTCTTGGTCGGCCGAAGGGGAACGCCATCCTCGCTGGACCGGACGCTGGTGTTTCCAGAAGATGTCAGGTCATGCTGGCCCTCGAGGCGGATGCCAGCGAGCACAGGCTGCACGACGACTTGGGTCTGTGTCTTTGACATTATGAAAATGTGCCCCACGAGCCGTGTAAGTGAGCTCGAAACAGGTTCACAAGCCAAATGTTGCTGCAAAACCCTGGCAATGCAACAGCTCATAAAATTGCGCGGAAAATTCTAAAGCGTTTTGCTAAAATTGAGAAGAGAGAAAATTTTATTTCATGGCGGATCCAAGAGTCAGACGCCTTACGAGCGACAGGTGGGCAAAGTATGGTGCAATTCCGGCCTCGATGGAGTCGCTGCAGGAGCAATTCCGGCCTTTGGCTGTGAGTATTCCGGCCTCAGTCGGCTCCCATGTCTACCCGGCCTCGGGCCCCATAAAAGTTGCAAGTGGAACTGGTCAATAGACCGTGTTTTACGGCATGGACCCGCTAGTCGCCGTGAGATGGCCAGTGTGGAGTTTGCCTTTTAGGCTTTGCGGGAACGGAACCATTGGATGCCGGCGAGTTTCTTAGTCTACAATAACGTAACAACCTTGGTCAGGACTCCGACTTGCAGCTGTCAGGCCATGCCATTCATAGCTCGGAGTTCAAGGTTGCCGCTGCTCGGACTCCGTAGAAGCACCGGCTTCCTACCACAACAAGCTATGTGCTTGGAACTGTTTCCATCATTACAGGCACAAAGGTGAAGCTATGAAAGACGCTGAACGTATGTCATCAACAAAAAGAACCGAATCCACCGGCCGGTTAGTACAGCGGCAGCGTCCCCGCGGTCTGCGCGAACGCCCTGTCCAGTATGTCCAGGCCCTCCTGGATCTGCGCCACCGTCACGGTAATGGGCGGCGCGATCCGAAACGTGCCGCCGAAGCTCGGGTGGCTGCTGAGGTTGGCCCAGAGCCCCAGCTCGTAGGCGCGGTCGCTGACGTCCTTGGCCAGGTCGAGCGCGGGCGTCTTGCGCTCGCGGTCGGCCACGATCTCCACGCCCGCCATGAGCCCGCGGCCGCGCACGTCGCCGATGCAGCCGTACCGCTCGTGCAGGCGCCAGAGGCCCGCGTGCAGCACGCGGCCCATGGCCCGCGAGTGCGCGACCAGGTCGTCGCGGAAGAGCACCTCGAGCACCTTGTCGCCGACGGCCGCCGGCAGCGGGTCGTTGACGTGCGTCGTATAGAAGAAGTAACCGCGCTCGGCCGAGACGCGGCCGATCTCGTCGCTCGTCACGACGGCGCTGAGCGGCAGCCCGTTGCCGAGCGTCTTGGACAGCGTCAGGATGTCGGGCACCACCTGCTCGTGGTTGATGGCCATGAAGTCGCCGCAGCGGCCGACGCCCGTCTGCGCCTCGTCGACGATGAGCAGCATGCCGCGGGCCTCGCAGTGCTTCTTGAGCGCCTTTAGATAGCCGGGCGGCAGCACGTGCATGCCCGCCGAGCTCTGGATGCACTCGACGATGCAGGCGGCCAGCGAGCCGCACGACTGCAGGTCGATCATCCGCCAGCCGTAGTCAAGCTCGGCTTCCCAGTCGTAGGACCCATCCAGCTTCCGGAACACGGAGCGGTAGGCGTTCGGAGCAGGGAGCATGTGCATGCCCGGCATCAGCGGGCCGTGGCCCCGTCGGCCGAAATGATACTGCGCTCCCTGGGCCTGGGCTGTCATGCCGTGCCAAGATGCTCCCAGGCCCACCACCTCAAACTTGCCGGTGTAGACCTTGGCCAGCTTGATGGCAGCCTCATTGCTCTCACCGCCGGTGGATAGGAAGAAAGCCTTGTCGAGACCCTCGGGCAGAGCGTTGCAGAGGCGGTGCGCGAGCGAGATGACGGGCGGAGAGACCATGCCAGAGAAGAGGTGATCGAGCTGCAAGGCGTGGTCGGAGATGACCTTAACAACCTCAGGGTGCCCGTGGCCCAGCAAGCAGGACATCTGGCCGGACGTCCAGTCGAGGATCCACTTCCCGGAGGCCGTGCGGATGTATAAGCCTTGTGAGGCGGTGATAACATCGTGAAGGAACTCTGAGCCGTAGTACAGCAGGTGCTGATGCGATTTCTTCCGCAGATCATCTTCGTCCACGTCCTGGTAGAGCGCCGGGACCGCCTCCCGCTTGGAATAAACAGCCAGAGCAGCAGGGTCTTGGGCGAATGCTGTAGCCCCAGGCGCCATTATAACAAGAAAGAGTTAGGGTTAAAATTGCCGACTGGCTAAATGCAGGAACGTAAGAGCCTCGATGACACTTTCGAACGCGTGTGAAGCTCCATCCTGCGGTTCCTGTTGACGGCAAGAGGGAAAGCTTGTTTTTATGAAGCATGATGAACGCCGCAGCCAGCAATCGGTATAGGACTTTTCCATGCTTCCGATACCGTAGCTTCCCGTCAGGGTCACCCGCGCCTCACAGGTTGAAGTTTCCCGCGGCCAAGCAACACATCCAAAGCCACCGAGTTTCCCGGCCCCGGCGAAGACGGAGTGGGGCCGGGTGGCGCTTTGCCGAGTGGGGACAAGCCAAGTTGCGCACATTCATGCTAAAGGCCCACTCGAAAATTCTGACCTTATTAGTATGCAATAGCGAGGACTATCCCCAAATCGTGGTTGATTCAAGCCCCCTTGGCCTAATGGCTAAGGCGCAAGACTTCTAATCTTGAGATTGCCGGTTCGAGTCCGGCAGGGGGCTTCACTACTCGACTTCTCTTTTTGCTCACAGCTTAAAAAGCTGGGTACAGTCACGCTGGACAAGCAGCGTCATCTTTTTTAATTGATTACGCCATTTCGTGGTTTATACGCAGCGGAAAGGTGTTTTTCGTTTCTTTTATTATCCTTAACCTGTCTCAACTTTGTACGGAGTCAACGTAACGATTCGTCTCGACTTCTCCACCTACATGAATGCATTGGTATCTAGATGAACCAATGGACCATGATTATACCACGCCCGGCTCTCACCACGCATTCTGCAGCGCATCCCACAGACTCGGGAAGAAGTGGTCGACGATGGACGCGTCCGGCATGGCAAAGTCCTGAATCTCGGCAATGCCGCCGCCGCTGTCCTGCTGCTCCAGCACCGCGCCCCCGAGCACCTTGTCCACCACCTCGGCGTGCTGCGCGAGGCACACGTCGGCGAGGTCCCATCCCGACGTCTCCTTGTGGCTGCGCAGCGCCTCGATCAGGTCGCGGGCAATGCAGAACGACCTGCTCTGCGCCAGGCCCGCCGCCGAGCTCTCCGTCTCCAGCGCGCACCGCAGCAGGAAGTTGACCGTCGTGGGAAAGGCAAAGGCGCTGACCGACAGCCAGAAGTCGCCGAGCTGCTGCGGCTGCAGCTCCTGCACCAGCATCAGGATCTCCTCGCATGTGCGCCGCGCCTGGATGTAGCGATTCATCAGCTGCTCCTCGTCGGCGGGGTGCGCCTGCTTATCCGACTCCAGCTCGATGCGCTCGAGCAGCAGTCTTGTGGTGAGATATGCCAAGCGCAGGTTGGCCGCGCCGGGGATGTCGAGGTTGGAGCCTCGGAGGATGATGAGCCGCGTGCTGCCGGTCAGGGACTCAACCCAGCTATTGAGGCATAGCTCGAGGCCTGTCGTCTCCCACGACTTGTCCCTTTCTACGCGGTAGACGTGCTGAAGGTGGCGGTCCAGCACGTCCGTGAGGCTGGCCAAGGCAACGAAGACGGATGCCGTCCGCTGCCGCATCTCCGACGGGTTGGACTCACAAAGATACTCTAGCCGTGGCAGCGGCACGTCGTACTGTGCGCGGATAATAAGCGGCGGTGTGCCGTACGCCAGGCTGATCCTGTGCGGCGTCAACATCACCTACATGTAGTACTCTCGGTTCATGAACAGCTTACCATCTGTCCTGCAAAAGCAACGCCCACCAAATCTTCATGCGTAGATATTTCTCTGACTGGGGAATCTTCCACGGCAGCGGGTCATGGTTCAGCCCCAGCGAGTGCGCCATCGACACAGCGGACCCGAGCAGGACGCCGTTGCCGATGAGCGACGTGGTCGGCCGTCCGCCAACGTTGAGCAGGATCGCTTTTATGATCGACATGCCCGGTGACAGGTGAAGCTCCGAGTAGACGGCCTCGTTGGCGAGGTTCCAGACGAACCGGCTGTCCGGGCACCGGTGGCGCGACAGCCTGCGCGAGTGCTGCCAGTAGACGAGGGCGTGTGCGTACAGGCACGCGAGGAGAGCCGGCGAGATGCGGTGCTTGTCCTCTCGATATTGACGACGGAACGAATCCTCATCCAGCAGAGGCAAACAACCGTTCGCTTTGTCAAAGTATCTACCTCAAAATCAGACTAACGGCGTCTCATGATGCAGAAGTCGAGAGCTATACTCATCAATGACAGCCTCGGCATGGGGCTCTAAAAGCTTCTCGATAACCTCGAGCTTCTCTGCCGAGGGGCTTCGGTTCACGGTGATGCCGAGCGGTCGCTTCTGAACCATGGTGAACAGGACCGGCCTGGAGCGGCTTGCCGACTCCGGGATGACCATGCGCGTGCCCCGCGTGGCCTCGGGGATGCCGGACAAGTAGTCGGACAGGACCTGGCTGTCGTTGGTGACAGCCGGACCCACAATGTGAAGGTTGACGTGGTGGTCATCGGAGGAACCCAGTGCGAGGGGAGAGTCCTGCTCTTGCCCATGAGTAAGACTATTCTGAGGCGCGGATGGTGCTACGGCTGCCTTGGTGATCGATGCACTGCAGTTGTGTAGGTCCTCGTGTCGATGTCCAGCTCTGAATGCCCCAGTCGCAGCTGTCGGTACCATCGTTTCAGTTCTAGTCTCAGAAGCGACGTTTCCGAAACACACCGTCGACGCTGCTGTCGGTTTGGCCGCTCTGTGAGACGGCGTGGTCGTGCTTCTTCTCCTCCGAGCCCGGCGGCCAACCCCCGGGCTGGCCTGCGCCCGCGGGCCGTCCGGGAAGAAACACTCGGTCCGGTGAGCTTTGCATGTTAGGCAGGACTCTGAATTGGCCTCGGTCTGACACCGCGACTTGCGCCGACGACACGGTACGCAAGCCGGCCGGAGGTGGGAACGGTACGGCCGCTCTGCGGACGCCTGCGCATGCGGTTGCTGCATAGCTGACCTGGCGTTGTGCACGCCGCAGGTGTGGAGCAATCTACGCAGGCTTCAGACGCTGAATCTAAAGTCCGGTGAAGGCTCGTCAATTTCCAAGAGATGTGTTTGATTGCGCATTTCGGAGCCAAAGTTCCCCGCGGGGAACTCCGGATGGTGTTGAGACTAGGCAGCGGCGGCGTGATCGGACATTGAGTACTTGGCGTATAGTGGGAACCAACTTGCGCCACGATTGAATTGCTATCTGCCAAGTTTGATAAAAACAAATGACGATTGCGAGATGGATCATCATGTGAAAGTGGCGTTGCTCATCAATAACAGGAACCATTTGGTGACGCATAAACCATCAAGGCGTGCGCCTTGCTTCCCATTATCCACTGCCGTGGTTCGCAGTTCGCGGCGCGATCTAGATTGCCTAACGGAGCCCAGTGCCGCGTCTAATTGAGATCTCCTTGAACTTTATCGGCGAGCGAGAATAGAGGTCGTAGCTGTCTCGGCGGCAGCTTGGTCCATGTGCAGCCGAAGCGCCCAGCATGCATGCGTACATTACTCGTTTGACTTCTGCTGTTGAAGGTGCCCAACCAATTCTCCTGCTTCCGTCCTAGAAGCGATATGAGTTTGCCGCGGGAAAGGTGCCCGGGGAGATAACGCCGAATCGTGCCGGTTTCGGGGCGCGGTAGACTTACGGTATCAACCGAATGAGCGCAGAATCTGCCGCTGGTGAATGCACACTATGTTGCCATAATAACCAGAGAGGCTCGCCGAGCCCAATTACATCCCGTATATCCGTCCGCCACTTGTCGGAAGGCCCTCGTCACTGTCAATGGCGTCCATACTATGGACTCCGAGCTCGCCACACCTCCCGCGGGAAACGCCCCTCCAGCCACCAGGCGGACACAACACCTTGATGAGATATTGGGGCCACAGCGTCCCGAGTCGTGCCCATTGCTTGGACAAGATGCACCTACGTCGCGGTATAATCGTATTCATCCGTAATGTTGGTACTGCTAACATCATTGCATTCTGGAGCATACGTGTACGTACCAGGAGTCGGACCATCTCACAGTAAGGCGAACGGTACTTACTGGTCTCTGATTGCGATATGATGTTGGACTGTATAAAAGTGTAACCATTTTTGATGTCTGAAACCCGAGTCTCCCGCGAAGTTTTGCCAATATCTTACCGAAGCCCACCATTCCGCAAGTGCCACGCAGTGCGATCTCGGCCTGGGAATACCGATAGCTAGCCTGGTCAAGCTTCACGAGAGCCAAGCGGCTAAAACTGCGGACTATTATGACTGTTTTCATTGTCAAATTGTTGTGTCAAATGAACTGGATCATCTTTTATCTCGGCACCTTACCGTGAGCAAAAGCGTTCGCATTGCAGGTCATGTACTTAGCATGATACTTTCGCGACCCTTCATTATGTCACCATCCTCGCGAATCAGTGCATCGTATCTTGTTTTTCAGCTGACGAGACGACTTGGTCTACTCGGGGACTCTACATAAGGTTCGCATTTCTTCCTCCTGCGTCATGCTGTACAGCCTAGTACCCCCAGAAAACTGGCGACACCCACGCGCTCGGTGTCGTCAATCATAATCCCCATCCATAGGCGATCACGATTTGCTTAAAATCCCAGATTCGATTTCCAGTACGGAGGCGACCATTGGTTCGAACAGCCGGGGACTCTCAGATCGTTCTTGGTAGGCTCCCCTGAAATCAACTTGTACGACCGCGCCACGCTTCAGTCATGGCGATTGGTCTTGGAAAGCATTCTGATTGATTACATATAACTGTAACAGCTAATTCTGCTCAGTAACATTCTTCTAGAATGGGGGACGCTCGCTTTCTTGGGCGACTTGGTACACGGGTGGCCACTTCATCACAGGTCCCAGACTCCCAGTGCCCAGAGGAACGTCAACCACGTGATTAAACCTTTCATAAGTATATTTAAACTATCTCCACGTGGTATCTCTAGTGAGTGATGAATCTTTTCCGAACGTGAAAGGTCCGTATGGACCATCAACTACAAAGCAGCACACAATGATGCTGGAACCACTTCCAATGTACGCCCCTTGTCAAAGGCTGTCATATGAGATGCCGAATGCCCAGCCAAGCTATCCCATTCTCGATCCCACGGAGTGCAAACTCTGCTGATCCTTCACAGAATATCACTCTGATCGCTCATGGAGAGCCACTCCCGATCGTCATGAAAACCAATCACGGGTCGTTCTCCCCACGTCTCCAGCCGCTGCAATTCCTCCACCGCCAGTTTAAAGTCGGACAAGTGGCCGTCCTTTGCCCGTTGTGCACGATCGATCGCTTCCCGGAGATGCTGTATCGCCTGGTCCAGATGAATATTCGCCGAGTTCACTGTCGGTGCGTCGCTGCTGGATTCCTCCAAGGAGTTCAGCAGCTGGTCGTGGTCCGATAGCCACCTCTGGACTGTGGATTCGATAAGCTGAATGCGACGGCCCCGAATAAGGAACTTGTTGAGAGTTGCCCGGAACAGAGGAGTCTCGAATCGAAGGCGTGTGCCGGGCTCCTGGCCGACCTGCGGAAATCGTACCTCGTCGAGCGCAGGCCGCTGGACCCAGGTGGCATCAGGCCAGACGCTGTTGTTCGTCCAGTCGCGCACCTCGCACTGCACCTGCGAGTAGGTGTGGAAGCCAACCCTGCCCGGGCACGAGTCCGGGTCCGCGCAGAGATGGATCTTGATCGCCACGCGGCAGCACCCATGGTGCTCGCAGCGCAGCCGCTCCTTGATGTCTTCGTTGGGCGCGCACCCGCAGCTCGTCGGCTCCGCGTAGCTGTCGACGGCGCTGACCCGCCCATCGGATATGAGAGGGCGCACGTCGCAGCGCAGCTTGTGCGAGACTGTGCGGTAGCACATCCTGTCCGTTGAAGAGTTCGATTCTCCAGGGAGCAGCCCGACCCTCACCGCCACCGATGAGGCTCTCGAAAGTCGTCGGTGGGTGTGGTTAGCTGCAACAAAGCGCTGAACTGGAGCCGGGCTGCTCTGAACGTCTAACAGAGGCTGTGGACCGACTTGGGCGAGCCATGACGGGCCATATATACTTTCGGGCGCCAGCAAGCGAAAGGCGTCCGACGCTAGGTGTTGCCTTAGTCTCGGAGCTTGTTCTGGGAATCTTGTGAAACTGCTGCTCGTGAGCCTTCAAGTCTTCGTCGGATTATCAGGCTTCTGAGCGAGATCGCAAGGTGATAAAACGTCGCCCCAGGCGCAGGCCGCAGCATCTCGTCGTCAATCACAGTACGGCATGGAGCCGGCACGCTATGATCAGTCCTCAGCTTTGCGAAGAAAGATCTGCAACGAATTTAGCTTTTTCACAGACAACAACAGACACGGATGATGGTTCGAGCAGTGAATACCGAAAAGGCCGATCCCCCCGAGCCCCTCGCTGACCTATCCCGCGATCACAGTACTTTGCTTCATCCACAAAACCACAGGAAACACAGCGGCAAAACACTCAAGCGATTTTGAGAGGCAGCTGTATGTACAAGCTGAAAGTTCTATCCAATATCTTATTGCAGACATGCTACGTCCACCCAGGCGAGTGATTAAAGTTCACTGCTTACCAAACACCTAGTGCGCCCACATTCTAATGCGCGCAGTTCCCCCGTGGAACAAAATGCTTTTCTGTCTAGGACAATTCTCCGGCTGTCAGCTGTGATCAAAACATCTCCCGCAGATGGGGAAACACCGTGCCGTCCGCGGCAAACATTGCGCCGCCTGGTTCTGGCGACGCCAGCTCAGTGTGCGGAGGAACTTGGTCCTCATTGCTGAACTGGAAGCCGTTGAGGCCGACATAGCCCTCGAATATCCTCGACAACTCGCTCTGCAGCTTCTTCCCATTGTGGTCCACCTGCACTTCCTGCGGCTCCTGTAAGGGCGTCGCCATCGACAGGTTGGGAAACGAAGTCGGCGGCGCTGTAGTATTTGGGTCCATGTGGCCCCTGGCCAACCCTATCATGCCCAGAGCCG
Organism: Albophoma yamanashiensis; assembly: GCA_001600555.1. Taxonomy (NCBI): domain Eukaryota; kingdom Fungi; phylum Ascomycota; class Sordariomycetes; order Hypocreales; family Ophiocordycipitaceae; genus Albophoma; species Albophoma yamanashiensis. The sequence continues at coordinate 1,542,808 of BCKH01000007.1, read as the reverse complement.
CACTGGAATGGGCGTCATCGTCCGGATTCAGTCCAAATCTAGGTGCGACGTCCTTCAGAGTTCTGATCGTGCGCCAAAGTCGCTGGGATACCCAGCTCTTGGCGGAGAGGTCCTTAACTAGGTCCAGGGCCATGTAAAACTCCTCTCGGCAGACAGCACTGAAACGCACGGGAGCGTGGACGGAGGCGAGGAAGACAACGGCAATCGCCGAGGTGAGGAACTGATGGTAGAACACCTGAGCTCTGCGATAAAGGTTTGTCGTGCTGTTCAGGTGGTTCAGATACTGTATCGTATCCTTGGCGAGATCGACGACCCGTTGAGCTTGCTGCGGGTGAGACATGATACTCGTCGCGCTGTGCAGGATTGGTGTATACAACCAGATACGGATCTGCCGTGGTCAGCATTCTTCAGATCCCAACCCTGGCACGACGGGGTTCAACGACTAACCTGGTTGAGCCTCAAATATGTCCATATCCTCAAGCGTTGAAGATTGTAGGACGGCGTCGACGTCATCTGCTTCTCCTTATCCCAGTTGCGCACTTTGACCTCCTCAGGTACGCTTTCGTACCATTGCAAAATCTCGCGATCGAGGTTGTCGATCTCCTCTTGCCTCAGCTCTCGGGCCAAAACGGGCCCGAAATGAGACACCTGCCGCCAGACCTTGGCCCCCAGCCGCGAGTAGGTAACCATGGCGACGAGAAAGGGATATTCGTCCTAGGACGTGTTAGACTGCTGTCCCAAGCAGAAAGAATGTCCCGGCAGGACATCAAACTTACCGGGAAAGGTAGCTGTGGGTCAATCTCTTCGTCGTGGAGGGTAAACGGCAACCCGGTTGCAAAGCCCCACCTCCTATCCAGCACGTATGACGTCCAGAAGCTGTTGAGTGCGTTCTTCCTTTCCGACTCATATTGTATCTTCATCAGGCCTCTCTTTTGATGGATGCCCAATTCCACGCAAAGCCTCACGACCTGGCCCATGACCCGCCAGGCGAGAACCTCGTCATTTGAGAGAAAGCGATACCCCGCCAGGAGGCACAAGAGCGGCAGGTTGGCCACGTCACTGACGTCCGCCATGAGCTTGCGGTTGACGACCGCCTCCATGCTGTTGTAGATCTGAATGGCCTTGTCACTGTGGCCGTGCTGCTCGACCACCAGCGCGCAGCACATGACCATCTTGAGCTGCAGCGTCTTGTCGTCGTTGATGGCTTCCGGGGGCCGCTGCTGAGTCCTGACAGATTCCAAGTAGGGCGCAATGTTCTTGGCGTGGTTGATGACGGTGTGGATGTTAAGCACAGGGTACATGATGCCAATCTCGTCTTCATGAAACCGACAAAGCCGTACCATCTCGTCCTTGTCGAACTCTAGCAGCGGGTCAAAGGGCGCGTTGCTCATGGGCATGGCCACGTCGCTCGAATTCTGATCGTGGTCGTCGGGATCGTCCATTCCTCGGTAACCCATGTTGGCGATGGTCGAGTTGGCGACGTCCAGACTAAAGGCCATGCTCGTCGGCCCCCGGAAGGACACCGGACCCTTTGAATGGGAAGACATGTCCGGGCGTTGCATCGACGACGAGCTCTGGGCCGGGGATTCCCCCATGACAGAGTTGGGCCCGGTCATGATGCGGTCGTTGGGCGGTGCCAAGCGCGACGAGCTGTTTTGCAAGGACCGCATGGCTTGGTTGAGCCAGTTGACCTCGTCCTGGAGACGACTGATCTGCGCGGTGACATGTTTGAACTCATCCGTGTCCTTGAAATTGTTGGAGCAGCAGTTAGGGGCGTAGAGGCACGCGAGGTTGAGGTTGCCGCAGCGCTGGCACGGCGTCTCGCCGTTGCACTTTATCTTGCGCCGCTTGCACTCATTGCTGCAAGAGGTCAGCGCTAGAAATTACGCAAGGCAGGAAACGGGCGGGCAATTGCGCCCAGCAAGCATAACGCGACTCACCATGCGATGGATATATACTGCAGCCAGCAAACGAGTCAGCAATCCATTTCAACTGCAGCATGCAGCCATGCACCTTGCCGATGGAGCTCTCCACCGGCAGCGCATGGGGACGGGGGACTGGGGGGCGCCGCAACGTCGCGAACCGTCGTCGCGTAGCCCAAGGGAGGGAGTCCGACAACGACTCGCCGACACGGACGAGTCGTTTACCTCGACGACGACACCAGCGAGCGCCGCGGACCATCAGGACTCACCCGGTTTCTCTTGCTCCGCGTCTGCTTCTGGCTGCCGGTCAAGCCATCGTCAAGCGACTTGCGCTTGTTGGCGTGAGACGCGGAATTGTCTCCGAATGTCGCGGAACCCGGGGGGCTTCCCTGCGTGCGCTGCGGCGTCCCGTAGGAGACGCTCGCCGTGTCGCTCAGCGCAACGGGAGCCTGGGCGAGGTAGCGCAAGTCCGAGGCCTGCGTCTCGATCTGCTCCATGGCGACGCGACGCCCGTCAACGGACCTCTTTGCTTTCTTTGCTCAGCTTCGCGAGCTTCTGCTTCGTCTGCAGATGCGCAGGCGAGAGGCGGGGAGGGAGCCGCGAAAAAGCCCTGGCTCGCGCCTTCAGGCGTTCAGCCAGCGCTGCTGCCGCCCCGGGTCTCGGCAGCCACGTGACGACGAACTTGGCTCGCCTCCCTGGCTGCGCTGGACTGTCACTGTCTCACCGTCCCGCAAGCCAGCCTGCACCACCACCGAGACTACGCCCTGAAGAGCCAGCTGCGGCAACCTCCAGCCCGCTTCGCCGGCTTCAGGTCCGCTGCGCCCTTTGTCGCATCCCGGAGACTGGGGGTAGACGCCGGAAGCAGTCGGCGACAATTGGCTACGTACCAGTCTTTGGTCATATTAGACGAACAAGCCGGCAGAAGCCGCGGATCCGCATCTCCGATTCAGCCCACTACTTAACGAGTGCGACGCACATGTCAGTACCCGCGACCCCACAGAGCTACTCGTAATGAGGTATGCTGTGTTACATACGTAGAACACTCAAATGTTTTGATACGAGCTTGCTGGGGGAAAGACGCCAACTGCCGATCTACTTCGGCAGTGGCTTGCGAGCAGCAGTCTACCTAATTGCGGAACAGCCGCAGGCCCTCCTCCTCCGCGTCCAGGCCCTCCATCTCGTCATCCTCGCTCTCCTCTTCGTTCAGCTCCATTTTGCGTCCGAAGAGCGTTCCAAAGAAGCGGTCAATGGCCTCCTGCTCCCAAGACCGCCTGTCCTCCGGAGCCATGAAGTTCTGCAGCTTCTCGTGCACCGTGAAGCGCATCTTCCTGCCCTTGCTGGCCTTGCGGTCCACCTGCTTGCGGGTCTTGGCCTCCTTGGCGGCCGTGAGCATGACGGTCGGCACGGCACTGGTCTGAGCCGAGGCCGTCTCCACCGTGCGCTGGTCGACGAGCTCCTTCAGGAGCAGCTGGTAGAAGTCGGCGTCGTCGTACACGTTCTCGTCCTCGGTCAGCTTCTGCGCCGCCTGTGCGGGCGCACATGATCGGGGCACTCGAGTGCGCTTGACCAGGCGGCTGTCGGGATTGCCAAGCTGCTCCCGGAGAACACTAATGAGGCTCTTGTTTCTTTGGCTGAGTCCACCAGGTGCTGTCACGTTGACGCTCTGCACCTTCCGCGACCACTTTTCCAGTCTGTCCTCGCGGAACCTGACGCATCCCTGGTCTTCCCCTTGGAGCTGCTCCCAAATGGCCTCGCTGGACATGGATGGGACGAGTGTTCGTTTCCGCTTATCGCCAGTCTTGGCGGACACACCAAAGTTGTCCCTCAGACTGCTGATTGTGTTCAAGAGCTTGATTGCCGCCTCTTCGGCAGCTTCGTAAGGCTCCGACTCTGAGTCGGAGCCGCTCTCCATTGTAGGAAACGTGTTGGCTGCAACGAGCGCCTTTTGAAGTCGGATTCGAAGATTCAGCAGACCGTCATAGATCTTCCGCTGCTGTTGTATCGCCACACCCTTGTCCACATCCGCTCGGTTTGAAAGGGCTGCCATGGGGGGTCTGGCATCCTGCGACTTCGTTTGAGGGCGGCTGGCCTCCTCACTGTCGTCGCCTTCCGACTCTTCATCCTCTCCATCTTCCTCTTCGTCTTCGTCAGCATCACTGACTTCTTCAGAGTCGTCGTCACCGTCCACCAATGCGTCGAGACCATCGTCCAGGTCGTCCGCTTCATCGGACTCGAGCTCAGAGTCAGTGATGCCGTCTTGGTCTACTTCTGCCCCGCCGTCCCCATCTTCTTCGTCCGATGAAGACATGAAATCGGCTGCAGTCGCTCTCGAATTGCCCTTGCCCTTGCCCTTGGGCTTCACCGGCTTTGAGCTGCCTCTGAAAGAGAAGCCATCGAAGCGCTCGGCGTCGGACTCGGCGAGGGCGTTGTCGCTGTCAATCTCCGAATCATTGGCTTCGGCCTCGTCAACCGCGAGATCAGCCGCCTCAGGATCGTCGTAGTCGTCGCTGTCGCTCTCTTCGTCCCCGTCCTCATCCGCCTCGTCGCTATCCTCCTCCAAGGCGGACCGGCTGACGCGGTTGCCTCTGTACTGTGGCCCAAGCGAAACACCCTCTTTTTCTCTCAGCTTGCTTTTTCCGACGGAAACATAGTGTTCGGTGCCGGCGTTCTCGTCGTCGCTGACGTCGCTGCCACTGCCGTGATCACTTTCAGGAGCATTGGCTTCCGGGTCGTAATCTGGCGAAAGAGTTAGCCGAGGAACCTCGAACAGAGATCAACTTGAGAATTGACATACCATTAGTGATATGCTCATCCGGGTCCTGGAATTGCTTTGCGCGGCTCTTTGTTTTCGCCATTTTGGTTCGAGTCGCGGTGTCCTAACCGTTGAAGCAGTCCGAAGCCCCACGGTGGGAAAGTTTTGTTCGAATGGGGCACGCGGAACAGAGGCTTGAACTTTTAGGCGGTGGGCGGTGGCAGAACTGAGCTCCCCTGTGAGGTGGGCCTCCAGCGCTCCACAACGCGACGAGTACGGAGTACCTGCGGTAGCTTCCGGCAGTCGACGGCTCGAAGCTCTTCGAAGCGAAGCATGAATGACCCAAGAGTCACCATCGTTCCATTGCCTTTTTAATTGCACTTTGTACCCTCTAATCCACGCAAATAAACAAGAGGATCTAATAGAGGCTTGTGGTACGGCAGTTGTGTCGCATTTTCCCATCGGCACCGCCGACGTATTCGGGCTCGGACGTCTTCGACCACAATGCGATCAACACTCGCGCGGAGCTTCCAAGCCCTCAGGCCTCTCTATCATGAAAATCCTCTGGTATGGCTCAGCTCCAGTAGACTTCGATATCACTTCGTAACATCTACAGGGTCTCCCCCGATCAGGCACGCCTCCAACATGGGGGAAACGTCCCCAAAAACGGAAGATCGCTGGGGTTGAAAAAGTCATAGCCGTCTCATCGGCCAAGGGCGGTGTTGGCAAAAGCACCGTCGCAGGTTCGTTCTTCGGCACTTGATTTTCCCATATGAAGTCATGAAATTCTGATGATTACTGGGTAGCAAATCTCTCACTGGCATTTGCCAGGCTGGGCCTCCGTTCGGGCATACTTGACACGGACATCTTCGGTCCCTCTATTCCTACGTTATTTAGCCTATCAGGTGAGCCTCGGCTCTCAAGGAGTAAGTTACATTGCCATAGGAGAGGTGTGGGCGGTGCTCATATTGAAGTAGACAATCAGCTTGTTCCTCTGACCAATTACGGTGTCAAGACCATGTCCATGGGCTACCTAGTCGGCGAGAACGCGCCGGTAGTATGGAGGGGCCCGATGGTGATGAAGGCAATACAGCAGCTCCTTCACGAGGTGGACTGGGGCGGTTTAGATGTCCTCGTCTTGGACTTGCCACCAGGCACAGGAGACACGCAATTAACAATCACTCAGCAGGTGATACTGGACGGTAGGCTGCCGTTAACCTGCATCATCAAAGCCCCGAGCCAATCACTGACGCCTCCCAGGTTCCGTCATCGTGACAACTCCTCATACGCTTGCCACGAAAGACGCCATCAAGGGCATCAACATGTTCAAGACGGTCGACGTCAATATCTTGGGCCTGGTCCAGAACATGTCCCTTTTCAAATGCCCTCACTGTCACGGAGAGACGAACGTATTCGGATCCACTGACAGGGTGCAACGCTTGTGCGCGGAGCACAACATTGATTTGCTGGGCGATATCCCCCTCCACCCAAGCATTGGTGATGACGGGGATAATGGAAAGCCGACAGTGGTATCCGAGCCGACCAGCGACAGGGCGTCAGCGTTCCTGAAGATCGCCCAGGCCATATGCCAGAAGGTTGATCTAAAAGGAAAATAGAGCGCAGCTTGTCGCGCCACCAAATAAGGCTCAATGTAAAGAATTTGGTGTATTCGGTTAAGTGTCATTGGCGAGGCTTGCATGTGCCAGCCCAAACAAGTCACAGAGGCTTGTCCAACAGCAAAATGGTATCTTAAGAGCCAAGTCCTTCCAGCATTCCATTTTCGACTCGCGCTTCCAATTTCCTCGAGCCAGGCACAGCAACTCGAATGTAGCTCCCTCAGCACATTGGCCGTTAACGCCGGACGTCCTTCAATGTAGCCTGAATCGCGATGAAGCCATGAGGCATGTTGCAAGAGTAAAAGAAAGACAGGGCCTCAGTTGCACAAAATTCACAGTTCTTCTCCCCAACGCCGGTCGCATGATGTCGTGTGTGATCGTACACAGTCTCGCAGGGAGAGCGCAGCCATTAGTCTACATCGTTCTCCTCCGGGTGGTGAGGCCGGACTCGGGCGGGATCCTTTCTCATGGCTTGCCCGGAACCTGTGAAACCAACTAGAAGTATGGGTTAGCATCGTTGAGTGACAAAAATGCGGCGTCTGGCGTAGTACCTCTACCACCAATACCCTCAGGTGTTCGGAACATGCTCTCCTTCTTCTTCGTCTTGGCGATCTTGGACTTGGAGTTGAACTCTTGCCATTTGCTCTTGTTTGCCTCCAGCACCTTCTTGGCCCTGATTTTTACGGGCTTTGGCGCGGCATCCGCATCCTTCTGAGTGTCCTTTTTGGCCTCCGGGTACATGGTAGCACCAGCGGAGGAGACCAGGCCAAGGGTAGGGGCCGCAGGTGGGGTGGGAGAAGCAGTGGTGGGTGGGCCATCTGCCTTTCTCTTGTTCGAGATGGGACGGATGTCTTTCGATCTGATCGTTTCCGTGCTATCGTAATTCTTAAACTTGACAATGTAAATTGGCGCGGTCGACGATCCTGTGATGGAGGTAATCCTGGCTGGATAGAACGCACGGTCTCCAGAAACCCATTTGGCCAGCACCGTGTCGTTGACCTGGTAGTTGACTGGAGCCTCGTCCTTCTCTTCCGGAACCGTGGTCTTCTTGAAAGCAGGGTGGTTGTCTCGAGACCATTTCTCGGGCTGTGCGGGCTGTGCGGGCTGTGCTGGCTGTGCTGTAGGTGGCTGTTCGGGCTGCTTGGATTTTGCGGGTTGAAGTTCGGCAATGCTCTCGTCAAGCATGTCGATTAGGCTGGTGAGCTCGCCCTCCAGCGCTTTGAGTTCGGCATTTCCAGGATCATCGCGAAGCTGGCCGATGACTATGTCGAGCTACGTTCGGTGTTAGTTCGTCGCAGTGCAAGCTGGGTGGCACTGAAAGAGGGTGGCCAACCTGCTCCTTGTAGAGCTTCTTCTCGTCCTCGAAGCCTGCGATTGCAGACATGCTGACGAGCGAAGAGATGCAACGCGGGTTGAGATGGCGGTTTCGGGAGGGCTGAAGGCTGACGGGATAAATGAGGCACCACAGAGGCTACTGTCCCGAAGGAGAGCTGGGCAGCGGATTGACGTTATCGTTCCTGGAGAGGCCCAGCAGGTGGTTCGCAGCAGCTGTGGAAGTTATTTCGCCCAGCAGCGTGGTTGCGGGCGATAGAAGCAGCCCAGGTATGGACGGCGCAGGTGGTCATGCACGTGACCTTGCTCTGTACGGACCTATCTTCCAGCGCCTGCAACCAGCAGCAAGCAATCCGTCTCAGGCACCTGTTTGCTCACAGCGACGTACGTAGCGGACAGAACAATATTTTTCATGAAAGAGGACATCATCTCTTTGAACTATCTGCAGTAATTCGGAGGAATGTAAATGCACTTGGTCTTTGTTCCTTTCGATAATAATCCTGCATGTCGCAGCGGCGTTTTATCCAGCAAACTTCCAGGAGTCCAGCATGCGCCGTCCACTTGTAGTACAGAGAAGGGCTTGGTTTCGAGCTCTGGCCCAGCTAAACTTGAAACTTGAAAAAGGCACAATTTCAAACACCCACTGCCACGGAGCACGCGACTACTGCACGACGGCGGAATGCTGTCGCACCGCGGCATGGCAGAGTGGACGTCTCGTAGTACCCGTGCACTCTCGTCCAGTGTTGGGTCGGATGACGACGCCGCTTACAGGCGACTTACAGCGCAGTGCGAGCGCTGCAGGTGGGTTTGCGGGGGTCTTCCTCTTCCCCGAGTGCGGAGCGTTGTGCGGGCGGGTCTGAGACACTGACGGATTGTCGGTATTACCCGACCGTAGTGGCGGCGGCTGCCAAGTTGGTTCCGGCAGCAAGAGCAACCCGGGAGCTCGCCCCAGACGCTCCTTATCTCCCGTCGGCGTCCTCCATCCACCCACACCGTTCTGCTACGGAGTACCCTGCTCCCCCAAGCTGCGAGGTTACTCCCGTCACACCCCATCCTGTCCGCTCGCCGCGTCCGTCGCCGTCTACCTCTGCCGCCATCGCGCGACCTGCCCGCCGCTGCCCTTATCGTCCGCTGCTTGCCGGTTATAGTTTCGGCCGGCCCGGCGAGTCCTGCCTAGTGTTCCTGGGCCGTCATTGCGCGCCCACTGCACTGCGCACCGCCGGCGACCTCCTCTCCTCCTGTCGCCTCTTCCCTCCATCGAGACACCGACTTCTCTCTCATCTTCCCGACGGCTCGCGTAGCTCTCGCAATCTCAGCGCCCGCAGGCCAATTAGCACAGCGGCGTCGACGAAGCCAGCAGCAACCCTGTTCGCAGCCACCGACTCCGGCCACCACACGTGTCCCGCGCGACACCGCTCGTAATCCCTCGCCGACCAACCATCAGCTCCCTTGACCCATGGACGCTGCAGCATAAGCGGCCTGCAGCTCCGTTCGCCTCGCCGACCAAGCAGAGTCACAGCAATTGTTCACACGTACAAAAAGCGACGCCCGCTCGAGCAAGTGCGCACGCGCGCGAGGTTCCGCCCGCCCGCCTGCCCATGCCGACCATGGCGCGAGACCGGGACGGTGACAGCGCACCGTCCACCGCCCAATCAAAGCGGCCTCCCCTCCATAACCGCGAGAGCGACTCTTACAGTGACACTACAAATACCTCTGGAGCGCCGTCGCATCAGCATCGCACCAAGCACCATCACCATCAGAAGCAGCACCACGTCGGAGTCGGCCGCCTGCACGCCCGAGTTCCCTCGTCCAAGGCTGTGCACAAGCACGCTACCCATGGCCATGCCCATGCCCATGCTCACGGGCCTGCAAACACCACCAAGGCGAACCGACGAGCGCCTTCACCCTCGGATCCGGATAGCCCTCAGCGTCCGGCCCACCGGCGAGCCATCAGCGAGGTGAAGCTGCCGAGCCGGGCGTCTGCCACCAACCTCCCGAAGAGCGCGTCGCACACAAGTCTCAAGCGCAATCGCTCGCATGTAGAGGTCACCAAGCGCAATCGTTCCTCCGACAGGCTGAAGAGGACCTCGAGTGGCACCGGAATCAACACGACCAAGTCCAGCAAGAGCCAAGTCCACTTCGATCTCGGCAGCGACGATCCGGAAGACGAATGGGTCGACGCCAGCGGGTCCAACTCTCCCTACCTCTCTCGCAAGGGATCTCTGAATAGCAGTGCTCAGTCGTCCCTGCGGCCAGGTGGAAGCGCCACCAACTCTCGACCTGACACTCCCAGTGGGCCTTCGCAGCATCGCGAGCCAGGCTCGCCTGATCGCGAGAGATCTTATCACAAGGAGTATCTCACCTCACGTCTCCTCCGGCGAACTCCTTCGCAGGGCGCTCCGCCAAAGATGACTGCCGACGTGGCTCAGGCCGCTCCCTCTCAGATGTCCCCGTCTCCCAATTTGACAGACCCCAATATGTCGCCTCCATCTAGACCCAGTCAAGACGAACTCACATCACGTTTCGTGGACACTCCGGCTTCCGGGCTGACTAGCGAAGGCTCTTTCTACCACCATCCTCGAGGCGGTTTGAGTCGATCCCACGATGCTCCCTTGCGCCCCAGTTCACTGGCAAACTTTGCGGAGAGACAAGATGCAGCTGAAACCGACGCGACGGCGACGGCCGATAGCGACAACAGCGCGTTGGTTCCAAAGCCGGCCAGGCGAACAGCAGCGCCGCCAGCAGAGACATCCCGGATTCAACAGAAGCTCAACCTGCAACGCGCCAGCTCGGTTCTCGAGCCAGGCCAGGCGGTGGCTGGCGTTGGAGGCGTAGTTGGTGCGAGCCCTCTGATTGGCGTCGGCGGCCCGGGCTTCGACGGCGGCAACAGTCGCGACCCTCGAGTAAGTAGGCTTCTGGAGCGAACCGGCATGGAATACTTGGTGGTGCGGCGATACCAGAACCCCGTCTCGCGGTCCCTGAATAGGCTTGGGCGAGTGCCTGGGTTTGATAAGCCTCGGCGAATCCCGCGCGCCAATGTCCCGTCCATGAACGGCGGTCGGGGAACAGAGCACCCTGCGCGCCACGCGCGCAATGTGAGCATGCCAAGCACCCGACAGACGACTGCACCGAGACGCAGTGCCTCCATCAGAACCACGGGCGCAGGGTCCAGCTTCGAAGGAGACGACATGAGCCGTTTGAACGAGCGGCTCAGTGGAACGAGTCTGGTGGGCACGGAAGAAGAGGACGGAACCACCACTCTTCTGAGAAACCTTTGGGAGAAGTCCATGGATCTCAGCGCAAGCACAGATTGAGGCGGCGCCTTGTCGACGTGCAATAGACATATTCAGCTGGCTGTGTTCCTCAGACGTGGGTAAAGCCACCCTTCTCGCTGAGACGTTGTTGGACAGCTGGGCATCGAGGAAATGGGCCTCTCCCGAAGACAAGCAGAATCAGCAGGAATCCGCATGGCGACGCCAAGGTTCCCACTATATCATTGACCTCATGGTTGAGGTCGTAGCTCACTGTTGGAGCTGTGAAGGAAGATCGTGGCCAGGCGGTGATAGTTATACCAAAGAGCCGCCAGATTCCGTATCACGGTTGCGGTTTTTAGGTTAAATACGTTGTACCAATGGAAGCGCCGAGGGCAGAACTTCACCGGCGGGCCGTCTCCCGAGGAGCCACAGCCGGCTGGAAGCTTCCGGCTACCGTTTCGAGGACGTGGGCTCCTGGCGCTGGTCCCAAGTAGCTCACTCTGAAACGCCTTAATACAACACTCTTTCACGTTTTCATAAAGCAGATGCGATGACCATGGAGACGAGATTTCGTAGTGGGATGAGGTGACTATCAGCCACCATTGAAAGGGTCAGATGGACCGCACGCGCATCACCAAGTGTTCAGATCTCGAGATGTATATACCACCGTTTGCTGCTATGATACATGTACTTTCAGCTGCATCTATTTCGACAAAAGCTCCGCTTACAACTGAAACTGTGAATACGCCGGCTCATGCTCATTACCCGTTCGGCCCTCGCCGTCTATGTTTTATACATTAGGTGATAGGAGATCGTACTTTACACACCGCTCAACCTGGGGTGACAGATTAGTTAGCAGCCGGTACACGCTCGACGAAGGGGAGACATCAACTCACATCCTCAACGCTGGCCTGGAGGAACTTGCGCGTCTCGAGGCCCATCCACACAACAATCATGGAGAAGTCGCCCTTCTTGGCCATCTCCGCGGCGCCCTGGGCGCTCAGCTGGCGCAGGATCGGCAGCGAGCTGCTCAGCAGGTCGACGTCGGGGTTCAGGCTGCGGCCGATGCCCTCGAGCAGCAGGATGCTGATGACGACGTTGACGAAGTCGCCCTCGAGGCGCACGTGGTGGGTGCGCACCATGGACAGCACCTGCTGCAGGATGTCGCCGATCTTGACGCTGCCGAGCGCCAGCGTGCGGCTCTTGACGCTCAGCACGAGGTGCTGCATCTTGAGGGCGAAGACCTCCTGGTCCAGCACGGCGTCGGGCTGGCGGCAGCGCTCGCACATGAGGTGGCCGGCCTTGTAGCCGTCGAACTCGGCGACGGCGCGGAACAGCGCCAGGAAGTTCTCGCGGTTGGTGGCGTTGAGCTCCGTGACGAGGCCCGTGTCGATGAAGACGAGCTGCGGGCGGTAGCCCTCGGCGTCGATCTTGGCGAGCTCGGCCTCCCACGCCGCCCTGTTCTTGCGGCGGCGGAAGGGGCGCAGGCGCTCGAGGACCTGCTCGGTGACGTCTTGGTTCTCGTCGCGAGAGTTCTTGTCGTGGGACTTGCGCAGGCGCAGCTCGGGCTGGGCGGCCTGGTAGAAGCGGACCATGATGTTGCCCGGGTGGAGGTCCGCGTGGACGAAGTTGTCCAGCAGCAGCATGCGCAGGAACGCATCGAGCCCCTCGTCGGCGATGTCGTGCTGGAACACGCCGCCTCCGTTCTCCATGAAGTCGGCCAGCGGGATGCCCTGGGCGAACTCCTCCACCAAGACGTTGCGCGTCGTGAACTCGGTGTAGGGGTACGGGAACCAGGCGGTCGACCGGTCCTTGAAGTTCTGGCGGAACGTCTCCAGGTTGGCCGCCTCGATCCGCAGGTCCAGCTGGAGCTTCATCATCTCGCCGAACTGGGCGACCTCGCCGGGCAGCGACAGCCACTCCATGGTGGGTATGGCGTTGAGGACCGAGGCGAAGAAGCCCATGATCTTCAGGTCGCGCCGCACCGTGCGCTCGACGTTGGGGTGCAGGACCTTGACGGCGACGTACGTCGACGGCACCCGCTTCGGCGAGCTCTTCAGCACGGTCTCCACGTTGCGGCGGACGTTCTGCGACAGCGCCTGCGGCCCCTCATCGGCGTCGAGGACGTTGGGCGACGCCAGGTCCGGCTTCAGCTTGGCCTTGTACACCTGCGCGATGGCGCCCACGCCCAGCGGCTTCTCGTTGAACTCGTCAAAGATGTCCTCGAAGGGGCGGCCGTCGAACGCGGCCTCGACCGTCTCGCGCGTGTTGCGCATGGAGTGCGCCGGAGCGTTGGAGTGCAGCTTCGACATGGTTTCGCACAGCTCGTTGGGGAAGATGTCGGTCCGCGACGCCGCCCACTGGCCGAGCTTGATGAAGGCCGGCCCAGCCCACTCCATGGCGCTGACGAGGAAGTTGTACCACCAGAGGGTGCCGCTCCGCTCGTTGTCGCGATCCGGCTGCCTGCTCCCGAGCCAGATGGCGGGCACGGAGGCGATGACGGGCACGAAGATGACGACGAGTTGCAGGAGCCGGACGCCCGTGCATAACGGCTCCCAGATGTACAAGTCGACGAGCAGGACCAGCTTGTGCACCGCACGCGGCAGCCCGCTGTCCTCGTCGGGGACCTTCTTCTTGATCTCGGCCCTCGACAGCTCCAGCATGCGATTCTCGCCCGTCTGCTCCGTGCCGCTGTTGTCCCTTTGCGAAAGCTCTAGAAAGGCGCCGGCGCTCAGGGCCGCGACGCCGGTCGAGGCCTGCAGCACGATCCTCTTCGTTGAGCGGTCTCGCCATGGTATCTGTCTCGTCTGATGCAGCCGGGAGGCGAAGCGGCGCAGGACCGGCGCGCCACTGGCGTTCTGCCGGAGAGCCGGACGGACGCACAGCCGGCTCAGGAGGACCGCGGTCCTCATCTTGGCGGCAAGGAGAGTGTCGTCCCTCTCCGGGCAGTGATGTTTACATTCAGGGCAGCTCGACTTGCGGGTGCTAGTCGACCGTGGCGCGGAGCAAAACGGCCTGCGGCGGCGCCGGCACGCCCCGGCATCTGGTGACGTAGACGGTAGGAAACCCCGGGGATAGGTCGGGTAAACATGTGCTGCTCGTCAGCGACCAGACCAAGTTACTCCGTTCGTACGGAGTAACTTCCAGTCCCTAAATAATTAGTGCCGTAGGCTTTCGGGTCCGCCGAGCTGGGGCGCGATAAGATCTTCGCGCGCCTGGAAATTTCTTGCCGCCTTCATACCGCCTGTCGCATCACCATTCCTGCTCTCGCGGACGACCTACTTTCTGTCTCGCACCCTCGTCGCATCTTGCATCCATAGCGCTCCACCATGGGTTGGTTTTGGGCCGATGCTCCCCCTGCGGCGGCGCGCACGCCCAGCGGCCACCCCCCGTTGACGACGGATCGCTCGCCTCCCGTAAGTACAGCTCGTCCTCGTCGTGGCTGCGATGGCCACCGCTGAACTGGTTGCAGAGCGCGTGTCCCATGAGCAAGAAGACGCTCGACGCACTCAACCCCAACGATAAACCTCAGACGCCTGCCGATGGCCCGTCCGCATCGAGCTGTCCCGTCCCTCACGCCGCCCGTTCCGAAGAGAAGCCCAAGTCCATCCTCTCGCAGCTGAACCCTCTCAACTACATGTTCCCCGACCTATCGCAGAAGCCCGCACCTAACCAGACCATTGCTCTACCCACGACACGAGAGGAGTCGACGATACCCAAGGGCTCCGGCGACGGGACCTGGGAGTACCCCTCTCCGCAGCAGATGTACAATGCCCTGCTGCGCAAGGGCTACTCCGACACCGACGTCACTGCGGTCGAGTCCATGGTTTCCGTACACAACTTCCTTAACGAGGGCGCCTGGGCGGAGATTGTCGGCTGGGAGCAGCGCTTCGCGCGCGGACTGTACAAGGGCTGGCAGGTCTGCAAGCGAGGCGAAGCTCACGCCCCCGAGGAGCTGGAGCGCCAATGGGACGGAACGGATTCGGAGCCCACGCTCATCCGGTTCCAGGGTAGACCCAAGGACCTGACTCCCAAGGCTACCATGCTTCAGGTGCTGGGCTGGATCTACCCTTCCAAGTTCGGGTAAGCTTTCATTCAGCGCCGCCGAGCACGACATCATGCTAACGAGCACAGCACCGAGCCTCCCTTCGACCGGCATGACTGGTACGTCTCTCGCGACGTCAATGGCCAGAGGAAGGAGATCCGCTACGTCATCGACTACTACTCCGGAGAACCCGAGCCCACCGGCGAGCCTGTCTTCTACCTCGACGTCCGGCCTGCAGCGACGCCTCTTGGGTCCGCCGAGCGCATCATCCGATGGGGCAGCGACGTGTGGTGGAAAGCGATCGGGGGCGACAAGCGAGAGCAGGATCCGCAACCGTTCCTGCGCCACAACTCCTCCAAGCCTTGGGGTTGAGGGCGCGTTGCGTTGATCGGTGTTGTATAAATTGCATCTTACCTTGGCCTGTTGAACATAACTTGCGCGGGTTGTCCTGTACTTTTACTCTCATGACTGGAACGTCGCTGTAGGGTTCAGTCTGGCGCGGCCTATCCAAGCTACGAGGGGGACTGTATGCGCGTCGTTCCGAGCAGGACATACGGTTTATGACTTAAGCGATGCCCGTTACTTAGCCAAAAAGGTAGGCGGGCTAATATAATACGGTTTATAATTTAATATCGTCCCCGTACCGAGCGGGCCTCTGCCTACCTATTAGGCTAATTGTCTACTCTACCCGCAACCGTCGAATCCATAACTAGCTCTTGCAAAACGCTGTAGCTCTCGCACTTTCTGCGTCAGAACATTAGCCGCTGGAGATACTGCGTACTAGAGTACACGTATATAAACGAGGCCAGATGTCCCGAGCCTCGGATCAAGTTCTCGGCCTCCACGGACGCAAATTTAACCCCAAGCTCTCGCTAAACATGAAATCTATTGCTGGTTATCTCGTTACTGGCCTATGCGCGCCATCGGTGGTGTTCGGCATGATTGCGGCCTCATGGGACTGGAACCTTGACACTGCGCCGGCCGCAGGCTTGGACGAAATTACCTTCCCATTCCAAATGGCCCACATCCCCCACACGGATGGGTATTACTTTTCTCAGGAGTTCTTTTTCAACAACAACTGGGGGGGGTATATTGGCTTGAAGCCTCGCACTGATCATACCGGGAAGAGCGTTGTCCGCGCCGTCTTCGCTTCGTTCACAGATGGTACGACCACGGACTATGGCAACTGCGAACAGGAAAGCGGGGTTATTTGCGTCACCGACATCCTAGCGAACTATTCTCATACGTTCAATCTAGTCGTCAAGTATCAGGGCGCTAGAACCTGGAGAGGTACTTTTGTCGATACCGTGACGAGCGCTTCTACCGTCGTCGGGGAGTGGACACTGCCAAGGGATGGCAAGATTCGAGATACAGCACCAGGGCTCATCGCGTACACATGGGATGGCCCGCCACCATACAACTGCAGCTTGCTCCCAAAGACACAGGTTTCCTTGTTTAACCCAACGTCGAACACGGCCGGCACGAGTAGTGGACATATCTCGGTGCCTGATGACTCAGGTAGCGAATGCACTGGCAAAGTAAACTTATGGTCAGGGCAATTGCCCTCGGGTATGGATATCAAAGTTGGTTGGTAGGTCGATAAACCCTAATAGTTATAATAATTACTACTTAGATATTATAACCCTACAATAGTAGAAACCTATAGTAAAGCCTATAGATATCGGAGTTGGCGGAGTAGAGGCATTTCAACTTTTGCAACATGCTCGCGACATCGCTTTCTCTAAACGTACGAGCACAGTGCCAGGAAAATTTTTGGGGCTTTCATTCATAAATTTGCTGTCACTTTTACAATATTGTCCATCCTTGTCCAGATGTTTTCCGTCCATCAAGCGGTCTCGAACTCCCGTAAGTTGCTTCGCCTTTGTGCCCACTTTGTACTCTACATACTACGGATAGGAGCCCCACGTTGCATTGTGAGATTCGGAACGGTTTCTCAAGGCTTGAAATCTCTGAAAACAATTAAATCAGTAGTGCCATGTTTCGTTTGCATTTTCTTTTATCGCAACTTTGGGTTTACGTGAGTGTCGGAGTGAGTGGTGTAGGGTAAGTAGGATGATAGGCTAGCTCAGCGGTCCCTTGGTCTATTGGAGACCCCTGTCGTTTATGCGCTAGCAGAGCTCGAAACCTTTTCTGCTGCATAACGCTTTTCGACGACAACCTCGCCGGCGCTTAGAGCGTCGCAACCCTGCACATTGCCGCCTGCCTCCAGAGATGCCTGCTGAAGTTGCATCCTCGCACCTATCTGCGTCCGACAAGCCATCCGAAGGCAGCGGCAACGACTACGTGCGCCTGCACATCACGCCGCTGGACTCGGAACTCTGCAAGGTCATCCTCCCGGCCGCCGTGCAACCGCTCGCCCGCAACATTTCCTTCCACACGATCGAAACTTTCCCGGAGAGGCGATACGGCTTCGTTGATCTGCCACAGATGGACGCCGACAAGCTGAAGAAGAAGCTCAATGGCACCACGCTCAAGGGCACCAAGGTCCGCATCGAGAAGGCTCGGCCCGAGGAGCGGATCGAGCCAACAGGAGAGGTGGACCGCGTTGAGAAGAAGCGCAAGAAGTCTAAAGACGATCCCGAGGGGTCCAAGAAACGAAAGAGGGGCGTCGATGTCGTGGAAGGCGTCACACTCAAGGACCGAAAGGTGAAGCGAGGATGGACCGAGTCGGTAGACACCAAAATCAAGAACAAGAGGAGCAAGGACAAGGACGGCAAGAGCAAGGAAAGCAAGGACAAGGAGAAGCAAAAACGGCAAAAGTCAAAGTACACAGACCAGGAGGAGTGCTTGCTCAAGGTCAAGGTGCCGCCCAACGTCGTGGGCAACCTGCCCGAGGCAGACGCCCCAATGCGGAAGAGGAAGAAGGGCAAGTCTCGCGAAGTCACAGTTCACGAGTTTGAGAAGACTACGAAATTCCCGAGCTTCTTGAAGAGCACAGCGCCGGAAATGAACGGCAAGCCGGCGACGGAGTTCGTGGACGGCAAGGGGTGGGTGGACGAGGATGGAAATGTGGTCGAAGAGGTGAAGATGAAAGTCAAGTCGGCAGCCCCCAAGAGAGAGAAGAAGGTCAAGCCCAAGCCCATCGTCGAAGAAGACTCCGACGACAGCACAAGCAGCAGCGGCACTTCATCGGAGGGAGAGGACGAGGAGACGGAGTCTGAAGAAGAAGACGACAACGACCTGCAGCAGCAAGCTGAGTCTGACACGGACGAGAGCTCAGAGGAGGACGAGAAACCACAGCCGAGCGAGAGCACAGCACTGCCATCTGCTTCCAAGGCAGATAGCTCGAGACCCATGTCGTCGAGCTCGTCGAAGAGCCTGACAATCAAGATCCCCCCGCCCACGACCCCCTCTGCCACCAAGGTACACCCTCTGGAGGCGCTTTACAAGCGACAAAAGCCCGAGTCGGCCGCGGTGCAAACAGAAGAGCCGGAGCCGTTCAGCTTCTTCGGCGGAAGCCAAGACGACGAGGAGGAAGAGGAGGAAGAAGAGGACGCCGTTCAAGCAGCCGCAGCCATGCCGCTGACGCCGTACTCCCGCCAGGACATGGAGTACCGCAACGTGCGGAGCGCCGCGCCGACGCCGGACACGGCACACCCGTCGCGCATGAAGAACTTCTGGGCCGCGCAGGACGACGAGGATGAGGACGCGGAGATGGACGACGCCGCCGGGGACGACAGGGCGGCGGCCGGGGACCAGCAGGAGAAGAGCGACTTCCAGACCTGGTTCTGGGACAACCGCAGGGAGCTGAACCGGTCGTGGATGACGCGCAGGAAAACGGCGGCCAAGGAGAAGCGCCACCGCGATAACAAAGCGAGGGCCTCCAAGGCGATATAGGTCCCTTGCCGCGGAGCCTCGACGTGCCCAATCAAGCGCAGCCGTATTAGCCCCGAACAGTACCGCTTCTTCCCGCCGAGGATATCAATTTACTTCGTTTCTAGTCTGACTTTATGACATCCGTAACCGTACGCCCACAGTATGCGCCGCTGCGCGAGGTGAAGACAGAAAGTAACTCGATGCCTCTGTGCACCCCCTTCAAACTCAGCACCCCGCCGTGAAGCAACATCCACCCAACCCCTCAAAAGTGCACGCGCAAGCCCAGGGCCAAGGCAACATGTACGCTGCGAAAAAAAACCAAGTTCTACTCTCACGAAAGCGCCAAGGCGACGGACATCAATGCGCAGAAGCATCCCAGCCTAATAGCCAACAATAAGCCCGAGGTAAAACATAAGCAAGGGCGTGTGGTCTAGTGGTATGGCGTCTGCTTCGCATTAGATAAACGTGCGTTTGCTGAAGGTCCGGGGTTCAATTCCCCGCTCGTCCACGTTTTTTGTCGTTTCGACGACATATTCCATTTTTTTGGGTAAGCTCAATGATATTTGCAGCATAGAAGGGATTTGATTCTTTTTTTTGGTTGCTTTGGGTGGAAATATAATTGTCGCTTCCTGGGAAGGTACATAAATTGTCGTCTTTTAACCGAGAATCAAGATCAGAGCAGACTGTGTTTCAAGTTGTGTTTGCTGCGCTTCCAGCTTTCACCTGCATCACTAGCGATTGGGCGGATTACGCTGAATCCAAAGCCTGTGCTATTTCTGGATAAGGACGTACAAAAGTTTTGGCAGAATTGTTCAGCCAACGTCTTTTGGAGTTGTCTCTGTTTAGGCTACGTCGTAAACACGGCGTGCTCAATTGGCGCGCGACTTACATGGCCTTGATCACTTGCACGGCGATTTGCAATATCCGTTGCATCAGTGTTTCTCGAGGAAGATTCGGTCTGACTACATTCTGAGGACTTTTGAGAGAAACCCAGCGTATGGTCTTAGGGTATCGATATGGGGTGACGATTAACCCAATATTGTGAAAGGGTTCAAGAAGGAGAAGCTACCCCAATTGACAACTCCACATCATTGTCGCAGATATGTGGCCTGCTGTCCTCCGAGCAGGTACTCCTCCTCTTCCTGGTGAACAAGATCCTGCTTCCCGTCATCGCTTCATATATTGTAGGATAGCCGGGCCTCGGTGGCTGCGTTGAGCAGACGGAGCTGCCTCTTGATCGGTCCCCTGCTCTGGATCGGCCCTCGTCCGCTGCCGATTGTGCCGGCATTCCAGTCTGGAGGACATCAAACTCTTCAGGAGGATTGTGAAAGTGGGACATGCTTGCACCACCTCTGCGCCATCCGTCAATCCCGCTTGGCAGCACGCCGTCTTCTGCCCCGCGTTGCCGAGCTTTTGTATCCGGTGGTTGACAACTTCGTCGACGATGTGACGCTGAGCCAATGGCCGTTCCAAGACGCTTCTCCACTGAGACAGAAGCAGATCTCTCGGTAGCACGACGCTTCAGTGAGGAACCTTTGGCAAAACTGAAAGGATCGTCTTGAAAGAATGAGTGATTGAAGCGCTGCACCTCGCTAGGACTCCTCTCGCGCCTGTCACTGCGGAGCTGGGAAGTACCGCCGGAGTGTGCGTCAACTCCCACTTGATACAGATCGACGGAAGGAGGGCGCGTAAGCTGTTCCATTTCGACGGGCGGGTTCAACCATTCATTGGTACACTGGCGAGGACGCAATCCTGGGAATGAGATGATGTTGGACTCCTCATCGGTCGACTGTGACCTTTCCTGTGGAGATCTCCCATTCACAATTAGGCTCGGGAGCGTCTCTTGACCAGAACACTTGCGTGATGAACAATCTGTGTTGCCAAGATTTGTCTGGTGCAGATGAGAGTTTGCAGATGGTTCACCCTCCAAAAGCCTGTCTGATGAGCTACCGTTCGAAATGACTCCTGAGATAGTTCTCACATCTTCGGGAGGGCCTGATTCCTGATCACAATGTTGTTTCTTGGGCCAGATGAAGTCTGAGACGCTCCGGCGAGAGGATGCAGTTGCCCTTGTGGACATGTCCAGTCCCTTATTGATGAGTGACAAACCGTCAGCTCGGCCCCAGCTTGAAAACGAGGCTCTCGGAACACTGAATGTGGTGGCTGGATCCGCCGTTGTCGATGGTTGGGGTGTGATGGAGTTTTTTCGACTGTCAAGCTTGGGTGACTTGCGTGGCGAACTGCCGACTTTGGAGCTCGATCTCAATGGGCATCCTGTCATGTCTGTTCCCTCTAGACCCGCAGTGCTACGTTCAAAACCTGGTTCACCTGTGAAGCTGGACGGAACCTCGGCGTTCTTCGGCACATGAGTCGCTGAGAGTTGCTCTGCTGCGGACTCATTAGGTTCAGACCGGATCTCAAGAGTACCGACAAGATCATCCTTGTCAGATGCTGCGATCAGATAGGCCAATCGACCAGAATCTTTGACCACGTGCACGGGCACATGGTCAACTTCGTACTTGTTCTTGGACAAGCCATGCCTTGGCTGGTACAGATAACAGGCCACGGTCTCGTTATGGGGGCTGAAGATGTACAATGCTTCTGTATCTGCGGGGATCGCTTCCAGGTGACTGTCTGAAAGAGGGGATGATGCTGCTGGTGCGGTTGAGCGTTGGCGAGGCGATGGCTTAGGCGACGTGGATGCCACAGCTCGCGAGACCCCATCCAAAATACCAAATGCCCGAACGCCGAGACTTGATCTGATGGATCTGTCCCAGTTTGGCGAGCGGCTGCTCACACTGCCGCTTACATTGGCGGTCTGAACCTCGCGGCAGATGCGGTACTGCAGCGACGTGTTCCAGGTGCAATTTTGAGGCTTGTTGCCACCGGCAATGGCGCAGCAAATGAAGTTCGTCGGGCGTAGCAGCTTGCTAGTTCGTGTCAGGGTCGAGTCGCGGGCGGGAGCAGGCAAGATGGGCAGGAGGGCCTTGGTACTATCGCCAAGGTTATCCGAAGAGCGGTTTCCATCAGAACAGAGCCGAGAATGCAAAGCGCCGCCCGGCCGTGCTAGGGGTTTGAAGCATGATTCAAGTAGATCTGGATATTGACGGCGGTCCTCATTTCTGCGAGCCATCGCAAATCGTCAAATCCCAGCGAGGTCTGCGATATGTATCTGTCGACGTCGAGCAGCCACTCGGGCGTGGAGTGGAATTAGGGCATCACAAAGAAAATACTGGAGGACTGTGCTGAAAAAAGTTGAGGAGAGGACGTGAAGATGATATATGAAGGGGATGCGATGCAGGGACAACTTGCCTTGACGCCTAGGAATGCGTCGCAAGGTGACGAGAGGGTTTATAGGTAAGGACTTGAGGGAGATACGAATCTAGCCAAGTCAAAAAGAGGTTGCTCGCTCTCGTCCACCCAACACTTGCCGTTTCATGCGTTACCGGGATGGGAAGGCACAAAGCGGAGGACTTCCCTACAGCCTTGAATGGACATCGAGGGGCGTCAGTTGCGATGAATGCCTTCCGATCACTGGTTCAGAGCAAATCCCAGGGGGGATATGAGGGCTTCCCGGTAAAGACGTATGGGTCTCAACGACGATTTTCGGCGCCGTAGGTATGCATTCATTACAAAACACTAATCAAATGTAACCTTGCTGCCAGAGAAGGTCGCTGCCTTTTGCGCCTGAGCAGCCTTCTTCGCCTCCCAGCTGGGATGCAATTGGCCCTCGTCATCTCTCTTCCTGGGCTTCGGCGCTGGTACCGTCGGCGCACCGTCCCGTCCTCCAGGGCCACCTCGGCCGCCGCTCCTCGCCAACGGGTTGTGGAGCCCCTTCTTCCACGGCGTCTTCCGGGACTGGTCCTCTCCGTCCACAGCTCCCCGTCTCATGTCCCAGCCGGCGTCCCTACCGCCTTTCTCCTTCTGGGGCTTCGAAAGATGTTTAGCGCCGGCGCCGTATTTCTGTTCCCAGATCTTCTGTCGGGCTCGCTGCCCACGACGTTTCTTTGGCTTGGCTTCCTCAATGTCCGAGGCAGACTCGGAGCCGGAGACGTAGCCACCCATCAGCGAAGGCAAGAAGGTCGAGTCTCTGACAGTGCCAGCCTTTGCCGAAGCAGAAGCCTGTTTTGACTCCTTCTTCTGCTTCTTTTCCGGAGGAGGCGACGGTGAGCCGGAGGGTGTATCAGACTCTTGCTCGGATTCAGCTTCTGATGCAGAGCCGGAAAGCGAGATGTCGTCCAAATCGACCGTTTCTCGGCCTTTGTATCTCGCCAACTTGGCCTCGTCGAATTCCTCTTCATCGTCCGAGGAGCCACCTAGCAGGTCATCGTACTTGGAGAACTCCGTCTCCTCCTCCGCGTCTACCTCAATGTTCGGCTCGCCAACCACTGATCCTGGTTCGTCGACGTCCGTCTCGAAACCTTCAAAGTCTGTTTCTTCCTCCTCTTCGACTTCCTCTTGCGCCACCAACTCCGTCGCTATCCGATCAGAGGCTTGTTCTTCCTTTTCTGTCCGCTTATCCTTACGGGATCGCTTGCCCTTCTCAGGCACGGGGACGTTCAACGCCGCGCAGACGGCCGCGATGGCGCGTTCCATGACCTTCTTGACGGGCTCTCTGTTGTAGAGCGCGCTAGTGACATTGTGTAGCGCAACTCGTTCTTCTTCGGGGAGGTCGGGCTTGGAGACGCCGCGGCGCAGTTCGTCGGGCAGGTCGGTAGACTCTGCTATGGGCTTGACCTTGAGCAGGGAAGAAATCGTATGCGCACGAGCGGTCTGGTGAAGATCAAGCGACTAGAGACATGTCAGTACCCCAGAATCTCAGCAGAAAAGCGCCCGCGTCCGAATTGCGGTGTCCACGCACCTTCAGCACGGCAACCTCCCGCTGCAGCCTTTCTTGTTTGTCGGCTCCCAAGCCATCGTCGTGCAACCTCTTGCTCAAGCGTTGCCGCTCAAAGCCCTTGGCGGTCTTCAGCGCTCTAAATACTTCATCTTGCTGCTTCTCGAGGACCGATTGCAGACTCGTTTCGGCCGATCGCTTTCGCTTGGGCATGTTGCGTTGTGTTCTGTGGTGAATCGTAACGGCAGGTTAGACCATCGTCAAAACTTCAAAAACCCAGGCCTAGTCGACCCAATGGGTGTAGATATTTCTTGCGCACTGTCTGCCAACGCGGGGCGCTGTATCTTCTTGCCGGCGAATACACAGTGCGAATTGCAATTGGCAAGGTCCCGACCCGAACAGGCAACTCGCACCTCAGAATTTGCCCTGAAAGGAGAATTTCTCAGGAAGGCTTCAAAATTTGTTTTGAAACCTGCAATTATCTCTGATCTGAGGTGATATTCATGAACTGGATAGATGCAAGACCGTGGCTTAGACACGCTCGCATCCAATTTGTCGTATAAGGGTCTGCGCACTACCCTTGCTTCCCTGGTGGATTATTTAAAGCATCAAATTTGATAGATGTGAGTTTCCTTAACTATCACAATACTTGGAATTCTCCTGGATGGCCCAGAGGAGAGGCACATTTCTGCGGTTGCTACTGCAACTCTCTCGCTGAAGCGGCCACTAACACATGTACAAGCGTGGAAATTTGGCAAAAACACCTCAAAGTCCAGGTTCCATGAATTGGAGGAAATATTTGCGTTTATGTACTAACAGCGTGACCTTTGTGAAAGTTGCTTGCGGTGTTTGCTTGATTCTTGGCGAATCCGGGGCCTGGCACTGGCAACGATGGTCTTATCTCCTTCAAATTACCTTATACTTCAGATTTTAGAGCAATGCGTAAACTAGCTTCACCCTTAGTGGGAGCACTCGGCACAAGCATCAGGGACACGGTCAGCATATTGCTGGGCAGGGGTTCACCATTGAAACCCGTCATCCATTCGACGTGGGCCGAAGCAGGAGGTGAGGCACGGCGGGTAAAGACGGCGCTCGACGTCGGAGTTCCGACAATGTTGGATCGGTCACCGGCGGGTTCGGCTTTGTGAGCCGTGAGAACGGCCATGACGGCAGTGACCGGGCTGAGCAGCCCGCGTTGTCGGTGGCTCGGCAGTGAGTTCGGCTTGCGAAATCGGATGAATGGCGTACCGTGCCGCAAGCCGGCCCACCCCGACGTCCGGACCGGCGTCAAGCAGGCGCGGTTGACGCCGCGGATGTGCAAGGCGTGCATCAACGCCATGGCTTGAAATACATCCCTGTCCGGCCGGTTATGACACGGAACAAGGGAGGCAATTTGGTACACGCTTGGGTCTCGTCGTGGGCTTTGTTCCGTCAAATGTCACTCAGAACATTTCGGCAAACGCCTCGAACCTTTCCGTCGTCGAGGTGCTCTGATAGACTCGCCAATGATGCGTCCATCCATCACCTCGGTTTTGAGATCTGAAGATGTTGGCAACTCTTCATGTCAAAGCTGCGCAATCTGCAGCTGGAATAGTGCGGCTCATCGTTCGTCTCGCATCGGATCAATGCCGACTCAGACAGTCGCCCACTGTTCCGTTGCCCTTCTGCAGGCTGGGAGACTCCACCACTCTCGACAAGGACCCCCTGCAGGGAGCTTGGGCCCATTCTGTCCCTGTTGGCTGGAAGGTGCTTACGATTACGCCCGGGTAACGTCACTGCGATGAGCGCAGCCGCATGACAGCGTCTGACGTTCCGTACCTTGTTCGTAGCGACGCGGTGATGAGCCCTCACGTCCCTGGCTAAACTCTAGATGGGCTGTCTATCGGGTCGCGGGGGTTGGCTAGACAATGGCGCGAGAAAGCCACCTCAGCCATCCAGCTCGGTGACGGATAGCCGAGGGAAGGACAGAGGAGCGGACGAGCTCAGTTCGGGTGGATGGATGGATCCACCCATGCGATGCGGCGAGCGGATCTCGCGTTTGACCCCGCAACCCCCTCGCCCTCCGCATACCAATGGGCATTGGGAGCCCAGGCAACATGTTGGCAGCGCCTTGTAGCTGGCAGAGAGACATCTAGGGCCTCAGCAATGTACTCGTACTCCGTAATGCGACAGCCAAGGGTGCGCTGGACTGGAACATGAGGCGAGACCCAGAAAATGGCTCAGCCCGAGGGAGCGAGGGAGATGCGCGGGTCTGATGTTCGAGGTCGGTATGGGGTCGTATCTATTTCTACAGTTCTCTCTGGCCTGCGACGCTCAGAGCGTGCCTGGCACGTCATTTGGGCCAAGCGCAGGGATCCTGACGCTTGCTCGGCCGCGTTCGGCACGTAGGAGACGCTGCACGTCTCGAAGCCGGACATGAGTCGTCCATCGAATAACCAGTTCCTGGATGGACCCCGCGCCCCGTGTCGCAGCAATTAAATCAAGAATACCCGTAAAGACCAGCACTGGCCGGGAGCTCTGTTGGCTCAATCGGGCCAAGAGTGCGCTTGGCGCCATCAGCGCCTGTGAGAGTCCCGTACCAATTGATGAATGTGCCAGCCCGGTTTGGGCCGCGCCTGTCTCCGGCGTCGCAACGCTCTCCAGGGCCAGCCTGCTGCTTGGGGGCCACATGGGATGGGATGGGAATGGCAGACCCCGCAGCTGGCCTCGGTCTCGCAATGGGGGTTTGCATCTCGACGGCCGTGAGTGGTCGGGATCCGTGGTGGAGGGTGGTGAATGGGTGGCAGCACGTCCATCCGCCGCCGCGCCTCCCTGGTCACGTCAGGGCAGAAACACCATAAGTATCGCCGGCGCTGCCCGTGTCCCTCCGATCCTCTGAGCTCTTGCGACTCTCCTCGTACTGTCTACCCCATCTGCAGCTCTTCCGCTTGCTCGCGTCTCCGTGGTTCGGTCGCCCTTTAGAGTTTCGCCGCTGCCGACTTACACGCTGCCGTATGCGTCCTCCTCGACCTTGCGCCACACTGTCCTTGGTCCCTTATCTCCTGGCCTTCCGCATCTGATTTCGTCGGCCCCGTCACTGTCTACGACGGAAGTCCATCGGTTGCAGCTCTGCTCAGTTCGCGCTGTCCACGTCTCTAAATCCAGCAGCGTACATACAGCGTCCTCGAAGAGCAACCACGGCCGGTGCGACCCCGCAGGCTACTTCAGCGTCGCCAACCCCGCTCAGAGCCCGATCGCCACTGCGTGATCGCGCATCACTGCACACAAATTTGCCATCTTCGTGTACTGCCAGCTTTTATCGGCTGGTCTTCTTCAGATCGCCAGTATTATCGGTACGTTCATGCTTCGTCCTCACCAGTGCCGCGCCCTATCGTCGACCGTCTGTTTGTGGAGCGGAGTCGCTCCGCATCTGACACCCTGGCTGGTGACGTGGGTCAATCCCCTGCACTTCCCGAATAGGGTTCAAAGTCTGGGGGTTACAAGGGAGCTTTTGTCGACTTCACCATGACTCTCCGATGGAGATGACGATTCGGGTCTGTCCAGGCACCTCGTCAATCCCACCATGCCACGGCGCGGCTCTTCGACTGGGTGGTTCTGTTCGGCTGCGAGCGCGTCGCGGTCCCTCCATTTCGAAGAGTCTCGCCATGCTGGTTGGAACTCTCTCGTTCTTCTATGTCTTGACGTGGGTTGACGATGGCCGGCTAACATGGTCAAAGTCCTCAGCTCCGCCGTATCAAAAGGATCGGGCATTTTAATCGTCGCTTACTGATAACTCTCCGAAGAGACGCGAGCGTTGTTCTCCAAGCTCGGCCGATACTCTCTCGTTTAGGTCTCAAGATGACTTCGGGCAGCTTGAAGCAGGCGGCTGAATCGGCCCGAAGCAAGACCACCGAAGTCATGAATGCTGCAAAGGGAGATGGCGTCGCCGTGGCCAATGACATCCTCCATACCCCATTCATGAGGGCCGCGCTGCCCTTCATCAACGGCGGAATCAGCGGCATGGTGGCCACCACCGTCATTCAACCTGTCGACATGGTCAAGGTCCGAATCCAGCTTGCCGGCGAAGGGACGGCGTCTGGCCCCAAGCCTAGCCCGTTGGCTGTCGCTCGACAGATTGTTGCCAGCGGCAAGGTCCTCGACTTATACACGGGCCTGTCCGCTGGCCTCTTGCGGCAGGCTGTGTACACCACCGCCCGTCTTGGTTTGTTTGACACTATCATGGGCAGACTGTCGGAGCGAGCCACGGCCCAGGGCAACGCCATCGGCTTCCGCGAGAGAGCAACTGCCGGTCTGACCGCGGGTGGCCTCGCCGCCATGATCGGAAACCCTGCCGATCTGGCTCTCATCCGCATGCAGAGCGACGGTCTGAAACCGCTGGCGGAGCGAAAGAATTACAAATCCGTCATCGACGCGCTTGCGTCCATTGCCAAGAGTGAGGGTGTTGGTGCCCTCTGGGCTGGTGCGGCACCAACTGTGGTACGCGCCATGGCCCTCAACTTTGGCCAGCTTGCCTTCTTCAGCGAGGCCAAGGTGCAGCTGAAGAAGAACACCGACTTGTCCGCTCGGACGCAGACCCTCAGCGCCAGCGCCATCGCTGGTTTCTTCGCCAGCTTCTTCAGCTTGCCATTCGACTTCGTCAAGACTCGGCTGCAGAAGCAGCAAAAAGGCCCGGATGGCAAGTTGCCCTACAATGGCATGGCTGACTGCTTTGCCAAAGTAGCCAAGCAAGAAGGACTCCTGCGGTTCTACCGTGGCTTTGGCACGTACTACGTCCGGATTGCACCCCACGCGTGAGTATTCTCGTCGCTCGCCAACCAATGCACCTTAGCTGACCTGCGCCTAGGATGGTGACGCTGATTGTGGCTGATTACCTCGGCTGGCTGACAAAGTAAGCGACGAGGAAGGAATCTGTATTTCGGGCGTTATTGGGGATACTATAGCAGGATTGGTTTTTGGAGTGCGAGGTATGGTATACCAACAAGGCCGCCGAGGGCGGATCTTCTTTGTGTGCGTAATAAGTGAACAAAGGAGCGTCAATTCAAGACGAAATGAAGGGCATGATTGCACCTTAGAAGTTAAGAGACCTGGAGAATTCGTAATGTCTTCACAGCGGTACGGTTGAGGGTAGGTAGGTAAGTTGAAGCGAGGGAAAAGCCAGGCCGCGTGTGCGAGCTTGTGGGCCCTGTGGGGTGAGGCGGACCGTCCCTAGGCCCGCTTTTGCCCTGGGCTCCGCCATTGCGAGCAAAACTCACGGGGATGCTTCATCACATGTTGGCTGAGATACTCCTTGCGGGTCACCGAATTGAGACAGTAGTCGAGCGTATGGTCCGTATTAGTCTCAAGTGTATGGGTTGAAGATAGCAAGTACTCCATCTAAGCGGCATGATGGACACCTCGAAAATACCGTGTTTTGCAACCAGGCTTGATGAAGGCAGCCTCAGCTAATTTCGAACGCACACGGGTGCCTGGAGAGCACCAGATTCAAATGGCACACACTATGCAATTGAAGCCCAAGGAATATCCTGCGGCAGCATGCCTGTACTTGGCTTTCGGTGACATTTGATGCTCGCACGTTATCCACTCTAAGTGCCTGCACGTGATCTCGCGCTACGCTTCGCGAACCCAATGACGCAAAGCGCTCACGCCCCGTCATCTGCGTGAACTTGCGACGACCTACCCTGCTCACCCCAGGCATGCAACGGCTCACAATCGATATGTGAGAATGGTTGCGAAGAAGCGCACTGTCTCCGCAAGGAGCAGCAGGCGAATAGCGGCCAGTGGAAGCAATGAAGAGCCCGATATTTATCAGCAGATGCTGGCGGAGGCCGGGGTGTCAGCGCAGGACACGAGCTCTCCAGCACGGCCCCTGAAGCGGAGGCGGCCGGGGTCCCAACGGCAGCACGAGCATGGCGATAGCCCCCCAAAAGCTGGCAGAGCCGATGGATCACAAGG
The DNA here is from genome assembly GCA_001600555.1 of Albophoma yamanashiensis. Classification (NCBI taxonomy): domain Eukaryota; kingdom Fungi; phylum Ascomycota; class Sordariomycetes; order Hypocreales; family Ophiocordycipitaceae; genus Albophoma; species Albophoma yamanashiensis. Next base: position 1,513,261 of record BCKH01000007.1, on the reverse strand, counting down.
TGAAGCCCACGAGAGCGAGGACGAAGACGAGGATGTGGAGTTTCAGGATGTGGTTCTGCCCCAGCCAACTGTCCAAACCATGGAGCGAGAGTCGGATGACGAGGGCGATGATCACGACGATGAAGAGCTGGAATTTGAAGACATAGACTTTGCTTTACCTTTAAAGGACGCGAAGATGGAAACTCAGGAGCCAGCGCAACTAGAACTCAATCTCACCGCGCAACAACCAGTCTCATCAACGAAACGGGCCGCCGAGCGACGCAAACCAGTCACCAAGGAAGAGAGGAACCTTCGAGTTGATGTTCACCGGACCCATCTTCTTTGTCTACTGTCGCATGTCTCTCGGCGAAATCTCTGGTGCAACGACGCCAAGGTGCAGGAGAGTCTGCGGCCGCACCTGACGGACAAGGCGGTCACCTATCTCAATCCAGGATCCCATTTGCCACAGTTTGGACAAGCCGAAAGCCTTAAGAATGGCCTGAAATTGTCAAACGAGGTGTGGAGGACGAAGTTCGAGATCCGGGAGCGGGGTTTGCGCAGAGCGCTTTGGGCCGAGGATCAAGAGCAGCTGAAAGATGTGAGTGCCGCGCCCCAGATCACCTCTCAGGTGGCGAGGTACTAATATGCCTGTCAGTATGAGCCACCAAGTGACATGGACTCGTGTCTAGACCGCCCAGCCTTTCGAGACGCGGCCAAGAAGCTGCAAGGGTCGCGGGATGTTGGTGCGCAGTTGTACTGCGCTCTTCTAAGGAGCGTCGGTGTTCAAGCACGGTTGATCTGCTCGCTGCAGCCATTATCCTGCGTCCCGGGAGCGCCTGCCATGCCAAAACCAAAACAAAAGCCGTCGATAGAAAAGCCATCACAGAAAGAGCGGGTTCGCGATGCGCTATCCAGATATGAGGCGATGGCCAGGAGCGCAAATACGTCTCCTTCAGGTGGCTCGACCTCCCGGCGAAGATTGGGCCATCCGAATGCCGCGGCCTACAACTTTGAGCCCGTTGTTTCTCCGCCAACCACGCGGCGAACATTTGAGGCGCCAGTGAGGATACGCGAGTCTCCTCATCCTGTGTACTGGGTAGAGGTCCTCGATGTCGGCCATCAGAAGTGGCAGCCAGTGGACCCGGTGGTGCTGCATACCTTTTGGAAAGCCAACGTATTCGAGCCTCCCATTACGGACAAGGAGAATTGTCTGAGTTATGTGGTAGCCTTTGAAGCTGATGGAACGGCGAAAGACGTTACAAGGCGCTACGCAAAAGCATACACGGCAAAAACACGCAAGCTGCGCGTGGAGAGCGCATTGGATGACGGCGACAAGTGGTGGCGGAAGGCGATGAAGCCCTTACGGCGGAGATGGCCGACGAACTTGGACCAGATCGAGTATAACGAACTTGCCGGGGTCGAGGCTCGGGAACCCATGCCGCGGAACGTGCAAGACTTCAAAGACCATCCGGTATATGCCCTAGAGAGACACCTGCGGCGACACGAGGTGCTGGTTCCAGGCGCCACGCCGTCCGGCACCGTGGCTGCCGGAAGTCGCGGTCCTCTAGAGAAAATCTATCGGCGCAAGGATGTTCGCATTGCGAGAAGCGCAGATAAGTGGTGCCGCCTGGGGCGCGAAGTGAAGCCCAACGAGATCCCTGTCAAGTGGCTGCCGAAGAGGGCTCGGCCAAAGCAGTCGAGACACGACGAGGAGGAAGAGGACGCAGATGGCGACGCTGGGATACCGAGCTACACCCTTGACCAGACGGATCTTTACGAGCCGCCGCCTGTGCGAGACGGACGGGTGCCGAAAAACAAGTTTGGAAACATCGAACTGTATGTGCAGAGTATGATCCCACGCGGAGCTGTACACGTCATTCACGATCTCGCGGCCGCTGCGGCTTACACCCTTGGCGTGGACTACGCGCCCGCGCTGACGGGGTTCGATTTCAAAGGCCGGCACGGCACAGCGGTCCTCAACGGCATTGTTGTGGCGGCGGAGTTTGAAGATGCGGTCCGCGCGGTCATCTCGGGGATGACAGACGTGCAGCAAGAGATGGAAGATGACCGGAAGAGGCTGGCAGCGCTGCGGCTGTGGCGCAGGCTGCTGATGGGTCTTAGAATCCGAGAGAGGATATGGAGCGGGGTAGACGAAGAAGAGAGAAAAGAGGCGGATAGGATGGCGGAGATGGATGCCCAACTGGAGAATGCGGCCAGTGACGAAACAGAGGAGTTTGACATGGTGGTTGATGGAGACGAGGATGATGAGGGTGGTGGTGGCTTCTTGGTTGAGTGAAGGCCTCGGCGCAACGAAGACGATCCCAAGCCTGGTCGGATTTGGGCTGCTCTTGGACAAATAGCTGTCGTATCATAGCATTGAAAATACAGCCAACAGAAAGTGAACCGCTAATGGTCGTCCGAGCTTAAATCCCCCATGGAGAACTCTATATAACAACCCTGGCGTAAACTGCGTCCACTGCATGGGATTGAGCGCCTTTACCAGATCAAGATTTCACTGACTTCAGACATCTTTGTGCTGAATGTAGGTCCAGCTGAAGGATGGTGTTAATACTTTTCGCCGTGAAATTCATGTACTATAGAACGGGACTTTTGACGGTCCTCTGCGACTACGCTGCAGTTCCACTACGCCAATTGTATAATTAGACATATCACCCGGTCCAAGAGTTGAATTTAGTGCAAGACTGCAACTTCACTTGCTCAGGCTCTTCGTTGCTGATGCGCTCTCACCGGGCGTAGTATTGCATTCGATGACTGGACGCATGCGCTCGCCACTTCGCGAAACGGCCAGGAATAGCCCTCGAAATTCGGAAAATCAAGCCTAGTATTGGAAATCCAGCGTCCACATAAACCGTGTCGCTGTCGCCAGCGCGTCCGACATAGTCTGACTTTGCTTCACTAGCAGCGCGTTACGATGTGCCACCGGCATAGCGGATCGTTCCGTGCCACACGGTGCGGGTGCGTAAGCTAATGGCGAGGGTGCACATTGCGGCCAGTTTGACAGTTCAATTGCCGCGGATTCTGTTTCAGCAGCAATGGCACGGGAGGGACGAGCTGGCCCGAGCGTTGCTCGGGTGCTAGACGCAGTACCTTGCTATAATTGCCGATCTGGGGGGTGTTACCACGCCTACGTACGTAGTACGACCCGGTATCCCGCTTATATGTATTACACAGCATGTTTAGGCGACCACACTTTGCATGTATTGAGCTATATTCAGGCAGGTTATTTGTTCACCGCTGCATCTATCTCGTGTCTATCCCTTATTGTCCCCTTCCATGTTGTCCCCTTCCACCGTCACGATCTCCATCTTGATTCCTTGTTGTTCTCATTATAGTACGCTAGGGGCCTGGGACCAAGGTGGCGTTCATGTGGCGCACGGTCTGTCTGAGGTTAAATGCTGCATCGGTGGGCCACCTACGGAACCCCGGGAAGACGCAGGAAGAACGCGGCACGAGCCAGATATTGGACTGGGTGAGATGGACGGTGTGTGCTTGTATGTGTGCGTTTTGTTGCTTCAGATAGCCGCGCGTAGTCTGGCCGTCTCGTACGTAGTACGGTACGTTTCAGTCATGTCTCCGAGGGGGCTCAGCCAACCTGGAATGCAGTTCGCCGTGGATATATGGTCCGTGCTTCGTTCCGCGGAGCAACAAGGTCTTGGAAAAGCCCTGCTCCACGGATTGAAGTGCTCTGTTGCTTGGTTTTGGGCCTTCTCCCATTCGACGCATCACTCCGGAGGAAGAAGACCCGGAGCAGCATTCACAGAGCAGATGACTCCACGGAGTAGGGGACAACGATGAAACAACGACGACAACTTCAACCCGGCGCCAGGTCCAGCGCTTGCTTTTTGCTGAGCCAGTTGGGCGAAAGTGCGGAACTGGCTTCGGCCGCGGGTCATAGGCGCCACGCCGTCGTATCCCTGTTCCCCCAGAGCCCCAGTCCGGACTGTCTTCTCTCCGAAATGCGAAGACGAGCCAAGCAAGAGGCGGCCGATTGCTTGCGTAAATGTCTCTGCAGGGGAAACTCCCAAGCGTCTGGGCAGTGCACTGGGCAGACAGCAACGGCTCGTAATTGGCCTGGGTGGCCCAAGTGCTGAGGTAGCGTGCCTAAGCAAAGAACATGGCCCGAATGGTTTTGGCAGGTCGGGCCCCGCGGCGACATCATGACAGTGACTTTTTCTGGGCCTGAGGCGCTGAGTGCGGCAGTGCTGACGTTGGCGTTGGCATCCACGTCGCGCTGCATTTCTCCTCCCTTTTCTTCGCATCTGCTACACCCTACATCCCAAGACACCGGTCTCCGTCTCGGACAGACATGACGGCCCAGCGCGCTTGCTCTTCCTGCTTCATCGTTGCGAGTGAGGTCGCCCCAGTCGCCTCGTTGAGGACGGCCCGCCGCCGCGCCCAGTGATCCGCACCCTTGTGCGTCTGCATCTGAGACAACACAAGCATCTGCATCTGAGCATCGCAGACACGCAGCAGCGGAAGCCTCAGTGCCAACGACAATGAGCAGCGGCTTTGCCCGTCGGCGGGAAGGCGTCATGCGCTTCCTCAGCCAGGTCTGGACACTCATGTCCAAGAACTGGCGGCGCTTGCTCCTGAGACATCCGACCCTCGTCGTCTTCATGGCCTTCCTGGTGCCTATCGTGCTGTCCGCCTTCTTCAGCTTCGCCAAGGCGCTCTTCGTGCCGCGGGCCACCTACGGCATCGGCAGCCAGCACCCGGTGCGCTCACTCGCCCAGGCCTTCGACGTCGCCAGGGACACCGGCCACGACAAGGTCGTGCTGGTGGACAACGGCTACGTCGGCGGCGACATTGAGCGCGTGCTAGACGACATCGCCGCGCAGATTTCGGCGTACGGCGCGCCCATGACGGTCGTCCGTCTCCCGAGCGAGGACAACCTCCCATTCGAGTGTCGGAGCTCGCTGCGCGGCGTGACAACGTGCTTCGGCGCCGTCGTCATGCGTTCGTCACCAAAAGAGGGTGCTGGCGGCATTTGGAACTACACGATCCGCACGGATGCCTACCTCTGGCAGAGTCCGCTCACCATCGACGTTACCAGTGACAGCAACCCGGAGGAGGTGTACCTGATGCCGATGCAACGCGCCGTCGACTCCTCCATCGCGAGCCTGGGGGGCGTACAGGGCGACCCCCTCGCCCGAAACACTGAAACGCCCTTCACCAGCCAGACGCAGGCCGAGCGCGATCGGAGAGTGCGCAAGGTGTACCAAACTGCCATTGTGAATTTCATGGGCGTTGCCTTCATCACCACCGTGTTCTGGACCACCTACCACCTCACCGGCTTCATCGCCACTGAGCGTGAGAGCGGCATGTCGCAACTCATCGACGCCATGATGCCTGTGTCGCGGCCCTGGATGGCCCAGACCGCGCGTATCTTAGCCCACCACCTGTCCTTCTCCGCTGTGTATGCGCCTGCATGGGTTATCGGCTCCGTCATAGTGCGCTTCGGCGTCTTTGTCAACACCAGCCTGGCCATTGTGCTCATCTTCTTCGTTCTTGCGGGCTTGGCTCTTGCCTCCTTTTCCATCTTCATCGCCACCTTTTTTCGGCGCGCACAGTTGAGCAGCATCACGGCCATTCTCACTACGTTGCTACTCGCCATTCTAGCGCAGTCACTGACTCGACCCAGCACGGGTCCCGTGGCTGTGCTGTCGGTGCTATTCCCGCCGTGTACCTACGTCTACTTTATTACGCTTATGGCTCGCTTCGAGAGGCAAGACACGGGCGCCAGCCTCACCGAGATACCACCCGACAGCCCCTGGGCGATCCCCGGGATCGTCTTCTGGGTGATTTTAATCATCCAGATATTCGTTTACCCGGTGCTGGCGGCGTTGCTTGAGCGACGATTCTACGGAACCGCGACTACAGGACGGCACATTCACATGGGCCAGGGGCAGGACAATTCCACCGCTGGCACAAACGCCAGCCCAGTCGCTCTCGGCGAGGATGCTGTCCAGCTAGATCGCCTCACCAAGATCTACTATCCCGGTGCCTTGTCGCGTCTGCGATCTCTTTTCAAGCTGTCCCACGAGAGAGCTGAGCCTGTTGTAGCCGTCAACGAGCTGAGCTTGAACGTGGGGAACGGTCAAATCGTGGCGCTCCTAGGCGCAAATGGTAGTGGCAAGAGCACGACCCTCGACGCCATCGCGGGATTGCGCCGGGTTACCGGTGGTTCCATCACCATAGACGGCACCGGTGGCTTGGGCATCGCGCCGCAAAAGAACGTGCTGTGGGACGATCTGAATGTCGAGGAGCATCTGAGCATTTTCAACCGCCTGAAGGCTCCCGACAACAAGGCATCCAAAGCTGAAATCCTCGAGCTGATAAAGTCCATCGACCTGTTTCCTAAGCGCCGTTCCCTTTCCAAGACATTATCTGGCGGACAGAAGCGTAAGCTGCAGCTCGGCATGATGCTAACTGGCGGCAGCGCTGTATGCTGCGTCGACGAGGTTAGCAGCGGGCTGGACCCGCTCTCGAGGCGCAAGATCTGGGATATATTGCTGGCAGAGCGCGGCAAGCGGACGCTAATCCTCACGACTCACTTCCTCGACGAGGCTGACCTGCTGGCTGACCACATAGCAATTCTGTCCAAGGGCACGTTGCGCGCGGAGGGCTCGTCCGTTAAGCTCAAGGACAACTTCGGCGGCGGCTACCGCGTCCGCGTCCACCGGAACCCGGACGCCGGATCCCAAATGACGACGCCGGACGTGGATGGCGCCAAGAAGACAGAGGCATTTGACGAGACGACGTATGTCGCGCCCACATCGGCCCTCGCTGCGCAGGTCATAAGGCAGCTTGAGGCGGCGCGAATTACCGACTATCGATTCTCGGGACCGACCATTGAGGACGTCTTCCTTGAGCTTGCCGAGGAGATCCACGACCAGCAAGAGATCACGGAAAAGGGTGCCCGCTCGCAGGAAGACGAGGACTCCTCCCAGAATGACGCCAACCGGCAGAATCAGCAGCAGAGCTTGAAGCTGATGAACGGCAAGCACGTTGGCTACGTTCGGCAGGCCACCATCTTATTTCGCAAGCGCCTTGTTGTATTCAAGCGCAACTGGATTCTCTACCTCATCGCCTTTGTTCTGCCCATCATCGCCGCAGCGCTCACTTCGCTCTACGTCCGTGACAAGCAGCAGATGGGCTGCTCGGCAGCGGACCAGTCGTCATCCTCGGATACTGAGGACGCCTTCAGCCAGATCAGCGGCAACCGCAGTATCCAGTTCCTCGCGGGCCCGCCGTCGCGCTTCGACGCCGGCACCGTGCGTCGTCTCCTGACGCCCATCTTTGCAGGATCGAGCAGCGGCGCGGCGATTGGCAGTGCGGCTATCAGCAATCTGCACCTCGCCGACACCTACGATGAGTTCAAGCAATACACTACTGATAACCGCCACAATCTTACAACGGGCCTGTGGCTTGGCGACGACAGCAGCCCGCCGAGCATCAGCTGGGTGGCCAATCTGTTCGTGACCAGCTCACTCACTGCGCAGCAGTTCCTAGACGTGCTGCTCACAAACATCTCCATTGCCACCACCTGGGCCCCGTTCGACGTGCCTTTCAATCCGGGAATCGGCGACGCGCTCAACCTCGTCATCTACATGGGCATCGCGCTGGCCTGCTACCCTGCTTTCTTCGGCTTGTATCCCAGCAACGAACGCCGCCGTTTCGTGCGAGCTCTGCAGTACTCTAATGGCGTGCGTCCGCTGCCGCTCTGGCTGGCTTACCTCGCTTTTGACTTCGGCATCGCGCTCGTGGCATCAGCGGTCGTTACGGGTCTGTGGGCCGGCCTGTCGAGCATCTGGTATCACCTCGAGTACTTCTTTGTCGTCATCTTCCTCTACGGGCTCGCGTCGACCCTGCTGGCATACTTTGTTTCACTCTTCGCCAAGTCGCAACTCTCGTCGTTTGCCTGGGCCGCCGCATATCAAGGGGTCCTGTTCCTAGGCTACCTGATCGCCTACCTCTGCGTCATCACCTATGTCAAGGTCAACCGAATAGACTCAACGCTTCTCATCTGTCACTATGTTATCTCGGCCTTTGCGCCGATCGGGTCGGCTATGCGCGCCCTCTTCATCTCCACGAACCTCTTCTCCACGGCCTGCGATGGGCAGCATATATCCACTCACCCCGGCAGCTTCGTCATGTACGGCGGGCCCATCACCTACCTCATCATCCAGTGCTTCATCTTGTTTGCCCTGCTGCTTTGGTTTGATGGCGGCTCCGCTGGCTCGTCGATCCGCGGCCTGCTCGAGCGCCGACGACATGCTCGGGCTAAGAAGCAGGACGCCGCCGCAGCTGACGATGACATCGACGATGGGTTGGTCAACGAGCTGTCACGCGTCACCAGTAGCGGCACACACGAGGATGGCCTGCGTGTCATGCACCTCACCAAGTCTTTCGGCAAGAACACGGCAGTCGACAACGTCACGTTCGGCATCCAACGCGGCGAAGTCCTTGCGCTCCTGGGCCCCAACGGGGCGGGCAAGTCGACGACAATCTCACTCATCCGCGGCGACATCAAACCCAGCCCCCACGGCGGCGACATCTTCGTCGAGGACAAGTCAGTGACGCGAAGCCTGGCCGCCGCGCGAACACACCTGGGGGTCTGTCCGCAGATCGACGCCCTGGACCAGATGACGGTGCGCGAGCACCTCATTTTCTACGCGCGCGTGCGCGGCGTCCCTGACGTCCACCACAACGTGACTGCCGTACTGCGTGCCGTTGGCCTCGAGGCCTTTGCCTCGCGCATGGCCCACGCGCTGTCGGGCGGCAACAAGCGCAAGCTGTCCCTCGGCATCGCCCTCATGGGCAACCCCACGGTCGTGCTTCTCGACGAGCCCTCGTCGGGCCTCGACGCTGCCGCCAAGCGCATCATGTGGCGCACCCTCGCGGCCACCGTCCCCGGCCGCTGCATCCTGCTGACGACGCATAGCATGGAGGAGGCCGACGCGCTCGCCGGTCGGGCGGGCATTCTGGCGCGTCGCATGCTGGCCCTCGGCACCCCCGACGACCTGCGCCGGCGCTTCGGCGACGCCCTGCACGTCCACCTCGTCTCGACCACGGCGCCGCGCACCTCGGACGCGGAGATGGAGCGCATCACGCAGTGGGTGCAGGAGACGCTGCCGTCGGCCACACTCGACGCCAAGACGTACCACGGCCAGATGCGCTTCTCGGTGCGCGCGAGCGACGTTCTCGAGGCCGCCGCATCGTCATCCGCGTCGTCATCTCCCTCGTCACGAACTGTCGCCGGCGGCAGCACCGCCGACATCACGCCCGTCGCAGGAGCTGCAGGATCAGCACCAGCAGCCCCCGCGAGCCAGGGCAGCGCCATCGGTTACCTCGTCGTGCTGCTGGAAGAGCACAAGGCCCGCCTTGGCGTCGAGCACTACAGCGTCACCCCGACGACGCTGGACCAGGTCTTCCTGACCATCGTCGGCCGCCACAACGTCCGCGAGGAGAACTACGACGAGAAGAAGCAGAGCAAGTGGTCCAAGGTTTGGGGGTTTGGACGGTCATAGGCTAGGCCACGCTGCAGCCAGAGGCCGATTGTACGCATAGTTCGATAAGTCTTGGTATACCCCATAATCAGGAATAGCGCCATGTTTGGATTTTCTCTCTAGATGCCCTCCATTCCGGGTCCTCGCACACTTTATGCACGTGAAGAGACTGCAGTCGCACAAACATCACACGAGCGTCCGCAGAGATAACAGTAGCCAGCCCCAAAATTATGTGTACTACCTCTCCGCAGGCAGGCACAACAGGCCCTCCCTGCACACCACAGAATCTACACCTGTGTGGCGTATAGTGTTACTTGCCACCCGCACAGAATACCCTTTATATGAATGCAGCACCCGCCGCGTAGCCCGCCGTCCTGCCCCCCCAAAAAACACCGCCAGTCCAACCGCGCTCCGATGATATATGCGTGTATCTTATCATGCCGTCGTACCCCTTTCTATGCCAACAAGGAATGACGAGAGAGAGAAAAAAAAAGAACAAAGGAGGGTCCCGCAAACGCAGGGCCGCGCAGAACCATTTCCAACGCCGTGTGCTCGATTCCGCATGCTATCCGTGTATGTGTGCAAGGCGTTAATCATGAAAGAAAAACAAAGAGAAAGGGGTAAAAAAAAGAAAGAAAAAAGACGCGAGGTAGGTTCATCAAAGCGGTGACGCTCCAAAGGTCGACTAGCCAAACTTCGGTGCTGGCTTGCCGCTGCTCCATCAGGTCGATGTAGTAGTGTCCTTCGATCCAACTTCGATGCCATGCGTCGGTGTGGCCTCGTGGTCGCTATGAGTGTCGGGATTCGCAGCTTCCGTCTCGACTTGTGCCGCGTCCTCGGTCTTCGGAGTAACCTGCTCGCTCGGAGCCTCGGCCGACGCATCCATCGACGAAAACCAGCCACCCCGCTCCCACTGCCCCGGGACATACACGCAGGCGTTGCGCGTCTCCGGATCGTGTATTCCAGTGAGCAACGTATTGAGTCGCTTGAAGTCTATGGGCTTGAGGATCCATCCGTCAAAGCCGGCCTCGATGTATTTCTGCTTCTCTCTTTCCACCAACGAGGCAGATACCGCAAAAATGGGCACGCGACAGTTGGCTTTCGACCGCCCCGGACGGCCCTCGTGCCCTGGTGGTGTTCTCAGAGACTTTTCTATGGAGCGGATCATCTTGGTGCTAGTGAGTCCGTCCACGATGGGCATCTCAACCTCCGGTCAGCCCCTGTAGAATGATTGCATCTCGCGGTGGGCATTTCAACTTACCTGCATGTCCATGAGGACGACGTCAAAGCGGCACAGATTATCCTTGTAGAGGGTGGCACAATCCTCGCCATTGACAGCATGGTGAACCTCGTGCCCAGCTCTTTCGAGCCTCTTCCGCAAAACCTTCATGTTGATTGGGTCATCCTCTGCGATCAGGGTTCGTAACTGAGCGCCATCTGTTGCCCTGGAGCTGGCAGCACTCCTGCTGGGGCTAGGTGCTCGGGTATTATCCTCTCGCAGTTCAAACAAGACACGTGACTGCTCGCCTTGTTGCGGCCGCTGAGGCATATCCTTGAACTCCTCGGGCACTTTGATTGCTCGGATTGGGGTTTTTGAGTCGCGAACTTCGGTCGTGCCTGGTTCTTCCCGCGAAAGCCTCGGTTCTTCTTGCGAAAGTCTCGTAGAAGCCAAAAATTCGACAGGCTGTGGGGTTGAAGAAAGTGCAGTGCCACCAGTTCCAACCGGTGGCGGGTACTTGCTGGAGCTGGACGTCGAATTTTGCTGCGTCGTGAAGTATCCCCCTTCTTGGTTCTCTGCTACGGATAGGGGCGTCCGGATTGCCTGTATCAGCCGCTCGGCATCGCTCTGGTGACTCTCATGGCTACTGTCGGCGCTGCCGACGGTAAGGCGACCGACAGAAGTGCCTTTCTCGCCGTCCAACCTTCCTTTCTCCTGCGTGGCGTTTCCACGCTCAATGAGCAACACTTCACCTTCCGGGGCCGCCTTCAAAGAGTCGGGAGCGGGACTGACAGGGTTGGATAACACGCTGACTTGAGAAGCGGCGTGGACGCTGTCACCGCTTCCAGATCCGGGTGAATCGCCTTCAGGCAATTGCAAGGGCAGCTGGATAACAAATCTCGAGCCCTGTCCCACTTCTGATTTCAACCGCAATTGGCCGTCCATGTTTCTCACGATACGAGCGACGACTGCGAGTCCAAGGCCAAGGGTTCGTGTGCAAGGCTTGTCCTGCGGATCTTTCGAGGCTCTCGAATCGGGCTCTTCGCTGCTGACCTGCTCCAGGTCGCGGAACAGAGCATCGATCTGCTGCGGGCTCATGCCAGCCCCAGAGTCCGACACGACAATATCAACGGTGGCCTGGCGCTCCTTGACATCAGATACGTACATCTCGACATTTACAGAGCCGGTATCGGTGTGCGCCACCGCATTCGCCGTGATGTTCGAAATGGCTTGCCGGATGCGACGGCCGTCACCATGAACAAGACGAGGCAAGCCGGGGTGTTGCGTGACGGTATACTCAATTCCCTTTCGTTTGGCGTCGATGTAAAACGGGTCGGTCGCTTCTCTGATGCATGCTGACAGGTCAAAGATCTCGTACTTGATCAGACTTCGTCCCTGCTCCGTCTTTGTCAAATCCAGCAAATCATTGATAACGTATATTAGAGATTTGGACGCGGAGTGAGACCGGGCGAGGTTATCTCGAGTTTCTTTGTCAAGTGTTCCTTCGAGAGCAATTTCGAGATAATTGATGATGGCGTTGAGCGGCGTCCGTACTTCGTGGGCAGAGTTGGCGAGTAGCAATCGCGTAAGCTTGCTGCTTTCCACGGCCGCCTCCTTCTGTCTCCAAACTTCGATGAACTTTCCTGTAGTTCAAGTAAGCATTCTGAGCCATGGCAAGTTATGTGGGAGCTGTGGCAGTACCGTAAACCAAGCACAGGACTGCGGCCGTTTCAACCTGCTCCTCGCTCCATTCGCGGCACTTGCCTACCACGGTCTCGTGCCACGTCTTGAAGCTGGTTCTCGGCTCGAGATAGCCAGCGGTCCCCTCACGAATTATCTTCTCGTAGGGATTGCCAGCCCACCTGACCTCCTTCACCTGGGCCCTCCGGAAAAAGACGATGAAGTCGTGCCCGCCGACGCTCAGCGGAACGTAGAGCAGACCGGCAAGAACCTGAAAGCCCGGGGGGTATCTCAGGTCAGGGAAGTCCTGGTTGACGTCTTGGGACGTCAGGACCGACGTCACCTTGCGCATCCGCAGGTACTCCAGCATGGCCAAAGCCTCCTGGCTATGCTCAATAACGCCCAAGATTTTGGTTTCTCCCCTGATCGAGAGGAGTCCAAAGTCGGCATCGAATAGCTTCAGAAGGTCGTCTGACGATGCAATGATATAGCCAGTCGGGCTCTTGTCCGTCGGTGCGGTGTTGATGAGTTTGCGCGCTTGCAGCCTCGAGGCATACGACAACCTTTCGATATTTCGAGATGCCGTATCACCCACCAGACGACACATCTTTCGAATGGGAAAGGATACGCGCATTCCCTGGGGGCCGTAGGTATGGCACGCTATGAGGCCCCAAAGCTCGCCGAAGGCGTTGACGGATATCGACATGGATGATCGCACGGCCATGTGGCCCAAGTATTTAAGGTGAATGGGCGACATTGCCCTGAGATATGCGTGCGTCATGTCGAGCGGGACATCCAGATCTTCCTGTGACCGGCACACGATCCTAGCGGTTTGCAGTTCCCGGTCATACAGAAGGCGGACCTTGTTGATCTTGTAGAGCTCGCGAGCTTGACGAGGGATGTCCGAGGCGGGAAAGTGCAAGCCCTTGTAAAGATCGATGGTCTGCGACGTGTCAACCAGCTCCGTGACGACCTTGCCGTTGAAGGATGAGTCAAATTGGTAGATCATGACGCGGTGGAAGCCCGTCAGCTCCTTGACGATGCCAACGAGGACCTTCAAAAAGGAGTCCAAGTTCGGGGCAGAGGCCAGCTGCTCCTGAACCTGGGACATGATATCAAAGACCTGCATGGCACCCTGCTCGCCTCGCCTCTTCCTCGCGCTCCGCAGTATCCGGAGAGGCTTGCTCAAGATTTCGGTGCTCTCTTCGATCTCCTCCATGGTCGGGTTCGAGTGCAGAGTGTCGTGCGGTGCATCTGGTGCCATTTCCTCAGCCGGACGAAGGGGGTGCTCTCGGTCGTCGTCCAACTCGAATTCGCAAATGATGAGGTCGGGGTGGGCGGGATGTATGTGAATGGCGCACCAGAGCTTGACGCTCTTTCTCGTCTTGGGGCGGCGGATAGACAGGCTCAGGACCTCGGGGCCGTTGACTGAGGGGTCGGCGTCCTCATCGCGGATGAAGTCGATGTGGTCGAGCAAGTTGTCCTCCTGCTCTTCGGTCAGAATGGACATGAAGCTTTTCAGCTCGAACAGCTGCTTCGGGCTGTATCCAAGCATCTTCTCCGAGTTTTCGCTGACGTATCGAACGACGAAGTTTCCGTCACTCTCCTCCCGTATACCCACGAGGGCGCCAAACCCTTGCACCGCGCCAGGCGTGTGGATGGGCTCGTCCTCGCAGCGCTGGAGGACACCATCACGACCCGTTATGACGGCATGGCCATCTTCCGTCTGCACATGGGTGAAGCGCGTCGTGACGTGAGGCACGTCGTCGACGTTCTGGTCCGCCGATGCGGCGGACGCGCCGCTAGGCGCAGCACTATGGTTGGGTGGCGCCGAGTGTTCGTGCTCGGTGTCGGGACCCTCAGACTCCTTGTCGGACACAGAAATGTCCAGGTCGAGGGGCGGCACGGTGCCATGGCGTGCAGCGTCGGCTTGTATGCTCGAGAAAGGGCCGCTCATGGCCCTCCTCCGTCGGGCCTTGGAGGGCTGAGGGTAGGGCACCTGGGGATGAGGGAGCGTTCTGGATCGTTCATACCGAGCGCTGCTCGAGTGGCTCGTCTGCGCTCCCTGGCTCTCGGCGTCCGACAGCCTGGGGAAGTAGCCATCGGTAGACGTCGAGCCCCTCCCCGGGGGCGGGCCAACGCTGATGACGGATCGGATGGGGAAGACTCGGTCGCCAGACATGTCCGAGGCGGCGTACTGCTGGCTAAGTCGCGCCTCGGAGCTGGTGCTGCAGGGAGAGAGGGGGCCAGGGCTGGTGACGCGTTGAGATTGTGCGGCCCCGGAGGGTGTCGACGTCGGGTCCTGGTCGTCGAGGCGGTGGCCCGCGGCCCGCGAGGCTCGTGGCGACGGCGACGGCGACGGCGCGTCCGCATGGGGCATCTTTCCGTGCGACAGCTTCTCCTGCGGCCCGTCCATTGCGCAGCGGCTCACGACGAACCAGGGGGGGCGCTCTGCGGCGCCTGGAGCGGGACGAGGGCGAAGACGGAGGGAGGCGAATGCGACGTGCGGTGGCCCAGCACATGCCGCGCGTGTCGTTGGCGGACGGAGGCGGCAACGAGGTCAGAAGGGTCAGAAGCGACGGCAAGGAGGACGGGACAACCGGACAGAGGCGCCGGTGCTTCTGGGCGCTTGTGGCGGGCGTCGAAGGCAAGGGCGATGCGATGCTGGAGCTCTGGCTGGAGTTCTGGCGGCTCGGGCGGGCGGTCGCATGCGGGCCTGGAGACGGGCGTGGACGCACAGTGCGCCGGCGTGGTGGCCTTGGTGGCCTCGGCGGCCCTGGTGGTGGGTGGTGGGTGGTGGGAGTGCGAGGAGTTGAGACCATGGAGCGGGCCGGGTCCGCATGCACTCACACGTTGTGTGCTCCGTATCTCGAATCTTGATGCTGGCTCCGCCGATGCGCTGTCTCGGTCGGTCCAATGAGCGCCTCGCGCGTCCCTCGAGTGACTGTGTGTGACTGTGCCCGTTGTACGCGAGGAGGTGAGGCAGACGACATGCACGACATGCTTCGTGCGGGCTGCAACTGGCGCCGAGGCTACGAACAGCCCTGTTTGACAGTCCGGGGACAAGAATTGGGCGTTGGCCACGCCGGTTCTGCTGCTGCTGCTACTGTCGCCGATGTTCTTGTTGTTGCTATTGTTTCTTGTTGTTGTTGTTGTTGTTCTTGTTGCTTGCTGCTTCGCGAGGCAGCGCAGTCTGGCAAAGCAACCGCGGCGGTGATGCCACTTGCAGCATCTCCTGCCTCCCATTGCCACTGGATGCGTTTGCAACGCTGCCGTCTCAGCCTCGCAACGTGGAGGAGGCTTCCCTCAGAGCCAGCGCACTCCCCGCTGCAGAGCTGCGCTCAGCCGCCTGCTTGCCGTGCGCGTCAGGCCCAAGCGTCATGCCCTCCCACGTCTTCGCTTCAGGCAGGTCGCGCGCGTCTGCCTCGTCATGAACTATAAATCACCGACTACCCCGTACAACGATGCGGCAACTCGTACGAGCACTGCCGCAGATGCAGCACCGAGCCTGTATGCACCCCCAAGACCCCACTGCTCTGCCGGCTGTCGCGTGCGTGCCGGCGGCACCATCCGCCGGTCGTCGTATCCGGGCGGCAGCTGCATGAGCACGCTGGTTCTGCCGCTGGCCGGACGAGCAAGCGCTACAGCAGCTGTCGGGGTCCAAGTCTGCACGCCCGTGACGTCGACCGAGGGCTGCTCGCGCTGCTCGCGCTGCTCGCTGGAGGCCATTCCCGTCGCACTGTGACGACGACGAGCGGCGGCGACCCGTCGAGGTGGGGTTTCCGAGACTCCACGCCGCTGCTGAATCTACGAGTGAGGAACCCGGTGGAGCAATACGATACGGAGTCCAGAAGACGAAGCGCATCTTGCCAAGACATAATTCGACGCAGCCGTGCCTGCATCACCGACGCGAGGCCGAAGAACAGCGCTCCCCGATGCGATTAGGTTGCCCCTGTCAGCGCAGGATAGGCACCCCCATCGAGAAGCCCTGGAGCCTGGAGCGACCGCTAACCTGCGATGGGCTTCGCCGTCCGCTTCGGCGCATCTGCTCCGTGGGGTGGATCTGGCTCCAGATCTTCCCGAGCTACGAGCAGGGCCCTAACGGGTTTGGGACGGTTGGGACGGGTACCTGGCGGCCTCCCCGCCGCGTCCGGACCGTTGGAGAACGGGCGGCGGGCTCCAATTCCTAATTGGTCACTGCTGGGGCGTTGACACTTGACAGGCACGACGAGGGGTGGCACGCGAGCAGCGCGCTCTGGGTGCTGTCGGCTTCGTACGGGAGGCCCTTTTGGGCGACTATAAACACCTAATTATATGTCGATCTACAGCAGAGTCAGCAGGGCCCCGACCTCACCGCACCTCGGTCTCCTTCACGACGTCGAATCCCTCCATGGTATCCAGCGCCTGTCGAATCTCGGCGACGTAGGCCGGGACACCCCCCGCGTAGCAGACCGGCTCGAACGCCTTGCCCGGGATGCTGCCGCCCATGTACGTCGACTTGGTGGTGGGGAAGAGCGTCATGTTGGAGATGTTGACGACGTGGTCCTTCCACGCCTTTGACGCCTCGCGCTTCGGGTTGAGGTACTTGATGCCCTCGAGCTTCATCTTCTCCAGGCAGTCGACAATCCACCGGCCCTGCACCTCGACCGCCGACGGCCCGTTGCACAGCAGCGTGGGCCCGTGTGCGCCGTAGATGTGGAACATGTTCGGGTATCCGCTGACAGTCATGCCGAGGTACGTGTTGGCTCCGTCCTTCCATTCGTCCTGGAGGTTGGTTTCCTGTATGCTCTCGAGCCCGAGCTGCGTCATGACTATATGGAGAACCCACGTTAGCTAGCTGCCAAGCACTGACGCGTGGCTCGCTGGCGCATACCTCCGGTGACAACGTCGAAGCCTGTTGCCACTGCAACGGCGTCGAACTCATGATGCGTCCCATCCTCCAGGGTGATGCCGGTTTCTGTAAACTCTTTGATGGCGTTCTTTCCGACGTCGACAACGTCCACCGTGGGACGGTTGAACTGCTCGTAGTAGTTTTCCTCCAGGCACGGCCGCTTGATGCCAAAGTAGTGCGGTTTGGTGAGCGGCGCCAGGATATCCCGCTTACTCGGGTCGTCAATCCGAGCTCTGGCCTTCCTCGCCCAGAAGTCGTACGACTCCTCGTTGGCTTTGGGGTTGAGTAGGTTATCCTTGTAGATGGAGACCCAGTAGCGGAAGCCACCGTCAGCCCAGGCCTTCTCGTACAGGGCCTCCCGTTGTTCGGGGGTCTCGTCAAACGTGCATTTCTCGTACCAGTCGTAATGGAACCCAGCGAAGCACTTTTCTCGCAGCTTGAAAAGCTCGGGGTACCATTTCTTGCCGGACTCCTGCTCCTCGATGGTGAGGTCTCGCCGTCGCATTGGGAGAACCAGGTTGGGGGTGCGCTGAAAGACCGTCAGCTGCCCAGCTACGGGGCCCCAGGCCTGAACGATCTGGACCCCGGAGGCACCTGTGCCGATGACAGCACACTTCTTGTTTCGAACATCAACCTCGTGGGTCTGTGGCCAGAAAGAAGAATGGTAAATCTCCCCTTTGAAAACGTCCATGCCCGGCCAGTCGGGCACATAACGCTTGGCAGACTATTGCAGGTGAAAAAGTTAGTCAACTCCCTTCCAAGAAATACGGGCTTCCACTGTTCGCTGGTCTCTTACGAATCCAGTGCCCAAGACAAGGAACTTGGCCTTGGTGCTTCGTCCATCTTCCGTCTTCACTATCCACCGTCCAGACTCGGTATCGAACTTGGCCCCTGTAACGACAGTGTTGAATGAGCAGTCCTTTTTGATGCCCACGACCGTATCGACGTGATCAAAATATGCGCGAAGATCTTCGTAGTTTGGGTAGTTGCAAGGCCAGTTCCATGTCTTCCACACCTCGGGCCACGAGAACTCGTACTCTGGAACCTCCGAGTCTACGCGGGCACCTGGGTAGCAGTTCCATCTCCAAGTACCGCCAATGTCGTTGCCGGCTTCGTATATAATCGCACGGTAACCCTTATCCCGCAGCGTCTTGAGCATGAATATTCCAGCTGCGATTTGTCTTCTTAGCTGCATCATCGCATTCGATGGAGTCGCGAGGATGCATACCGAAGCCCGCGCCAACGATCAGCACATCTACCTCAGCATTGTGTGCATATGGACCCGAAGTATCCTCATGAGCCACAGAATATTCCTTCAGCTCAGTGTTGAAGTTGTTGACGCGATGGGGTCCTGAGCCGTTCATATTGGCGGGCGGAAGATTGCAAGCAAAGGTAGCGGTTGGACACAACACGAGAATAGCTACGGAGAGAAGCCTGCGTTCAAATGGCACTTAATCGTTGAGCACTCAAGCTCATGGCATGGAGAAATTGGGCACATTGGGGACTATTAATCAACAGTCCTTGAGCAACAGCCGCGGACAAATTCCGTAGGCAGGAATAGGCACTCTGCATTGCTACCCAAGTTGCGATCCAACCCATGCCATCGCCAGTGGATAGGAAGGAGAGTAAAGCATAACGCCAGTGCTTCAACCCAATCGCGGCTCTTTCTACGTTGCACCGCTGCGGAGCTGAAGCGCTCGCAGCCTCGGCACGGGAAACGCAGCGGAGAATTATGCAGGGTGTGGGAACACCATCTGAGACTGCATTGGATTGTGAGGGGTAACGAAACATCGAACCCAACGGGTAGAGTCAAATCCCCAGCCGGCGGAGGAGGAGGAGAACACGTCGGGGTCAGAGAGCGATCCATATTGGGCGAACAGCACTCCGTACATCCTTCGTAGTATCGACCCAAAATTTGACTGCGTATCCATCAGCAGCACAGTCTATGTAAAACCCTTCAACATACCTCTTGGCGTATTCATTTTACAGAGAAAGCAAATCAGTCTTTCGAGTTCAATCGCCATGGCTCTCAGGCAGCAAACCGTGGACCGGATCCTACACCTTGTGGATGAAGCCTGTGCAGATCAACAGAAGGGACTGCCCGGAGCTTCCGTCGTCGTCGTCGGACGAGACGGAAATGAGTTGTTCGCTCACTCAGCTGGCACTCGCGGGATCGGGTCTGGTGAGCCGTTGACCCTCGAACACGTATTCTGGATCGCCTCGTGCACCAAGATGGTCACTGGCATGGCGTGCATGCAGCTTGTCGAGAAAGGCGTGTTGAAGCTCGACGATGGTGAGCATCTAGAGGCCCTTTGCCCCGAGCTGAAAGACGTCAAGGTTCTGGAGCCCGGGGGCAAGTTGGTGAGCAAGAACAAGCCCATCACCTTGAGGATGCTCTTGAGCCACACAGCTGGTTTTGGTTATACCTTTTTCAACGAAAGGCTTCGCAAGTGGGGCTTCCCTGCCGGGATTGATGAGTTCTCGGGTCGATTCCAAGATATGTTGATGCCTTTGGTTATTCAGCCTGGAGAAGGCTGGGAATATGGAGTGAGTATGCACCGACATACAGACTGAATGCACAGTGTAGGATCGAGGAATGCGCCGTTCACAATCGCACAGATCAATGTCGACTGGGCTGGAATCGCTCTGGAGCGAGCTTCCGGCTACTCCTTGAACAACTACATTCAGAAGCATATACTCGAGCCCCTGGGGTTGGAAAATATGTCGATGATCCCAACCCCTGAAATGAGGTCCAGGCTTGCGTATATGCACGCGCGGGACGAGAAGGGCCAACTGAGGACCAGGGAACATCTTTTGCACGTGCCCTTGACCATAAATCCCGATGACAAGGCCGCCGAAGCCATCCTGTTCAACAGCGGCGGTGCAGGTTTATTCGCCAGGCCTCAAGAGTATTGCCGTAGGTCCTCTCTTCCCTTTGATTCATCACGGAGGCGTTCATCCCTGCCCGAAACGGCGCTGATGCGTAATCCTTCCTTCGCACACAGGGCTGCTTGCAGTTCTTCTCAACGACGGAGCTTGTCCCCTCACCGGCAAACGTCTCCTGCTCAAGGACACCGTCGACGAGATGTTCCGCAACCAGATCTCACAGTTTCCCAACTACAGCCGCCAAGGAATACCCGCCGCAAAGCCAGACTTGACCAACCCAGTTCCGGAGCTGTATCCGGTAGCAGGGAACCCGCCGCAGGGCTGGGGTCTGACATTTATGCTGAGCAACGGCGGCGCAACAGGACGCTCGGCGGGCACCGGCCACTGGGCCGGGCTGCCCAATGTCTGGTGGTGGTGTGATCGCGAGAACGGCGTTGCGGGCATGGTTTGTACGCAGATCTTGCCATTTGGCGACGCTCATGTGCTTGATCTTTGGGTCAAGGTCGAAGCGGAGGTCTACAACGGCTTGCAGGCAGGCCGTTAATTAACCACTAGTTGAATTCTCAGATATGGTAGTCGTCCACGTACTGGCCGAAAGACTGCAGCAAGCTGGCCGAAGCATCTGAATGACAACCAGTGTCAAGGAGTGGCATGAACGTGTCGCATATGATGCAACACGCAGTCAATCATACCAGGCATATTTTCAAACCTCGCCAAGGAGTTCAGCCAACGGTACGGGGGCGTTGCCCATTCAGCTATATGATCGTGGGATTCCACTCAGCTGAGCGAGATGCCCAAGCCACATCTCATCGCGGTCAACATTGAAGGCACAATACGCCAGCTTGAAGCTGCGCCCGTTGGATGTGGCCTTACTACGTACTAGAAGCCGAGTTATCGGCTTGGCACTCTACACAAGAAAAAAACAGGGTTCACGCATGTGGTATGTCACTACAGCTGATTCCCGGCTTCTCCAAGACAAGTCAAGACGACGTCTCAAAGCCGGGTGCCCAGCAACGAGTGGAATCCGTTCTATGCCAGTGCGAAAACATCCAAGCCAATAGAGAAATGACGGAGAATGTCGATATACGTTGCAAAAGCAACGTAATATCTGGCAAAAATCTGTGACTACGAGCATCGTTAGTTGCGTCCCCGATCGAATTCTGATAGCAAATCAGTCCAAAATTGTGGACAAGCCCGAGTGATCCAGAGGGAACACTTCAGGCATGAGCATGGACCCTGGTCTGACGAAGGAACGAGATCAGAACACCGTCTCCGTAACTCGAGTGCGAGGTCGATCGCTGGCCGGAGCTCCGTCGGTTGTTCTGCGTTGTGACTACCATTGCCTCGAAAATAGACAACGCAAGCAGTAGAAGCGGGGGAAGGGCTTCCTTTGGAAGTTGGTCACGAGACCCATTGGATCTGCGACCGCCACCAGCAGCGCAGGCCGTCCACGACTCGAAGGGCAGATCCAACTCGTGCCCTCGGGGGGATGATGAAGCCCGAGCTGAGAAGCCCAGGCCCCAAAGAAGCCACGTCGAATCCTGCGAAGCAGATGACATGCTCGAAGTGATCTGCAAGACATCGCAACGGGCTAGGACCGCCGGCTCGAGGTGGCGCTTGGGGGAGGCATAGTTCAGAGGAAGGGATGTGCGATTGTGAAGGAAGACGGTCTGGCAGAGCTGGCGGATTTTGGTTTTGAATCGCGGGCTGCCATCAGGTGGGGGCCGGGCTGCGGACAGGGGCTGCAATAGGTCGGAGAGGCGAGGCAGCTGCCACGGCGAAATTTCTTCCTCGCCAATCACAGGGCGCCGGCTGGGGCGCGACGCTAACTGCGAGATGGCTGGGGGTGGACGCTGCTATTATGGCTCGAGATGTCAGAGGCACACACATGTGATGAGCAGCCCCGACGCCACGGCGCTGGCTTCCACCGCGCCCGAGGGACGTCCGTCCACGATAGCAGCAACGCGTCCGAATACGGGTACAGTCATACCTGACGTTGTCGGCGCGCCATGGCATAGACCATTGGCCACTTGGCAGCGTTGGACCAATCTTTCTGCGGTCTCGACGAGTATCGACCAACGTCACCCGTAAGATTCGGCTTGACGGGTCGATCACGGAAGGAATATTACGGCGGCGAATACTCCCCGGGGTCGCCTATTAGGATTAGCACCTAGGATACCTAAGGTAGTTGCTAATGACAAGGTATCTTGTCGTACAGCTACCCTCCGCGACTTGTAGCCGAACCCCTGAGAAGACACACTTCTCTCCCGCTTTATAGATTCGTGTTAGCTTTACACGGATCAATTGCTTACTGTAAACTGTCAGCTTTTCAATGTGTCCATTACTGCTTGACATGTATTTTCAACGTCGTATCCATGCTTCCTGTAGCAACCACGCCGCGTGCTTGACACATTCTCCCGGCCTCGTCGTGTTACTGTCGTAATTCGCAAGACTGCCTGTGGGTACTTCTGTCACAATCCCTGGAGCCCGTCGTAGACTGGTAATGAGCCGAGTATGCACAGCCTCCGGAACGTTGACGCATCTTCCTCGCTCAAGTCCCAGCAACGGAGCGTTTTATCGTCGGCCACTGAAAGTAGATAATTGCCACCCATAGCGCTTACCCAGTCGTCATAGTCACCCAGGTTCATGAGACAGGTGCCGTGGGCATCATATTTTGATGGTTTTGTCTCGGGAACTTGTTACCATGAACCTTCCCGTGCTTGCGACGGACGGAGGTGTCGTCCGGCCAGCCAAAGACACCAAGTACGTGTAGGAGGTTGTTGGTGCAATGGCGCAACGGACAGAAGGGATAATATGCTCATGGCCCTTCCACGTACGAATATTCTTGTATCCATCCGCAGGGTTCCAAAGCTTAATGGTGAGATCGGAGCTACGAGAAGCAAGCAGGAACCCGCTTCTAGGGCCTCCATATTCAATGTCTCATACTGCTTGCGCCTGAGCCTTGATCGTCGTCTCTGGCTCTCTCGCAGCAGGCACATTCACGAAGCAGAGTCAGATCGGGCAGGCATCCTCATAACATGCGGCATCTCCAACTACAACGGTGAGAAAAAGCTCTCCAAGTCGACTAACTTTCTCCGTATGTGACCTCTTCCAATGCTTATGCGAGCCAATTGACATTGGAGTCAAGTCGGAGCAGAAGAGCAGTTGAAGATACCTTGGTTCAAGAATGTCCCGCACAAAAGCTGGCTGGATTTGTCTCTGGCGCAAGGTTCGGTCGCAGATGGACTCTGAGGGCGGAGCAAGCCAGCAGAACAGTCGTCAAGAACAGTTTCTGTCTGTCTCGTGGGTGATGGCTCTCTCGAGGGCGTGCGGCGTTGAGCAAGTTGGGTTAGCGCCGTCGCCGCCCTTGATCTGGCCGGGCTCAAAGAGCCAGCTTGGGCTCAGTCACATAATCGATCCAGTCGAACGCAACGGATGGAGACGGAGGGGAAAACGGTGCTCGCCTAGGCTGCACGATTATTATAATCACCATCTCCACAGTCAGGCCGCATCAACTCGCGCGCCCGTGGCTCGTCCAGGCGCTGGTGTAGTGGTGGACGTTCTCCCCGTCTTCCGTTTCGGCGACTATGTTCGTCTGGCTCGACTGGCTGTTGACGTCCCATTCGTGCGTGACGATGATCTCGCCGCGGCGCATCGGAAGGGAGAAGCCGCTGTCGCCGGCTCCGCCGAACCTGCTGGCCCTGCTCTTGCGGCTGCGCAGCGTGGACGTGTTCTGCGAGCGGTTGCTCATCTTGTAGGCCTCGGCGTACGTGTCGTCGGCGCCGGTGAGCCTGAGCCCGTTGGAGCGCATCCAGGACATGAAGGGCTTGAGTTGGCCCCAGCAGGCTGTCACGATGCTGAGGCACTGGATGACGCCCTCGATGATGGTGGTCTCGCACAGGTCGAACGTCGGGTCGTCCGTCTGTGTGCCTTTCTTGATGACGGTGAGCTGACCCATCGCGGCGATTGGAACACTGTGGAGTCCGAGGCAGATAAGTTTCCAGTCCTTTCTCTTTCTCTTGGTCGGGGGGATAAGGGGGTTGGGTAGCGCGAGACTGCGGCTCGGACACTCACGAGATCCGGGGCAAGAAAATAGCCGCAAATATCAGGCGACGCCTCGCCGTCGTTTGGATGCTGGAAACAAGAACGACCGCTTGAGCCGTGAGCAAGAGATCGGTCAGAATGTTAGAGCCGGCGACGAAGTAGCGCCATGCCAACTGTAGAAACCCGGCGAATCGCAATTAGCACGGTCCCCCTCCGCCGCGCAGGAGGAGAAAGCGATGGGGTTCAGAACCACTTACCAAGCTGAAGCATTTGCCATTCCACACGTCCCAGGTACTCGGCACGGAGCATTGGAACGCAGTCCCGAAGAACGCAACGATGGCCCAAATGCCGACAAGGACCTCGACGATCAGGGCTACCCGCTTATCCTTGGAGATCGGTGTGAGGTTGCGGATGAACATGGCCAACGACAGTTTCGAGCACGCCAGGCTCAGGATGAATAGCAAAGACCCGGCGTAGAGGTTCTGTCGACGCGAGGGTCAGCCTTCTCTGACTCGCGCAAAGAACATCGAGGGCGTAATAGTTCGTGTGGGCAGAGGGAAGATACGTGCCTTCATCACCTGATCCAAGCGGTCGCCGGAGATGGTCTTATAGTGGTCGCCATAGCCGGCACTGACGGCCATCGAGATGGCGATTCCCTGGGCGATGCCGAAGACCAGCGAGGCGAGGATGAGGAGGTCATCGGCCATGAGTCTCTTGAACAGGTGGAACTTGGTCCCCAGCCGGGCCGTGACGCTGAAGAACATGATGATCATGAAGAGCCATGCGGTCACGTTGACCGCCGGGTCCTGGGAGTCGCCCGTGAATCGCGACCCCATTGCGGGTGGATGTGTGGAGGAGTGGGGTGGGATTCCTCGTTTCTTTTTCACATCAGAGAGGAGGAGCAGGGTGAAGGAGGAGGCAAGCTGCGATCATGAAACTGTCAAGAAGACGCGATATTAATAAGGCTGCGGTTGCTCTCCCTCGTCTTGATTCATTAGGATTCAGGCCCATCACCTCGAGCACGGCATGCGTCGATGCGCGACACGGCTGGCCGAGCGCCTGGCAGGGCGGCTGACAGAACCGTCCGAAGAGATCTACGGCGGCAGATAGCACAGTCAGCGAGGGGACCCAGCAAGCAACTGCAGCCTACACGTAAGTACTACATGTACGTACAGGGGACGAGGGCGACGGCGACAAGGCACGATGCGGCCGTCGTCCGGTAATCATTGGCCATTCCTGCAGGTACGTTTGGCTTCCTTGACGGAAGTAATTAGAAAAAAGGTGCATAATTTTCTGCCATTCGCCTTAGGGGCACATCAGAGGGAGGGCATTTTGCGAATCCTCGAGGATTGAAGATGCCGGGATGCCGGGGTTGGTGTGAGTTGCGCGCCTTTGCTGCAGAATGTCAGCGTTGCATCGGCACTTTGCGAAGCCCTCGAGGGTCGGAGTTTGGCTGACGGCGTCGAGCCAGGATTCGCCCATCCGAAGGCGGCCGATGCCACACGAGGAAGGGATCGGTGCAGCGCGCATCGTGGTTCGGTGAAACTCCCCGGGAGCGGCGCAGCCGGGGAGGCTAGGCTTGGCCCGGGGGTGGGGCCCGGGCCGCGTTCGAGCGGGCCACAGTCACGGCCTGGTACTCGCGAAGTTTGGACTACTGTAGAACCCCGACTGCGCCCAACGGTCCCTGGCGTGCAGACAGCATGGACGCGGTGGACCGAGGGTGTAACATGACGCGACAAGGAATCGCTCGACCTTCCCGCTTCGGTCTTTAATCGTCGACGTACGTGGGAGTGGCAAGGCTCAACCTAGGTATCAGGTAGACAAGCAATTTTTAAGGAGACAGTCGTGCATTCCCTCGTCCCGCCATCGCCTTGTCTCAGCAGACCCGAGCGACGACCAACGAAGAGAATTCCTCTTACCCGCATCGTCTCCCTTTCGTTCGTTCCATGTTTCCCATCCCGCTCTTCCGGGCCCCTCGATAAAGAACCGCCGCGAGCTGGTTTATTCGACGGCTCTCCATCCTCCTGCTCGTCTCCCTCCTCCCATCTACCTCTATTCCACTCGTCGATCGGCAGAAACGCAGAGCCATGGGATCCTATGAACTGAAGAACCAAGACAGCGTTTCCGCGAGGGCGGCCGCGGGAGCCCCTCAGCTGGGCGATTCGGTGCGCGACCGTGACGATGTGCACCTCCAGCGGTTAGGGAAAAAGCCCGTCCTGAAGGTACAGTCGAGACCGCGACCGCCGCCACAAGAAGACGAGGAGCGAAACCAAAGGGCGAGATGAATCGTCGGACCAGATTTGCTGATTAGTGCCTCCTCCATCTCCTTAGCGAAACTTTGGCATCCTCTCCATCCTCGGCTTCAGCTGCACTATTTTGGGTACTTGGGAAGGCCTGCTCGGGTGAGTTGGGGACACTTCCGGGCCTCGTGTATCGAGAGATGGATGCATATAGCTAATCATTCCCGCCTTCTCAGTACCTTCACTTCCCCTCTTACAAAGTTTGTCTACCCCTCACGCACCTCGGGTGCCATTGGTGCCGGTGCACCCGCTGACAGGTAATTACCAGTGGCGGTTCCGGCGGTGCCATCTACGCCTACATCTTCGGCTGGATAGGCACCTTCGCCAATTTCGTGGTTCTCGCCGAATTGGCCTCGATGTACGCAGCTCGACCCTTGGCCGACCCCGGTGCCGGAGCTGTTCGCGGCTGACGACTGAAACAAGGGCTCCTACCGCCGGAGGCCAGTACCACTGGGCTGCCATGCTTGCCCCGGCCAAGCATATGAAGTTCATTAGCTACGTCACAGGTAAGTCTCGGTCCTCGCGCGCAGGGGGTTATGATGTGATGTGATGCCTCGAGATCGCTGACCCTTGGTTCCATAGGTTGGTTTGCCGTCCTCGGCTGGCAGACTGCGTTCGCGGCGAGTGCTTTCTTGGCAGGAAGCATGATACAGGGTGCGGCAAAACTAGGGAGCGACGCGTACGCGAACAGTGCCATGCCCTGGCAGGCGACGATGATTTGCTGGTGTGCACTGAGTCTGGCACTGGTCATCAACCTGGTCGGCGGCAAGCTCCTCCCCCGCGCCGAGGTGGCCCTCCTGGTCTTACACGTCGTTGGCTTCTTTGGCGTCCTCATCCCGCTCGTCTACATGGCCGAGCACAACACGGCAGAGCAGGTCTTTCTGACTTTCCAGAACGGGGGAGGCTTCAAGACGCAGGGGCTGTCCTGGTTCGTTGGCATGACCTCCTGTGCGTTTGCCTTTGGCGGAGCCGATGGCTCCGTGCATGTAAGTTGTTGCCATGCCCCCTCCCCTTTTTCTTCGCCTGCCCTGCCCTAACGAACCCTCTGATTAGATGGCGGAAGAGGTCGCGAATGCGTCCACGGTCATCCCGCAAGCCCTCATGCTCAGTGTCGGGATAAATGGGTGCCTCGGATTCGGCATCTTGATTGCTACGATGTTCTGCACCGGACCCGATCTGGGCGGTAAGATAGGCAAGCTCACTGGCTATCCCTTTATGGGCATCTTCTTGGAAGCGACCAATTCGGTACCGGGCTCGCTGGCCATGTCCGCTATCGTCATCGTCATCTACGTCCTCGCGATTATGGGCCTGCTAGCCGCCGCTTCCCGCCAGCTCTGGTCCTTTTCGCGAGATAGGGGAGTTCCAGGGTGGCGGTGGTGGAGTCGGGTAAGTAATTGCTCGGAAACCTCCCCCATTCAGGGAGGCTTCATTCATCGAGTAACCCAACTAACGCTCTCCGAAAATAGATCTCCACTTCCAGGCAGTTGCCGGTCCCCGCTCTCATGATCTCAGTGGTCATCTCTTGGCTGCTGGCCATAATCAGGATCGGCTCCGATGTCGCCATGGAGGACATCGTGTCTATGGCGATATCAGGCATCTACCTATCCTACCTCGTGGTCTCCATCCTGCTCTTCATCCGCCGGGCCCGCGGCGACATCTCCCTGTATAACGACGGCGACGATACCATTATTAACGTGCCCGGCGCGAAACTCGTTTGGGGCCCGTTCCGCTGCCAGGGCATCCTGGGCACCATCATAAACGGCTACGCCATTATCTACATCGCCATAATCGTCTTCTTCAGCTTCTGGCCGTCCAAGATGGATCCGACAGTGGAGGAAATGAACTGGAGTGTCCTGGCCATCGGCGGCGCCATGTTCCTCGCTGTTCTGTACTACATCTTCCGTGCCCGCCACGTCTACAACGGTCCCATTGTGGAGATTTCCATGTAGAGACCTCGCGACGGGGCGCAACTAAAAGGGGGGGAAATAGTGGCAACTTCATACCACAAGAGCTGGACGTACACTTCCATAGAAGATGCGCACATGCTCAGACTCTGACACGGCATCGGAAGAGCAACCTCTTCCGTAACAGAGTTCCGCCGATCACATCATAATCTGCTGCCTCTCTGCTGGCAGCTCTCATAGATTCTAGAAATTCATGTTACAGAGCCATGCATATGTGTCAGTAAAGAATCCGGTTCCTTCTACAGCTCCTTCAAGAACTCGGAGAATCTGTGTTGGATGGAAGAGTGCCGCGGCCACCAATTCCGATACCAAGTCGAAAGCCTCATCCCTCGTGGCCGGATCCAAAAGCGAGACGAAGGAAATGGAAAACGGGCGGATTGTCCCCAAATGGATGTACAGTACTATTCAACGAGCACGGCGGGTGCATCTCTATTTCAACGGACTCTACCGAGTTCATGGCGCACGTGCACGGGCGTCGTGGTGTCGTTACTTTTGCCGCTGCTTCCCTTCTGGAATCATTCCTGCCCCCAACCCCGCGAGGAAATGAATTGTTATCGCTCATACAAGTTTCTTGCTGCGAGCCATCGAGGCCACGTCGGCGCCCGGCGGGCTGAAGTCCACGAAGCCGTGTTTCTTGTAGACGGATGCACCCTCCTTGCTGGCGTCCACGTAGGCAGCCACGCCGTCCTCATCGGCCAGATCACAGCCCCATTTGACGAGCATCGAGCCAGCTCCGCGCCGCTGATAGTCTGGATGGGTGCCGACTGTATCCAGGTCTGGTACCAGAAGTTAGCAACCATCTCTTCGAATGCCATATTGTGCAGGAGAGTCCACTCCATACAATAATGCTTCTCGTCGCCCATGACGCGCTTCCTCTCCTTCTCCAGCCCCGTAATCAAGTCGTCACATGCCTGGTTAGGCGAGTCCGCATGCCACGGCGGGAAGCGACGGCCACGCTCTTCAGGCATGGCCAGATCCCACGCGGCAAAGGCGACGAGCCGCGGTCGGCCCTGCTCGTCCTTCACATCGGTGTCGACCACACGTACGTATCTGAAGCTGGGCTTCTGGATGTTGCCAAGGTGCCAGCCCCGGTTCCATTCGCGCATGCCGGGGGTGTTGGGGAACAGCTGCCCGATTACCGGCTGCGTGAAGGCCGCGAACCAGATGTCCGAGATCGCAGGGACGTCATCCGCAGTGGCCGGCTCGAGCACGAGAGATGTTCCCATGTTGGACTGTGTTTCTGCTTCCTGAATGCGTGTCGGGCCACGTCTGCTCAAGTGAGGGGTTTACGAAGGACAATCGGAGGTGAAGATGTTAGTTCAATGTCTGTCCTCCAAACCCCTGCTCCATGACGCTGCATGTAAGACGAGTGCATAAAGCCTTCCCGGAAACTCGGGTGTTATACGGCATTGTGTGGCTCCGCGAAAAGGACCGCTTGTCTGACGCTCTAATTCATGTGTATCTTGGCGAAGGCTACCTCATGAACGGAGTAGTTGCGCCTCGGATCTCCAGTCCATGTCGTCAAAGCTTCATGGAGCGCTCTACTATTGCCCCTCCCTCCCTCTCTGTTGCCCCCTTGCCTGATCTACGACCCCGCCAAAAATCTCCTAGCTCCATCTCTCTTTCCTCTTTCTCCTAATTACACATATCGCAACTTGTACATCGAAAACATTAGCTATATGAACGGTTCTTATAGGTGTGCGCTAAGACCTTGTTGCTCCTTCGTCGAGGCGAACAAACACACCACAAACAAGCCAAGTGCGCAGCAATTGCCGTTGCAACAACGCAACTGAACGGCGGCAATTCCGTGCAAGCAACTTTCATGTCACCCAAGGCACAAAGGGGGAAGAAGGGAGACAGTGTCCACGGCAAGGCTGTAAGAACATCACTTCATCCTATAAGACTTGGGACCTCAAATTCCTCAATTGAACTAAATGTATGCAAGCCCCCGTGAAAAGACTGATGGGCATGCTTGACCATCTGATCATCGAGGAAGTTGCCCCGTTTATGCTTGCAAAAATTCCTTCTGGGCATGCCTTGTCAGTAGTAAAGTCAGGGGTCTGTCAGCTTGCCCCATCAAAGTGCTTCAAAGCCGAGGCCATCGTGCCGGGCCGCGAACATGCTTGTACGTATGTAGGTACGATGCTCGCATCGTGACACTAGACTCGAGCAAGAACTACGAGTACCTGGGTAGTTGTTCAAAAAGGCACCTTGGGCATCCGTGCAGACCTGCCTATTATGGTAGACGGCCCGACGGGACACCCGCTATTCGGCATCCCGAGCATCAACCTCTGTGAATGCGTATATAACTCTTCGTCTAAGTATCGCAGCGACTTCCGCGGAGACTTTGGTCGTCGTTACGAAGCTAGCCGTCAAAAACGGTAGATGCCCTTTAATCTCTGGGGGACACATAATTAACACATACTTAATTAACATGAACAGGGGATGGCCGGGCACATGCCAGGGCTGCCTCTAAAAGCGGCGCTGCTCAGGTATCCATTCAATCAGGGTGGACCTGCGGGAGGGCACCTTGTGGCTCTTCCGCAGCCAGGACTTTCACGGTCCAACAGCACCGCTGGTGCGCACGGTACGACGATGGCGGACATGGCCGTCACGGGTGGCCGTGCTGTGCATACTTCTAGAAGGCGTCCCGCAACGCGCCTCGCCGTGATTTGTCCAAGGCCATGGCAGGAGAGGCAGCTCGAAGACAGGGCGTTGCCAGAGCGCGATCGAGGCCAATCACGAGGCATTGGTGTGGCTGGCAAGCCCGGCTGGCTTCCGATCCATTTTCGACTGAAGGCATCGTGCGGCTACTGCGCTACCGGAGGCAACCAATACGTACGCCAAGGCAAACTGCCTTGCCTGACGGTACCATGAGGCAGAGAACTCGTGCGCATCGTCCTCACCGCGCCCATGGAACGCACGCACTGGGGAACCCCTTGATGGGGATCGTCCTGTGTGCGTGCGCCACTGACCATCGTCAATGAGTGCAATGGCCGTTGAATGTGACAAACGGACCCGTTGGCCGCGAGTGGTTAGCAACCGGAGAAGCTTCGCTATCCCGCAGACTGGAGGTGACGCTGGCACGAGCGCGCGCAACCCGTAATTACTGAGAAGCTGTTCTGTGCTCGTACATACAAAATTCATTCGTGCAATAATACGGAGCACCCGCAGTTGTATTACGACATACCAAGAAGAGCATAGTGCATCCATCCCCTCATTCGCCCAGCATCGTCGACAGTGCAATTGCAGACTTGGTTTGGTCCTGTGGACACCGCTGTCGGTCAATTGCCCGAACCTGCCTTGCCTGCGTACCGGCAGCCAGTCGCGGCGAGGTTGTAGAGGGTCCAAATTTGGCGGCTGTGTCGCTTCCGATACCTGTAGCTCCACGCGGCTGGAAGAGGACAACCTCGCCGAGTGGGAGTGGGAGGGGGAGCGGGCATGCGTGCCGCTCAGGTGCATGAGGCACGCTGAACGGAGTACGGAGTACATGCTGCGTACCCGTACATGCTCCGTACAGACCCGGCGAATGGCCCTTCCAGCCGGATTGCCCATCTTGGCTTGCCCATCCGAGCCAAGGCGCATCCACAGGACTCAGGAAAGGAGACGTGCCGTCATCGTCATTTCGAATGCCCATAGCTGGTCTGGCGCCTGCTTGACCCAGCACGCTAGCTGCGGATTCGCGCCAGGGTAAGGTGCGAGTACAACTACCTGTGCGGATCTCAGGACGGAGTGCTTTACATAGTACACCGTACTTGGGACTGACATCAAGGCTCACGACCATGGAGTGAGACGGAGTCATGGACCTTCTCCATGTCACCGCCGCCTGCAAGGAGGCTAACATCGGCTCGCTCCAGACTCGTTTGCTGCATGGTCCTTTCATGTCGGACCGTTGGCACCTGCGCAACTTGGCATCGTACCTTGGTGCGACGCTGCAAGGAACACGTGAAGTCAAAGAGTATGCCTCGCATCGTCCTCGCCCGGCCAACCGTAGGGTCCCGCAATAGCTTCCAGCGGTCGCCGCCCGTGCACAGGTCGTCTACGAGGACGTGGAGGCGGAGTCGACGAGGTGCGAGCCCACGAACCCCCCCTGGCCTCCGGGCGACGCGCCGAACAACAGTTGTCATTGAGAGCCTGGGGGCATTCGGGGCGAATGGGCAGCGAGCGACCAGCCGCCCGGTGGGCTTCGCTGGGGCCCCTGTTGGGTCCCGAGCGCTCTCTCGTCATCCACTCGGCTGCGGGTCTGAAGTGCTAATGCTAACCTTCGAGCACTGCGTTCGTACGCAGTACATAGTAATAAAGGCAGCGGCGGTACGAGGTGCGGATTACACGAAGGGCCGGACCGGCGGTCGACCGGCTCGTATGCCCTCGTGCGCACCGTCGGTCGCCCTGTTAGCCGCGAACGAACCACAAGGGGCGCCGTCGGATCGCCCGGTGACAGCAGTGAGACGAGGCGAACGACGAAGTCCAACAACGCTCCATATCCAGCCCGTCCTCGAAGGTGCTGCCTTGTATTGTGGCCTGCTTCGACGGTATTGTCCCTGAGCGGCAGTGCCGATTCAGGTGGCTGTTGGCTGTTGTGAAACGGGAGGCACTCACATTTGACGGCTGGGTTCTCCACGCGTTAAGGTCGCCCGGTGCCCACTTCGCACCTTCACCTTGGTGCTAGTTGGACGACCCCACGAGTCCCCACGCGGCTGGATGCGGCTGGCCAGCGTAGCGGACTCAACAGACTTCAGCCAAGGGGCAGCCGATGTCATGACCTGCCGATACCCAGCGACTGCCCGAGACACGGGCCCCTGGTTCGCTGCGCGTGTAGTACGCTGTACTGAGGTGTCGACACCTCGCGTTGGAGCTGCCCGCGACGTACCTCACCTCACAGCTTTCGAAAGACCACTGGTTGCCGCAGCAAGGTACGAAACAAGCGTTATTCCAAGAACGTAAGATATCGACCGCTGCTCCATACAAGTACAAAGCCCCGGGCCCCACGACGGATGCATTGAGGGTCAATGCGTGGCCAAGACGTCGTTGGCAGGACCTCGCGCGGACTCGTGGCAGAGAGGTCTTGCTCTGGCTTAGCAAGTCAAACCCGCCAGGTGCTGCTATTTGGGGCTTGGGTTCATCGCCCATCCTTTCCCTCATCGGCGTGCGCTGCATGCACGGCCTGGCCTCCTCCACATCACGACGGGCGCCCACCCATCCATCCCTTCTCCATCCATCCGACTTGTCACGGCCACCTGCCAGCCGTGGGTTGTCGTTGGGACGATGTGCCTGCCACTTGGGAATACCGTCCCATCCGTACGTCCGTACGGGTGAATCGATTACGGCTTGCTTGTACGTACGTGCCGGGGGGCGGTCCCAATCACCTGGAGGGGCGGCTGTCACCGCCCGCTTGGCGCGACATGGCACCCGCCAGCGTGAGCTGCCCAGCAGCCGTTACCGCGCCCGGCTCTTCCAATTCTCCAACGGCGGCTCTCGAACCATCATCCTCACGCGCCATGCTCAAAGCCCCGGGTCGAAAGAGGGCAGGGCTTCCGCCAAGACAGGTTGGAGAATGGCGTGCGAGGAGGTCAGGGGCCCGCCGGGACCGTAGGCTCGGCCAGGATGGTCTGCGAGGGCCCCGGTGGCTCGCCGATCACCCCACCCCGAGCAACGTCACTGGCGACGGCGCATCCGTGGGCGGCGCAAGCCTGCTCGTAGCAGGACGACGCCAGCCCGGCAGAACACACGCGCAGGCCCCTCTCTGCTTCGAACACTGGAGGCTTCGCGACGTGCGGAGTGTGGTGTGCAAGCATGCAGACCGTGTGCCGCCCGCGACGAGCAGCAGTGCCCCAGAATAGACGGCCATGCTGGCCGTCGCGTTCTCGGCCCAGACGCCCAGCCGCCGCCGTGCAGCCGACCCATCAATCAGTTGTGACGGTGATCCTCTGCAACCATGCACTTCCGCAGCGACGAAGAAGCGACTGGCCGGGTTCCAGGTTGCAGGGCAGGGCCCCAGTGTTCGAACCCTGCAGCGACTGCCCCCGCCGGCTTGCGTGCCACCCGGCGCCCCAAGCAGGCGATCCAACACCGCCCATCGCCATTCGCGGCTCGGGCGCGGTGGTGACCTGTCCCAGCCAGCCCACGCCCCATCCTGGTCCTCCTTGGTGGGCTTGGTGGGTGGGTTGGTGGGCTGGTGGCCCCAGTCGAGCCCACTCAGGGCATGGCGGTCGAGTGCGCTGCTGCGACGCAGCCATTGTCACGCCGGCGCCCGCAGAGCCGGTTGCTGCTCGCTGGCAGCCTGTGGGCAGTACTCGTACTCCGTACTGGGCGAGTAGTTGTACGTACAGACTACGAGGACGTGCGCCTCTCCACAGCCCGGCGCTGGACGATGGCCCGGGCAGACCCAGGCCTGTGAGCAATTCGACGGTTGCCTTTCGCGGGGCCCCAGCTCCTCGACACATGCCAACAGCGCCGGAGGAGAGGCGCCCGTCCAGGACAGGAGAGGTCGCGGCGAACAGCCGTTGTTGCCTTGCTGCCGCGTCGTTGATAAATAGGGACGGAGTGCCAGCTCGACTCTTGTGGCATATCGACGTCTGCGTTGTTGCGTCGTGCCCCGAAGCCTCACGACAATCCGTCGCTTGCCCCCATCCCAAGTCCCTTCCTCCCCTGGCCTCCGCGCAACCGCACCCGCCCCTGCGCCGCCAATATTTGTCCTGTACGTTGGGCCAGGTGCTTGTCGAAGTCGCTCGGCTGGCCTACCCTGCTCGAGCCCGCTCCCGCGACTACTGGTCAGCTGCGCCGTGTGCCGCGAGCCTGTCCTGCAGGTTGACGACACCAGAGCGCTCCTCTGTAGACGGCCCTTCCCGACCATCCGACGTGGCGGGAAGATACCTTGTACCCTGAACCATAAGCCGGTTGCCGCAGCTCCAAGCACCGGCACGCCTGGCCGTTCGAATTTCAAGCAGCGCCGAGCTGAGCGCCCAGGCCGCTTACACGCCTCTGGCGAGTATATAGCCCGTCGGCTGCACGCGAGGACACCCGCCAGAGCTGCCCGCCGCCTCTGCCGCCCGCTCGCCCGTTGCTTCACGGGTGCCCGCCGGTCCGGACGTCGTGTTGGGCGCACTTCGCCCTCTCCATCCAAGCACACACACGTCAGCCAGCCAGCCCGCCCGCCCGCCCATCCGTGGCTCGCGACGAAGAGATCGGCCTCGCCATCGCACGACCTACGACCCCGTCTTCATCTCCAGTCGGCGCAACGACGAGCTACTCGTACCGGAACGCCCAGGGCTCCACTCGCACCGACTCACGTCCCATCCCCATCTCCACTGACGCCTCCCACACACGCTCAGTCAATTGAGTGCTCCCGCCGCCCACGACCTCCGACCTGCGTCCGAAAAGTTTTATTATTGCCCGCCTCTCGCCGTGCCTGCCTCCGTTCCAGCGACTGCGCCCAGCAATGCTCTTCCCGTGCTAACGCACGCTCACTCCGCGCCCCTTTTCCTGCTGGTGCTCCGTACTTGTCGCACGCTTCGCGCGCCACGCAAGTGCTCAGCAGCCGACACGAGCCAAGGAGGAAGGACCCCGGTCTTGCCCGCTGCGCTGTCGACCCGCCCCAACTTCTGAGACACCCTCTGCACGCCAGCGCCGGGGCAGCCTTGCCCACACCACTGACTCGCCCGCTGCCGCATCTGCTTGCCAACGCCATCATCGTCGCCGTCGCCTCTCCGACTTGGACCTCGCAACACCCAGCCCTCGAACCTGCCCCGACCCCCCGCGTCACCATGTTGATAGACGGCGAGAAGTATGCCTGCGAGGCCTGCGTGCGCGGCCATCGCGTGAGCAATTGCCAGCACACTGGTGAGTCCTGACGTCCCGCGCGACTGCGCCTCTGCCCTCCGCCGCCTGCCCCTCGCCACCCCTCCGGCTGGCCGCATGCGACTCGAGAGGTGCATGGTCTCACATACGTCACCGCGTCCCATGTCCCGTGCGCGTGTGCAGCTTGGACGACCAGCCGCTGACCTGCCCGTGTCTCTACAGATCGTCCGCTCCAGCACATCAACAAGAAGGGTCGCCCGGTATCACAATGCCAGCACTGCCGCACGATGCGCAAGTCGCGCTCCGCCCACGTCAAGTGCGACTGCGGCGAGAAGACGAGCAAGTGCGCGCACTTGCAGCAGCCTGTCGAGGGGCACAAGGGTGAGTTGCAGCCGATCCTCGTGCCTCTGATGTCGGGCCTCCTCTGACGATGCCGTCACCAGAGACCTGCTGCTGCAACCACGGCGGCCAGTGCACCTGCTCCGTCAAGAAGGAGCCCGCGCTGGACACGGTCCCCGAGTCCGATTCGGACCGCGAGTCCCTGGGCATCTCCAGCCTCCCACGATCAAAGCCTCCCGCCAGGCGCCGCCGAGCGGCCACGGTACACTCCGACGGCGTCATGTCCTTTGACCAGAACGGTCACCACAAGCCCACGGCCAAGCTCAACCGGGCTGCCCAGAAGTGCGGCCCCTACCAGCTCAACCGCGTCAACTCGGCCACGAGCGCGAGCAGCCTCGGCGCGAGCTCGGAGAGCATTTC
Source organism: Albophoma yamanashiensis (assembly GCA_001600555.1). Taxonomy (NCBI): domain Eukaryota; kingdom Fungi; phylum Ascomycota; class Sordariomycetes; order Hypocreales; family Ophiocordycipitaceae; genus Albophoma; species Albophoma yamanashiensis. The sequence goes on along the minus strand of BCKH01000007.1, from coordinate 1,476,212 downwards.
ATACCAAGCCGGCGTCGAGGGCCAGTCGCTCGCCAGCCGGTCAAGGGCTGCGGCATCCCGCGAGCAGCGTAGGGTCAAGTCGGAAACGGCCTCGCCCCTGATGTCCGGGTCCAGCTTCCCCCACATGAACGGCGCACTACCGCCGCTGGACCTGTCTCGAATCGACTACCCTTCGTACGTCGGCAGCGGCACTTTCGAAATGTTTGGCTCGGGCTTGACCTCGGAGCAGGAGACGCCCATGTACAGCGCCGGCCTAAGCGCCGCGTCGGTCGACTGGAGCCACTACGACCTCGGAGACTCCAAGGGCGACTTCACCCCGTCGAGCTACAGCCAGGCCGGAGCTCAGAGCTTCACCGGTCTCTTCGAATTCGGCAGCGGCTCAGAGCAGCTGCCTCACCTTGCCAACACGACTTCAACGTCTGGCGAGGTGTCCGAGGTCGAGGACTTCATGGGCAACGGAGAGGGCGACCTGGAAGGCTTCGGAGCGGGCAACAATGGCGGCTTCGTCCGACAGGGCCCCCTGGTCGGCAGCTCGGCAGACCTCAGCAGCATCGACTACGATAGCTTCTTCGGCAAGAGCGCCGACGGCGCCGCCACGACGACCACGACCATTTCCATGGTGGAGGAAGACCCGGCCTTTTGGATGCCAAATTACAACGACGGCGTCGCAACCCTGGATGAGAGCCCAGACCCTCTGGGCGCATCCTCGATGGGAAGCTTCTGGGAGATGTGAATGATTTTTGTTTTCCTTTTCGGCGCAACAAATACCCAACGACAATACAGAGAGATATAAAACGGATCGTATCTGCAACGTCTGGCGCAAGGGTCACTGCAGCAGGACGTCTTTGGGATCGCACAGAATCTCGTCGGCCACTCGGGAGCGGCGCATGATGAAATCATCCCCCGATTCCCTTGCAGCAGCCACGGAACCCGCATTCGGATTGGATCTTTTGCTGAACCGCAGGATCCATTCAAGCGAGTGCATTTCTACGACGAGCGTGCCCTCGTCATTGCAGAATAGACGCGAGGGCATGGGCGCTGGTGGTGGTCAGGCCGTTTTGTGGGGTGGGGACTGGGGAAGCGGAGCTTGGGTGTCCGGGTCTGAAAATGTTTTGCCAATTCGAGGGCGATTTGCTCGGGAGTTCATGGCCGCATCACTGTCACTTTTCTCTTCTCACGACGCCGTCTGGGAGAGAGTCTCTTCGGTCGTCTGCAGGACTTTTTCTTTTGGGGGCACATCACTCACCCTGTGCCTCGTTTCTGGAAGGTCTCATTTTTTTTCTTTTGGCAGCGGGAGTGGGGGTCCACGCATGCGACGAACGATAAAACGCGGACATACAGGAAGTACTAGATCGCTTTGGGTTTGCCCTATGGTCGGAGTGTTGGCCTGGCTTCATTTTCTGGACACTTGGTTGGGGACGTTTGGGCACAGTTGCATATAGATCTGAAATAGACGAGTCTGGCTGGCCGCCGAGCCGCTGCAACGCGCATTCTAGCACTTGATTAGTGCCCATCCACTCGCCGTGCAATGACAACGACGCCAAGCACGATATGCGTCCAGAGAGCCTCCGCTGAGGCCTTCGACGAGCCACCGCCTTTCAGGGCGCCCACTCGGCCAGCCCCGGTACGATCATCCACCTACTCCTACATAGCACGTGTACGAGTACGTGTACGTACAGTAGTACTCTTCCCCAGCCCCGTTCTTCCATTCAAGGGGACCGACATTGCTCGCGCCCGTGCCATGTAACAAGGCCGCCTCGGGCGAGCTGCTCCCAGCGTCACATCGCCCGCCCGTCGGTCAATCCCATCATCAACCAGGCAGGCGGAAAAACATGAACCAGACTAAAAATAAGCCGCGCCGGGACATGGATGCACATTGTGCAGGAGTGTGACTTGCCTTAGCCCGTCCGCACGAACGCCCGTCGTCGCTGGGGGGGGCCCCTGGCCGCCATTGTTGGGAGCGGTTGAAACACGCTGTGGGCGCCACAGCCAGGGCAGCGCGAGGAAAAACTGGGCCGGCCAGCCCTCGCCCATTGGGCCGTGGCCGCGCTAACCGTTGGGAGGCGCTAGGCGGGATGCGGACTAGGCAGGGCAACTATTGGTAGTGCCCGATTCAAGCCTCCAGGGCCGTGGGAGGCTGGTGAGGTCGGCGGCGTGGGGATGGATGAATCCTCTTCTCATTATCTAATCCCAATCCGTCATCGCAACGAAGGGGGGGTTACGGAGCGGCTCGTACGAGCCCCGGCGGTCATCACACGCTACCCACTGCGCCATACCTCTCGCGCGCCCGTCGCCAACGCCAGATATTGTACAAAAATGATACGAGTACAGCCGTAAGAACGTAGTCGTAGGGTCAGTTGGATGGTTGGTTGGTTGGGTGATTGGTTGGCAGTTTGGCGCCTCACGCGACGTCCAGGTAGCCTGACGACAGCGACGGGCCAAACGCAACTTCGCCCTCGCCCGGCACGATGCCCTCGTGGGCGGTTGCCAGGTCTGCGAGGTGCTGCAAGCCCTGGCTCGCCGCCACCTCCGCCGACGACGTTGGCCGGAGCTGCTCCGCCAGCTTCTCCCGGACGCCGTCCCAGTGGTCGCCGGCGGGCTTGTCCGCGATCTCCTTGATCAGCTGCGTCGCCTCCTCGCGCGAGCTGTCTGCCTTGGCGAGCTTGCCCAGCGACAACACGACGAGGGCCGCGAAGTGGTTTATGAGAGGGCTCCTGAGCTGCTCGTTTGCGGACAGCAGGTTGGCGAGCTCCTTGGTCGGCCACATCGTCTCCGCCGCGGTTGCCCCGGGGGTAAGTAGGGTGACGAGGAGGCGGCAGTGCCAATACGCCAGATGAACTTGGGGATACGAAGCGGCGTCGACATGCGGCGGGAGGTCCTCCCGGTAGTTTTCGATGTAGTCGCCCAAGATGGTGGCCATCGACTGCTCCGCCGTAGTAGCGCCCGGCTGAAGACTTGAGATCACGAACGAGATCCTGTTCAGGAGCTTTGACAACCCTATAGTGGTGACGGTTAGAGCCTTGCGACGTCCTCGCTCTGCAGGCGGATCGAAACTCACGTATGAAGTGGAAGCAGACCTCTCCCACGGTTGCCTGCAAACCCGCCCTCGCCACAACACTGCTGTCGGGAATCTGTGCCGGTTTGCCCGTCCCCGCAGCGTGCCAGCGATCCATCATTACGAGCGACCACCAGATTTTGACACACAGCTGATCGTCGGAGTCGGGATCTGTAGAGTCGGGAGCGACGAGTTTCCACAGCTTCATGCTATGGGCAAGCGCCACTGCGCGCGCTAGGAGGAATGGCAGCGTCGATGACGATTGCCAATCGGCATCGATAATCAAGAGGAGCAGCGTTTGGGCGTGGACAATGTCCGCCGCTCGGTTGCTTGGGCTGTCACGGCTCTCCCACTCCTGTAGCAGGGCACTAGCATGCTTGGCGTCCCCCGATGAGCCCTGTCCAACTGAAAGAAGGGCGATGGAGAAGGCGGCCCTCAAAGAAGGCGGACACTGTGACAGGAGTGACTGGATGCGCGACATATTGCTCGGCAGAATCGGGTACAGCGGCTGAATGGTTGCCAGATAGCTGCTTGCGTGTAAGAAGTTGCGAAGACGTTTCGAAAAAGATTGCACATACTCTTGGAAAGCCCCTTCGTCGAAAGATGGCAACTCGTCGAGATCCGTCATAGACGCATCCATGGAGGCAACTGGCGGCTTTGACGGCGTGCCATCGTGCTTGATTGCCGAGGGCTGAGGTGCCAGGGAGCTGTTGTTGGCATACCCGTGGTTGGCAAAGCTCTCGGACGTGGCCGATGCGGGCTGAATTGGTCGAGGCTCTGAGCCCCAAGGTGCCTGGCGAGCAGACACCGGTGTGCTGAAGTCGCCCGTGGAGATGCTCGAAAAGGGCCGCTTTCTGCTTGAATCCTCGGCGGCGACCTGGCTGTGGCTGCGCGGTCGTTCAGAGGCGAAGAGCTTGTCTATGTCATCCTGCGTCAGGTTGCCCTCGGACTCGAGCTTGTTCTCAATGCTGTGGATCCTGTCTGCAAGTTCCTTGATGTATCTACGATGCGTCAGCAGGCAACGTCCAAGTCTGCATCGGTGGTTGGCGGGCTCACCCCTTGCTAGGCCCGCGCTTCTGCGGAACGCGGCTGAACAAGCATCGAATTGATGATCGCGCACAGCTGGAGCACGGATTGTCTCCGGAGTCTGACTGGGCATCGCACTTGATCTTCTTACGGCGACACTCGTCGCAAGCGCGAGACACCTTAGACCTCTTCCTCGGGGGGATGCCGTCTCCCATCTGGTACTGTGGTGGCACGGCGGGCCCCACGGGGAGCGGCATGGGATGCTGCACCATATGATCGGTTGTGGGCGTGTCTTGCACATACGAGGCCTGGTGCTGCTCTGGCTCCGGATGTGGCATGATGTTGCGCATGTTGTGGTCGTCGACGTTCATGTTCGGATCCGTCGCGGGCATCATCGGCGCGCCAGCAAGCCCGTCGCCCAGCTGCGCGGCCAGCTGCAGCTCTTCCAGGTTGGACGGTCGCGACTCATGCTGCTGTGGCGAAGTGGCCTCCTGCGCCAGCATCTGACCTCGCTCCTGGTCCTGCGCGTGCACGTCGTCATGGACGTGTTGGTGGTCGGCGTGCTCGTGCACCCCTTCGCGGGTGCCCGAGTGGTAGAAGGGGCCCGCATCCATCGCCTCAGCACCCGGCGATGGGTACGTGAGGCCGTCTCCCTCCTCTTGCTCGCCTTCCCTGCCCGGGCTCATGGTGCCGTCGCGTGTTTTGGTGTTGCGCGACGCGCCCGCCCGCTAGTCGAGATGGAGCCTCGAAAAGTCGCGATGATGCTCTCGCCGGCACAGGATTGCGGAGCTTGACGACGTAGACGTTTGTCGGACGTGAGGGTGACTTCCTCCGTCTCGACAATCGGTGGTCTCAAGTCTGCCGGTGCCAAGGGTCCACGCGACAGCTCGAGGCGCGGGTGATTGAAGCTGGCGCCATTCGTTAGCAAGAGCTGTCGCTCGACAGACACGAGGCACGGATATCAGTGCGATGCGCAGCCATTCTGCACGCGACGACAATGCCCCACGCGGCAACACGACATAGTCCCGTGGCTGGTTGCTGATGCGCAGCTGGCCGTGGATAGGGAGGCGTCGACTTACAGCTTCGATAGCTCCTAAACCGGATGATGATAAATGCGATGGGCCTGTCGCGTTCTACGGAATAGGAAGAACTCGGCCCCGTGGCAGCGTGTGGGTGTGTTTTGACGCTTCGACGGAGTTGACCACGGAGGTGGAAGAATTTTTCGGCACGCGGCAAATGTTCGGCTGTGGCGCCAGCCAGGCCTGCCAGCGGCCACGCTGTCTGATGTCGAAGTGTTAGTCAGCATTTAGGGCCTTTTGGCCGCCTCAGAACGCCGATCCCAGTTGGCCGCTCGAGCTGGTGCTGGGCAGGGCGGGAAGGCTCTCTAATTACTAGGACTAGGTACCTACGTAGGTGGTATGCCGTGGCCGACGGGCCGCTGCGGAAACATTTCTTGGCGAGCATCAAGTTGCGCGCACGCCACGTACCTGCTGTGCATGCATGACCCGCTCGTAGTCGTCAGCGCGTGCCGTGTCGGGTCGGGGCATGCATGCACTACGCAAGATGTCGACGGGCAATCGCTCCCTGCCACGGCACACGGAGTCCCAGGCGGTCAATCGTCGCGGGCGAGCGGCAAGAGGCCCCCTCTCAAACGCTGAGAGGCTCGGAGGCGTTTCGTCGGATGGAGCCGAAGCGCTTGGGCGGCATCTCCACCGCAGCTAGGCTCTTGCCGGCAGCCCTCATGGGGCCCGGCTCACATCATGACCTCGCATGAGCTCTGCCGGCGGCCAAGCAAACCTTGGGCGCCTAAAAACCAGGCCAGCCCTCGCTCTCGGGTGCTTCTGCTCCGCACCTTGCTTTGTCTGACCTGTCGGTGCGGCGGGTGGTTGGCTCGAGCTCCGCGACACGTGCCGCTGTGTCACCGTCGCGCGTCGCCAGAAGCATGCACCATCTGAGACTGGCTCTTCCTCTCGGCAGCGGATGGCACGGCAGCGATTGACGACTCCATGGATGTTGCCCTGCGCTGGAGACCCTGACCAGAGCGCCGGCAGGCGGAGGCTGACTCATGGATCTCATCGAGCTGCAGAAGTGGGCATATCTCCCGGAGCTTCCTGACGACATTGACCCCGTCCGCGATCTGCTTCGCGCCTACAGCGAGATTCCAGCCGAGGACATCGACAATCACATCCTGCGCGTGGTAAGCTCGCACACCCGCCATCGTTGCCCTCGCCATGCCACGTTCGCTAACCTCTCCATCCGTCCCAGCGAGAACTCGCATGGGGCATCTCGCGGTACCCTTGCGTGGGCCGTTGGAGGTTCCTCCGCCTCAATGACGTCCGCGATCCATGTTATCAGCAGGTCGTCTTCAGGCTGAGCGTCTCTGGCTCCAGGGACGTCTTCCTGGACTTGGGCTGTTGCGTCGGCCAAGTTCTGCGGCAACTCCGCGCCGCGGGAGTGCAGGGCTCCCAGCTCATCGGGACGGATGTCCAGCCAAAGTTCATTGACATCGGTTACCATTTATTCCGGGACAGAGAGCGTCTCGGAGCCTCCTTTGTCATTGGCGACATGCTCGACCCTGATGACGTCCGCCTCGATGAGCTGCGCGGCAGAGTGACCATCATATACGCCGCCAGCTTCTTCCACCTTTTCAGCTGGACCCAGCAACTCTACATTGGCAAACGCCTGGTGGGCTTCCTCAAGCCGGGTACCAAGAATGCCCTCATTTACGGCAGGCACATCGGGACCACCAAGCTGGGAGGGGAGCCTCCGACGACTGCAGTATTTGCTTATCTGCACGACAAAATCAGCTTCCAGAGACTATGGGACGAGATCGGATTCTTAACAAAGACCAGGTGGAAGGTCCAGATGGAGGCAACATCCAATGTTGCTTATGCTCCGTCCCGGCTGGGGCAGAACTCGCATCCCATGAATTTTACAGTATACCAAATCTCGTGACAGCTCGTCGACGCGCGATGAGACGTGGGGATCCGGATTGTTGGCAGGGCCAGCATGTACCACCCTCGGCAGGTGAGGCGGACTTGGCCTCCCTCAATTCCATACTTCAGCCACTGCCACCATACAACAAGAACATGAAAGCATTGGGCCTTAGACTACTGGGCGTGGAGGAAGAGTTAGATGAGAGAGTAACGATACACCAGTCTCAATAGCACGGCAAACTTAACTCAAATATTTGGCGTCCAAGGCTAGTCAAATCATGTCTTCTCATCAAATTTTCGACCCGGCATGCATTTGTATCCCGTTGACATGTCGCCATAATAATTACGCACAGTCGTTTTTTCATCCATGCAACACCCAGTTGAGAGCAAGGTCTTGGGATGCCCTATATATCACACACCATAGTTACAGATCCACATGGCGCCCTTTCAATATTAATTTTAAATATCGTGATATGAGGGCAAGCAACAATGCGTTGAGAAACGTGGTCGTAAATCCCCTCGAAAGCGAGGTACAGGGTAGCCCCGCGGATGTACGTCGGCAAGGCGCCCAAGCTTGTTCCCTGCCCCGCCATGCTAGTGCTCGTGGAGCTACCAAACGCGCCTCAAGCACCTGAATCGCTCTCCCCCGCGACTCGATACCCAGACCTCCGACCTTCGTTCCGACCTCGACCATCGCAGTAACTCTCGAAGCGTCGCGGAGCTTCCGCTGAGCCTGCGGCAGCGCAAGCGCATCCTTATTCTTCAAGCTATGGTCCTCTGGAGAATGTCCAGCCCGCTACAATGGACGGAGACTGGGATGAGGTGCGTTGGACGAGCGGCAGACGCGACGTCGCGCGCTGCGATTACCGGCGCCCGCCACGCCCTTGCGGTCCTTCGGCTCTTGGGCTGCGGGCTCGTATTGCAAGCTGTTGTTGAGACTCGCTGACATCATGCTTCTCCAGGTCTCCCGAATTCCGTTCCCGCCTCCGGGCGTTCACGCGATGCCGACACCTGTAACTACCATGACATTCGATACTTCCCAAGAGCTGCTCTGGACAGGGAATGACTATGTACGCCGTACCGAAATCTTGAGTCTTTCTTGGCGATGGGCTGACAGTGGGAAACTAGGGCCGCGTCACGTCCTTCATGGGCTCCGAGCTCCAGAGGTACACTTCGTTCAAGGCGCACCTGACCCCAGACGGACCGGTGCGACAAATATTGGTCAACGACAAGGGGGTGGTGGTTCTGGGCTCCAACGATGTCCACATGGCGTTGAGGAGAGGTGTGCCGTTATGGCATATCAGGTATGTTTCTTCCGCGTCGCGAAGGAGCTGAGGCACGAGCTAACTGGAGAACCAGGCATGATGAAATGCAAGACTTACGGTGTATGACCTTTACCTCCAAAGGTACTGCGGAGGTCATCGTCGCTGGGCTCCAGGACACAATGCTCGTCATCGACCTTAATAAGGGCGAGGTCGTGAAGCAGGTGAGCGCCCTCCTTGATGGCGGTTCGAAATGGCTATTGACGGCATGTGCCAGGTACCTACGGAGCATCAGTATTCCATTATGAAACGTGGGCGCTACATCTGTGCCGCCACGAAGAGCGGATCGGTAAACCTACTGGACCCAGTCAGCTTTGCCGTGATCAAGACTTGGAATGCCCACTCGGCCTTGATCAACGACATGGATGCTCAGCATGATTTCATCGTTACCTGCGGATACTCCCTACGGCAAGGACAGAATTACATGCTGGATCCTTTCCTCAATGTCTTCGACATCAAGAAGATGTCTTCGATGCCCCCGATCCCCTTCCCCGCCGGAGCTGCGTACGTACGAATGCACCCACGCATGCTGACGACTAGCATCGTGGTCTCCCAGACCGGGCAAATGCACGTGGTGGATCTTATGAACCCCAACACCAGCAATGTTCGGCAGGCGAATGTTCTTACCTACCTCAGCATGTTTGAAATAGCGCCTTCTGGTGAGGCCATGGCACTCACTGACCCAGAGTGCTACATTCACCTTTGGGGGTCGCATTCGAAACTTCACTTCGTAGACCTCCCAACTCCCATAGAGTTTGCGAGCGTGGAGGAGCCGTTGCCACCCATTGAGTGGACCCAAGACACGTAAGTGCCTGATATCGATGGCGCCCGCTTTCACTGGAACAACTCTAACATTCCCCAGACCTCTCAATTCGATCGGCTTACCATACTATCGGGAGGTGCTGGCCTCAGCCTGGCCTGACATGGTTGTCGATGTTGGCGCACCTCCGAGCAGACTCGATGCTCAATTCGTCAATGGCTTGAAGCCGACCGACTTTGGACTGTATGGACGAAATACTCGCGGTCTTCGCAGGAACCAAGCCGAGGACACCCGCAACGTGAACAAGTCGGCAAATGCTGGACTCAAGGCTCCCAAATTCTTGAGCGAGAAAGCTCGAGAGTCGGCCAAACACGACGCGAAGAGCTTGGACGACAAGGCAGAAGATCTTCCAAGCCCATTCACCGAAACGGAAGTCGAAAGTAAGAAGTCAGAGGTGCCGGTGATGTATCGAAATGTCGAGATAAAGTACAGCAAGTTTGGCGTCGACGACTTTGACTTTGGGTACGTTGGATCCCGGATGAGTGGCTGGGCGGGCGGCCGCTAACTTCAATGCAGGTTTTACAACAAGACTCACTACTCCGGCTTAGAGATCCATATCGCAAACTCGTACGCCAACTCGCTTCTTCAGATAATGAACTTTACGCCCATGATCCGCAACCTGGCACTCCAGCACGCGGCAACAGCATGCGTTGGCGAAATATGCCTGCTTTGCGAACTTGGCTTTCTGTTCGACATGCTACAGAAGGCCGATGGATCTATCTGTCAAGCAACAAATTTGCTGAGAACTCTAAGTAGCCATCCTCAAGGTGAGAGACGCCTTCTCGAGCAATGTTGGATGTCGTGTGCTAATCTTCGCAGCTGCTCCCCTCGGACTTCTTGAGGAAGACTCCCATGGATCGTCTCTGAACGTCATGTTGCAGGGACTCACACGGTTCTTCATGGACAAAATTGTGCAAGACTTCAAAAGTATCTCGCCGGCTTCAACTGCCATGGAACAGGTATGCTGCCCCATTGACATGCAAGGCAATCAGGCATGGTTCTAACCTCTTGTAGACGCTGGCAACCTCAGCCACGAGCTCTATTAGGTGTATGAACTGTCGGAGCGAGTACACCAGACCTGGATCGAATTTTGTTAACGACTTGCTATATCCTTCACTGGTAAGTCCTTGGAGAGAGACCATTTGACCATCGCTGATATTTCTTGAAGAAAGCGCCAGGCCGCAATGGCAAGGCACCACGTGTCACCTTTTCTCAAGTTCTTAAGAGCAGCGTTGAGAGAGAGACGACGTCCAAAGGCTGGTGTAGCCGGTGCCAGCGGTATCAAACCATCGCCACGAGGAAAACAATCCACAGCATTCCTGCCGTCTTAATGCTTAACACGGCGATTACGAGCCAGGAACATCGAATGCTGTGGTCAACACCGGGCTGGCTTCCGGAAGAGATAGGCATCATCGTCGACCAGGGTCAGTTCTATTGCTACGAAGGAGAGGACCTGAAACTCCACCTCCAGCGAGGGATGCACAACATAACGGTATATTCGCTTATTGGCTTGGCCATCAACATCGAGAGTGGACAGACGCAGAAGCCTCATCTTGTGGCTATGGTTAACGGCAAGTTCTTTCATCACCCTTTTTGGCTGAACGCAAGCGCTAACAAATTCCGCAGTCGCACATGCGCAGCATGAGGCTCCTGCGCAGAGCCAGTGGCATTTATTCAATGATTTCTTGGTGCGCTCCGTTAGCACCGAAGAGGCTCTCACATTCAATCCTACTTGGAAGGTGCCATCAGTTGTAGCCTTTCAAGTCAAGCATGCGAACAACAAGATCGACAACGAGTGGAAGAACCATCTCGACACAACGATTCTATACCATGATTTGAAGTACGCAACCCGAAATTTAGGCCACGTCGAACTAAACTAACTCGCCTGTCTAGCCCTAACGTGAACTCTGGCAGTAAGACTTACCAGATTTTGGATCCTGAAACGGAACGCCCTGGGCCAGAGTCCATCATCGCTTTGGACACGGAATTCGTCGCGGTGCGGCAGCCGGAAATCGAGATGAACTCAGATGGCGAGCGAGAGACGATCCGGCCGATTGTGTACGCACTCGCTCGGACGTCCGTTGTACGCGGCCAGGGCGAGAATGAAGGATCTCCGTTCATCGACGACTACATTGCCATCAGAGAACCCATAGTCGACTATTTGACATCCTACTCCGGCATCACGGAAGAGGACCTCGACCCGCGGATCTCGAAGCACAGCCTGCTGCCACTCAAGATGGCGTATAAGAAGCTCTGGATACTGGTGAACCTGGGGTGTAAGTTCCTGGGCCACGGATTGAAGCAGGACTTCCGCGTCATCAACATCCACGTCCCGAAGGCGCAGGTCATCGACACCATCGACCTCTTCTTCCTAAAGTCCCGCCTCCGCAAGCTCTCCCTCGCCTTCCTGGCCTGGTACCTGCTCAAAGAAGACATCCAGATGGAGACGCACGACTCCATCGAGGACTCGCGCACCGCGCTCAAGCTGTATAGGAAATACCTCGAGTTCCAGGACGCGGGCATCTTGGAGACGATGCTGCAGGACATCTACCGCGCGGGAAGGGACGTCAACTTCAAGCCCCCTAGGAAGGATGACTTGGACGTCCAGCGCGTGGACACACCGCCGCTGCCGGCGGACGGCGCGACGCCGGGGCCGTCGACGCCAGTGAGGAAGGCCATCGGGTTGGCGGCGCCGATGCAGGGATCGACCGGGTTCGGCGGCGCCAGCTGGACACCGGGCAAGGGCTCGCCGTTGAGGTAGCAGAAGATTTTGTAAAGATCGCCGGGACACTGCGTTGGAATAGCAGGAGTGAAGTAATAGCTCTCAGGAGGATGGGAACTGGTGCCCCGCCAACCCGGCAAAGGTACCTCGTGTTGATAGGAGGCTCATACATTGGATATCACTCACTTGTGCAGTGTTCGCGAAAGATGCAAGCCCAAGAGTGCTCGTAGAGAAACCAAGGATATCGTTTTAAGCCGAAATGTCATCCCACCTACGCGCTCTATGCTATGACCGCCCCCAATAACCTCTTAGCGTACTATTCAACAAGCCGAATCACCCACCCATCAAACATCTAACAAGACACACAACGACAACCCCCCCTCTCCCGAAGAGGAAATGGCAACCAATTCCCTGCGATACACATCCCGTCACCAATAGACTTCCAACGCCGTCTATGCATTAGTCTTGAGAAACGTCCTTGTGCCGCCGCTGGAGGGGGGGGGTCCGGCATCTAGCCACCTCGACGCTGGGTTGTGCTCTTCAAAGTTTCTTTCGAAGCCAGCTCACAACAAACCAGTTGCCTTGGTGGCAGACTCATCCGCTCGCCCATGTCATCCTGGCGTTGGGCTCCGCCGCTGTGCTACAGTTCGGACTCGGCGCCGTTGGTGGACATTTGCATGGGGCTGCCGTTTTGGTTTTGCCGTTGGCGCAGGCGAGCGTTCCCTGCCGGCCGTCGCCGGGCCACGACGCGGCCGTTCATATTGGCACCCTCGTCGTCCTCCTCGGAATCGCCAAACTGCTCCAAATAGATCTTGGCCTCGTCCAGCTCGTTGACGTCCTGCGGTCGGTCACGCAGCCACTGCATCCGAGGCCCAGAGCGGGCTCGCTCCGACACCCGGAAGCCATAGATCTTCGGTTCGTAGATGCGGCCTGGACCGAGGCTTGGGGCAATATTCTTGGAATAGATGCCGTTCAGCAGGTTCTGATCGGCGGGCACCCTCGAGGTCGCACTCGAGAGGACGTCTGCGCCGCGCTTGGTGAGGTCGTATTCGGGGAAGGTGAGGAGGAAGAGGGCACCGAACGTGCGTCCGAAGAATGCTCCGTCGACAGTCTGAAAGCGGCTATTTGGGGGAACGTAGACATCCAGGCAGGCCGGGCAGAACAGCTTCACGGTGTCCTCGCCTGGTATATCGGACAGGCCGACCGGCAACGTCCTCGCTTGCTCGCAGTTCGTCCGCGGGCAACAGCCGAAATGGCCAAGCTCGTATTTCTCGCTCATCTGCTGGATGCCGGCGCGAGAGCATATGAAGCGCTGGTGGATCAGGCCGTAGAGCATCTCAGCTGACGACTCGATGACAGACAGGTCGCTGGCCATCCTGCTGTGATGCCGTCGCTCTCCGGCACGGCCGGCAATCCGCTCTTGCCCATCTCCCAATCCGGATTCATTCTCTTCCTCCTCCTCCTCCTCTTCGTCATCCTCGTCGTCCTCCTCAGGCTCGACGTCAAGAATCATCTAGACGGCCACGTTAGCAATGCGAGACCAGCAGGCCGGCATACGGCAACTAGGGCATACCTCGAGCGCCTCCTTGTACATGGCCACCTGCGTCTGCAGGCCGGTCAGGTTGAAGTCATCTTCGATGAACTCTTCCGACACCTCGGCGAAGTATTCGTGCCCCAGCAAGGCGCAGAAGCTCGAGATCCAAGACTCCGCCACACCCGAGGATGTGGACATGGTGGCGGTGAGGGGTTGAGGGGTCGGAAGCTAGGCGCGCGGTCGCGTCCTGGAGGAGAGACGCGAATGCGTCTTCGTCGCGTCGATGCTCACCTCCTCAGGATGGAGGCGGGGTGCTCAGGCGCTTATCGTGAATCAAGGGTCGCGCGGGGGGGCAGGGGGCAGTGAGCGGCGGTGTGTGTTCGCTCGTGAGGGCTGCGGGTATTGCGCAGGTGGTCGGCAGACAGCAGGTGTCGTCGCGCTGGGATGGGTAATGCTGCTTCGTCGACCGATGGGCCAGGCCGGAGCTCGTGCCGCCGCGAATTAGGTTGGAGGTTGGCGAAGTGGTGGTGGGTGGACTCGATAAGGCGGAATTGGGACTAGGAAAGCTGTGCGTGCGAGCCAGGCGTTGCTTCCCCCATCGCCACGGCGCCTTGGTTTTGCCGATCTCCGGCTCGTGTATGTGCGACGGCCAGAGAACGCAGCATCTCACGCCGTCTTCTCACCTCTCAACGCCAATGATCTCTCTGCTGTCCGGTAGTCAAGGCAATGAATAGGGCGGTTCGATGCAGCACGGCATGGAAGCGCCGGTCTCATGAGGCCTTCCGTCGCGGGTTCGCCTCGTTGGTGCCTGTTGACGCTGCTGCTGCTCCGACAGCCAATGGCGGTCCCGATATCCCAGCATTTCGCCAAGCGGCCTTCGCTTCTAAGAAACCGTTATGTTTTCGTCATGATGCAGGATCCCCAGGCATGGAACTGCCAGCTCTGAAAAAGTGGTTTAGAAATGAGCCGCCTGTGCGGCGATCTCTGTCGACCTACATGGCCGACTTCGAAGACTGGCCATTCCCCTACGAGCTGGTCCAGTCTTCACCAGAGAAGCAATATGCCGTGGCCGGTTTCCGTGACTGGCTCATGGGGAGCCCAGACATGGCGGATCAGATCATGGCCGGGATTTTACAATCTGCTTTGACAGAAGGGGAGCGCGGGCGTTTCTTCCAGCTCTATGCCCCCCTGAGGCTTCTGATCAAGACGCTCGAATTCAACAAGATGCAAGACGCCAAAGAGCCAAGCACTCTGGAGCTGTACATAGCACAATCTTCGCTGTCGGACTTGCCGCAGCCTCTGCAAAACGACCTGCCCACCCCAGAGCTCGTCCAGCGCGCCGGCAAAGGCGACGTGTACAGCTCCTCTATTTGGCTCGGCACCGAGCCGACATACACGCCACTACACAGGGATCCGAATCCGAATCTGTTTTGCCAGCTATGCAGCCGTAAACAGGTGAGGCTACTGCCACCGCTCCTCGGCGACAGGCTCTTCTTCGAGGTGCAAGTCAAGCTCCGCAGGCACGGCAACAGTCGCATCCGAACGACCGAAATGATGGAAGGGGGAGAGAGGGAAGTCCTGCACGACGCCATCTGGGGGAAAGAAGATTTACCGAGTGAGTTGCATCAGGTGGAGCTGGAGCCTGGGGATGCGCTGTTCATCCCTGACGGATGGTGGCACTCCATCAAGAGCACGGAGACGGCCGGGGAGTTGAACGGCTCAGTCAACTGGTGGTTTCGATGAGTGGCACGATTGGTGACAGACAAAATGCACAATCCTGATACACGAGCAACTGTACAAAGCTCAAAAGCCCTGTCCCGGCCGACAGATGATCCAGTTCAGATACCCACATGGCCAGAAATGCATCCGTCTCCCGCTTTGAACTTCCCACCCGGTCGTGTCTGCGCCACAGGTTCTCAGAAGAGCTTCGACCTCTTCTGGTGTGCGCACTCTCAAGCAAGAAACGATCCCATCGAAAAACATAACGAACGCGAGTAGGGGGGAGAAGAAGACCATCGTGGGAGAGCGCCACCGCCAAGCGAGGACTGGTGCGACGACGATGGAGGCAATTCCCAGCATCAAAACGGTGAAGAAACCTTTCAAATTGCGATCAGGCAACTCGAAGATGGCAAAACCGTCATTCTTCTCGACCGTGTCCTTCAATACCTTCCTGGCTAATGCGTCGTCGAAGTGGTGGAACGACAGGTTGAACAGCCGCATCACCTTCTTGTCCCGCCTCACCAGCTTGTCAGGCGCGCAGCTCGCATCCACGCTTTTGCTTTCATATGTGATGCGCGGGTTCCGACGAGCGACGCGATCCCAAGCAGCGACGTTAGGGTGCAAGTCGGTGAGCACAAAGTCGACCTGCGGCAAGCCTTTGTCCCGCATATGTGCGTTGATGACGCGCTCCAGATACGGTGTCGGCCCGCCGCCACCTGCGCAGAAGTCGATGAAAGTGTATGAGGACAGGGCGGCGCCGAGATCATCGATCAGGATGGTTGCCGCCATATGAGCTGGGGGCACCTTGAAGGGTGGAGTGGTGGTCTTCCATGCCTGAGTGAGGCAGTCCTGGACAAGGACACGGAGGAACGATGGGAACCTGTACCGATTTAATAAACGTCAGCGACAATCTGGAGCGAAAGATGGTTTCGTTGGCATGTTGAGCGGCATTGGACGACAGGCATGGTGACTCGCGATGAAGATCCCCCAAAAGGCTGGCTGCCAACCTACCATGGCTGGTCATCAATCTCAAAAAGGTGCATACGCGGAACGAGCGGGGACATTTCGATGAATTTTGTGCGTGTAGCAACAATATCGACGACAGTTCCAACACGGAAATCCCCAAGCGTCTGGCGAAGCTTTTGGCGGGGACCCGATGTGACGCAATATATGTATTACGCGCTGAGACTCGGAGGTCGACCTCAACCCATGCGGGCGCCACTAGCAGCATGCATACACGGTCTTCGCTGGCCCCAACAAATTCTGCATGCCCGTGTGAAACCACCCATATCCATACCGAGGCTGAAGAAGACGCGCTCGGGCTCTCATTTCTATTCTGTGTGGCAGTCCGTGTACGGGTCAAACCCGACGCGCCGTTCTGCATCGCTCCGCACCTTCAGCTCTGGGACCGACGTCTCCTCCAGGAAGAACGTTAATATATGGTCCGGGGTTGACAGGTGGGATGCCTGTTGGACCTCTTGGAGACCAGCCAAGCGGATCAGCATTTCTATCAGGGATAAAGAGGAAGCGATGGCGCCGAATGGCGACCGTGCCACGAAGTCCAGGGCATCTGCCTCATCCCCTTCTGGCGTCTCTGGAGGCAAACTTCTGCGCGCAGGAGAACTTCCGGAACCCAAGTTTGGATGAAGCGAGAGGTTTCTAATCTGAACAGCCAGCTTAGAGTCGAGCGAAACCCGACCAGTGGCTGGCCTAGCTTTTGGCTCTTTGTCCTGGCTATCCAGATCTCCGAATCCGCTCTCCGAACCGGTTTCTGTGTCGCTTGTGTCAGCCTCCTCCTCGTCTTCCTCGTACACCTCAAAGGCTATCCATTCGGGATCAAGATGCTTTGGCAGCATTGAGGAATAGGGCGCTTGGCTTGGCTGATGCTCGGGGGCAACAGAGTCGGTGCTGGAGATGCACTCTCTCAGCTGTCGCTCAATCTCTGCTTGATCGCTCCACTGGTCTTGATCATCGTCGCCGCTCTCCATGCCATCCAATACAGATTGACGCAGGCTGCCGCTGGCCTCAGACAACCGAGGCGCTGTCAGGTCTCGCTTGAGGAGTAGGACAGGGCTGTTCTCTCCACCCGCAGCACTTCCCACGTTCAGTATTCGCCCGGTCACTGTGTAGAAAATCTTGGACAGCTGATAAATGGGAATAGATTCCCGTATACCGGCCTTCATGATACCTTCGTACGGCGCTGCATCATTGGTCTCGTCGTGAAACCTCCCATCGTCCAAGTCTTCGATAATCTCTAAGTGGTAGGCATAGTGGGGAATACTTCCCAAACCATTGGACCCCGAAGAGCCCTTGGCCAGCTCGTCATCTCCGATAATGTTTGATTGTTGCTTCTGAGCAGATCTGCAGAGACGCACCCGCGTCTTGTGGGCGACCTCCTGCCAAAGTGGCTTTCTCTCATCCTTGCCCAGTCCATAGACTGGTTTCTTACCCCGAGTGGGGTGTGGTGCCCCGGATTCCTGCGATGCATGGCCTAAGAATAGCATGTAAAGGGACAGGTGGAATGCCGGGCCGATCTGGACAGACCGGGTCGGATCTTGGGCATACTGGGTGTCGCCAACTATGAGCAGGGTGCTTGCCTGGAGGAGTCTTGACGGAGAGATGCTCGCTGGCAGCGACGTCGACAAGGACTCTCCGGATGCTGCGATTGCAAGCTGCAACAACGGTATCTCTCGGTCTATCCGATCCAACAGGCTCTTGATGTCGACGATGACCTGACGCAGAAGCTCGTGGTGCGTCCCATGTTTCGTGGATGGCGAAGCAACCGCCTCGTCAAGACGCTCCTTGTACTCAAGGACGCCTTCGATTCTGTGACCCAAGGAGATGATTTGCCGATGGAGGGATTTGGTCAGCGGCACTGCGGATTCGAGAAAAACATTTCCACGACCTGACCTGTGAGACATGTTAGACAAGATTCGCGGTGTGAAATGAGGACCTTTCGCTGACTTGAACTCGACGAGGTCGATCGCCGGCGATATGACCTGGTGTTAGTGGTCAGCTTGGCTGTGCCACATAGGCGACGACGTGGATGTCGAGACGCACCTTGATTTTACTGTCAAGAAGCTTCCGGAGAGCCTTGAGCTCGAGATACAGGTTTCGCTCGTCAACTGATTTTCTTAAGAGTTTTGAACATTGGTCGAGTGCATATGAAGATGTCAAAGCGATAGAGGACCGGATTGCGAAGCGCATGGCCTGCACGCCAACCGCGGCTAGGAACTCGTCCATGGCTCAAGGAAAGGATGCCTCGAAAACGAGAATCTCGGTTTGGCGAGCAGGCCACAAGTCGACGCCGTCACATAATTTCCAACGCGTCGCTGTTATTCACTGCGCAAATGACTACTTTGGGCAGCTGCAAACATTTGGGCCATGAGCAAGCCGAAGGCAGAGTAGGCACGTACAGTGCGAACTTGAATTGGGCTCCTACAGGGCAGGTGTCTTTTTGTGGTTTGCTCTAGTACATAGGAAGTCATGGGTAGCGTTGAGGATGAGTCTTGAGCGAGACTTTAATCCGCCAGGGGCGAGTTCTATATCTCCCTGACCCCGTACAATGGAATTTTCCGCATGAAAATGCTCTATTTGAACCCAACGTGGTCCACGAGACTCGAAGTCTTGACTCATTCTGGTGACTCGGTTCCCAAAGCCAGGCGGCTGCCTAATCGTAATAGGTACAGTACGAGAGAAGCCGGATAGCACAGTACCAGCCCCTCCAAGGAACACCTCCTCCCAGCGTCATGGTGGTGGGGCACGAATTTTCACAACCTCCACCACGGCGACAATCGAGGCAGAAAACCCCCTCAGGCCTGGAGAACAATCGCTTCGATTTGCTGCCCGAGCATCACTGTGTCGACCAACCCTCGAGGCACATTCTTTCACCAGAACCTCGTCCCCGACACCGGGCTGCTGCAGCGTCACAGCAAGTGGCACGATCCGAGCCGACACCTGTCCACAGGTTCTCGAAATCGACAACTCTCCGTTTCGACGACCGTGCCGTCACCATGTCCAACCTCAACTCTTGGGAGGACGACCCTGCTGCCCAGGATGAGAACCTCTCCCGGCAAGCGCAGCAGCAACTCAACATGAACCCCCAGAACCCCGCCTCCGCGCAAGGGAGCTTCCGCCCGGGTGTCGCGTCCTTCCAACCTGGCGCTCAGTCGTTCCAGCCGGGCCAGCCCTACGCTGGAGGATATGCGCCTCAGTACCAGCAGCAATACTACCAGCAAGGCTACTATCCCCAGTACGGCCAGCAACAGCAGCAGCAGCAGCAGCAGCCGCAGCAGCAGGGCTTCAACCAGTACAACCAGGGTTACAGCGGAGGCTTCAGCCAAGGGTACAACCAAGGCTACGGTGCGTCTACGACTATTTTCTATCTTTTGCATAGGAGCTAACAGTAGTAGGCGCAGGGTATCCCCAATATGGCCAACAGGCGCCGCAGTCCCAGCAGCCCGCGGCTGCCCAAGCTCCAAAGGCGGCTCCGAAGCCAGCGGCCGCCGACAACGCCGCAGCTAAGCCGGCCCCGAAGCCTGTGCTGACGAAGGAGGGCGGCACAAAGGTGCTCACCATCGGCGGCGATGACGCTTCCGCGCCGAAGCCCAAGGCGAAGGTGCTCTCGATCGGAGGAACTTCCGCGCCGGCCAAAGCCAAGGAGGAGACGAAAGAAGAGGCTAAAGCGGAGCCTTCTGACAAGCCAGAGGCTGGGAAGAAGGCCACAGCTGCCAAGGCTATTGAGAAGACCGGCGAGAAGGCTGGAAAGGCCGTCGCATCTGGGAAGACATCGCCTACCCCCTCCTCCGGTCGCTCCAGCCCATCTGGGCCCGGCGAGAAGAAGGCCCAGCGCGAGATTGACGCCGTCACGAAGGAGCAGGCGGCGGATGTCGACGAGGAGACCCTGAAGGAAATTTACGGCAAGGAGCACGTCAACATCATCTTCATTGGCCACGTCGATGCTGGCAAATCAACCTTGGGCGGCTCTATTCTCTGGAGCACCGGCATGGTGGACGAGAGAACCATGGAGAAGTACAAGAAGGAGGCAAAGGATCTCGGCCGTGAGTCTTGGTACCTGTCCTGGGTCATGGACCTGACGAAAGAAGAGCGGTCCAAGGGCAAGACTGTGGAGGTTGGAAGGGGCTTTTTCGAGACGGACAAGCGACGATACAGCATTCTCGACGCCCCCGGCCACAAGACGTACGTCCCAAACATGATCGGAGGCGCGTCGCAGGCCGACGTTGGTATCCTGGTCATCTCAGCCCGCAAGGGCGAGTACGAGACCGGGTTCGAGCGAGGAGGACAGACTCGCGAGCATGCCATGCTTGCCAAGACCCAGGGTGTCAACAAGCTGGTGGTGGCCATCAACAAGATGGACGACCCTACCGTGGAGTGGTCACATGAACGCTACCAGGAGTGCACGACGAAGCTGTCGCAGTTCTTGAAGGGAACGGGATACAACCTGAAGACGGACGTCTTCTTCATGCCCGTCGCCGCCCAGCAGTCGCTCAACATCAAGGAGCGCCTCCCCAAGGGCGTGGCGCCGTGGTGGGAAGGCCCTTCGCTGCTGGAGTACCTCGACGACATGACGGCTCTGGAGCGCAAGGTCAACGCTCCGTTCATGATGCCCGTCAACGCCAAGTATCGCGACATGGGCACCATGGTCGACGGCAAGATCGAGGCCGGCGTGGTCAAGAAGGGCATGAACCTGATCATGATGCCCCGAAGGCAGCCGGTGGAAGCGGCCGCCCTCTACGGCGAGCAGGAGGACGAGATGCAAGTCTTGCAGTGCGGCGACCAGGTGAGGATGCGACTGAAGGGCATCGAGGAGGAGGACGTCCTGCCCGGGTTCGTGCTGTGCTCGCCGAAGAGACTGGTGCACTGCGTTGCCGAGTTCGAGGCGCAGATCCGAATCCTGGAGCTGAAGAGCATCCTGACGTCGGGCTTCAACTGCGTGCTGCACGTGCACTCGGCAATTGAAGAGGTGACGTTCGCGGCTCTTCTGCACAAGCTGCAGAAGGGAACCAACCGGAAGAGCAAGATGGCCCCTACTCACGCCAAGAAGGGAGACAGCATCATTGCGAGGATGCAGGTGATTGGTGGAGCCGGTTCCGTGTGCGTGGAGAGGTTCGAGGACTACGCTCAGATGGGCCGATTCACTCTGCGAGACCAGGTAGGATTGAAGGCCCCCCCCCTTGCCGCGTCGCATGGCTGGCATACTGACGCTCAAGTAGGGACAAACGATTGCCATTGGCAAGATCACGAAGCTCATCACCGAGGAAGCCAACTAAAGAGCAGGATATGGAAACGCACGAGACGAAAATTGCGAGGCAGGCAAGCATGTTGGTTAGAAGCCGGATAAAGCATCGGGGAATGTCGGCCGACAGGTGAAGCGCGCCTGTCAACCCGCGCGTAAAGGAGGCGGACAGGTCGAAGGCGTAGGGAAAGTTACGGAGGCGAGCAGGAGTGCATTGGCAAATAAGATGATGACTGCAACGTAGATAGGCGAAGACAAAGCGTTTCCCTGCAACCACGAGGCGATAACGGCGGGACGGAACTGGCGATAACACAAGGCGTGAAGAAATGAAAGCACTACGGAGTACGGGGTAGATACCAGCAGATAACGGATAACGGCCTCCCTCAACTACCCTATCTCGCTTGCTTGGCTGCCTCACTGCCGAGGGGCACATCTCACTCGTAGATGATTCCGCATCGTCGCTTTGGGCGGACGGAGGGAACCTGCATGGTGGCGGCGTGTAATATCCACAAGGCCGTAGCCGTACATACATTAAGCGTCCAGGTACGAGTACGTAGTACGAAGCCGCGAAGGCAGCCGGTGACGTCGTCGAGGCACGTGCATAAGCCGCGGCGACTCGCTCGTCTGGAGCGACGGGCAGACGCGGGTTCCTGGTTGGGCACGGCTCGTTGCCCAGCCAGTGACGGGCGAGCTACCCGGCACCAATCCGAAACCGTTACGGGGCACGACGGGACCGCGACAGCAGCGTCGCCGAACGTCACGGAATACACATCGTCAAGTGCGTCACTGACGGGCACGAAAAAGAGCCGGGCAGGTCAGCGATGGCAGAGTGGGCGGCCTGAGGCTAAGCCCTGGAGCTCCCCCCCCCCCCCTGCCCCGAGCCCGAGACGGAGCGGCGCAGGAGTGGATCCGTGGGAGCCCGAGCGTGGAGACGAGGCGAAAAGACAGGGCGCCGGGAGGCCTGAACGGAAGCGGAAGGTATCAGGGGCGGAGCCTGTTATGTAAGTGGCATTGCGGAAGGGAGAAGAGGGCCAGGAGAAGAGAAAAGGGGGCGAGCAGGAAGCAGACTCGGAGGAGGCGCCGTCCCGGAGGACTGCGGTGCTCAGTCGAGCGCGATCGAGTCTGGAGGTGAATCGACAGCCGGAGGAGATCTGGGGCTGCCCGCTGTCAGCCACACACGCACAGCCTGGGATGGAGGGGCAGAGGACAAAGCCGCAGGGGGGAAGGGGGAGGGACGGGGACGACGACGGCGGCCCAGGGTTCGAGTTTTTCCTGCGGGCGCAGCCTGCGCGCCTTCGATTTTCGCCTCGTCTCCCCGTGTGACGCGGCATTGGCCCCCGGGCTATGCATTCCTATTAATAACGGCAAAGGCCCAAAAGCCATGGCAAGGAGGAAGAAGGGCTCCAGAGGGCGTGCGGATAGCAGGGGCGACGGACGGGCGGGCGGGCAGGGAAGATGCTAAGCCGACTGGGACGGGCGGCCGTCGCGGAGAAAGTCGGAACGGCGACACGGGCGACACGGCGGCGGGCAGCCAATCACGGGGCGGAGCGGCTGCGCGCAGCGTGCGGTGCCGCGGAGCCGAGACCTTTTGACGCTCCGGAGGGTGCTGGCGGCCCAAGGCCCGGGTGTGCGTTACGGGGTGACAGGTAATTAATTAGCCTTTCCAACGTGTACTTACTCCGTACAGCACGTACGGAACACAGTCAGGCAGCTCCAGTGTCACGGCGCGCGCAGGGGGTGGTGTGTGCGTGCTTCCTCCGCAGGAGAGCGCGCTCTTTTTTTTTCCCTCTCCTCTCCTTGGACGCCTGTCTCGTCTCAAGTTGCCGAGGACCGAACGACGTGACGTGCGTACCAAGCACTTGGAAATGCCAGTGCCAGTCAGTCGCACGGGGCAAAAGCCAGCGCCCCGTTTGTATTACGGAGCGGACCCAGTCGCGCAAGATCTCTGACGGTCATGTGGCCGGACACGACACGGACTGCCTGGGGTAACAGTTTTTTTTTTTCGGACGGGCCTGGAAATCGCGGGGTACACTTCCCCAAGCCAAGCCAAACCAAGCTGGGCACAGGCCAGGTCTCGGCTTGCAACTGCACGCCCGGCTGCCAGGTGAGCTGTCCAGGTGACGCGAAGGAAAGAGACGGAGAGGCAAAATAAGGGGTCGCCGTCGAGGAGCATGACCAATATTGACGGACCCCAGGTCCATAGCCAGGTCCGGGTCTGCATCTATTGGTAGGCAGGCAGGACGGTTTATCTCTAAGCTTATCCGTGGCATCTTCGCGCGGGCGGCGGGCGTCGACCAGCCAGGGCGTCCGTCCTTGCATGAGCGAAGCGTGGCAGGCGTGCGACGACGCTTCATGCCCCGGAGCAGCAGGCAGAGGCAATGTGTACCTTGCAGGGGCGCCAGAGAGTCAGGCAGGAAACGGAAATGGAGCGGCCGTGAACGTGCGTACACTTCGGACGGAAAATGCAATGAATCGCAACGGGCGAGTGACGTGCAAGCCCGCTGGGGCCCGGCAATTGAGGCCATGACGCTCCAGTGACGGCAGCGGCTCCCCCCGTTTTCCCCTGGCCGGCGGTTTTGGGGGGGCACGACGAGCAGTACATTGCCCGCTACGGCACCAAAGTCGCGGCGGCGCGCCTCCGTATGAGTACGGGCAGGCAGGTTGGCAGGGTACCCCAAGTTTGCTTCCGGAGTTTCCTGGGAGCTTCCGGACAAACGGCTGCGATGTCGGTGTGCGCGGCGGCAGGTTCAAAAGGAAGCCGTTCCGCCTGTTTGTCGAGGGCGCCGTCGCGACCTGCAGCAGAGCGCTCGACTGCTTCGACTCTCACCTGTTCCCCCCTCTCGCGTCTCAGCTCTTCCGTCCGCCGCCGTCGACAGCGGCGATCGAGGCCCCTCGCTTCACGATCAACATCGACCGCACCCGAACCCAGCCAGCAGGCATTCCAGCGTATCCCCAAATCCACAGCGCCAGCCTGGCCGTGCCCGTCTGGAACAAACAGTCAACTCTCGCACTCCCCCCCTCCCCGCCCCCCCGCCGCCCCCCCGCCTGCTGCCACACCCCGCCCCGGGGCTGAAGGAACGCACGCCAATCCCCGCCCCAGCGGAAGCAGAGCCAGAGGCTTCGTCTACCCGTTCCGAGATAAATTCGTGAGGCCGTCCCTTTGCAGCGGCCGCAGCACGCCCACCCCCCTACCCACCCCTGTGGTCCACAAGCGGCAGCCCGACGCTGTGACAGACGCTCTGCGAGGCTCTGTGTAACTCTCACGACGTGCGCACCTCACGACGAGAAGCCCAGGACTTGCTTGCTGCGCAGCACTGCGCCCCGGGTTACCGCTGCCTCGCTTTGGCACGTCTGGAGCACACACGCCCTGCGTCTTTTTTTTCCATTGCCAAAGTGCACGCCCCGCGGCGCCACGAGCTTGGGCACACGCGAGCGCACACGACTTGTCTCGTTCACAAGCTCGAACGCAGACGCAACTCTCACACTCACACGCCCCCCGTCTCCACCCGCCGGCCTCTCCACCCCCCATCCCCTTGGCCTGGACGAACGGACCCAGAAAAAGTGCAAGTTGCCAAAGCCGAGATCGAGGGATTGCCCGGAGCCCCAAGTTTAAATACATAACCATGAAGGACCCCGTCGTCAGGACCGCATCTCCCTACACCGATCCCAACGTCAAGAGCCCCAAGTCCAAACTCCAGGAACGCGGTGGTGATTTGCGCAAGAGTGAGTGCACCTCCCGTCTCGTCCTGTCTCATGCGCCGGGGGGACCCTTCTTGGACAGCGTCGGCTTACACGCGCCGGCAGTGATTTCCAGCAACGTCAACAAGACTGCCCTGCACCCGGGTGGTGTTCAGTAAGCTCGCCCCCTCGCCCTCTTGCCTTCCGTCCAGCGTGTCCGCTAACATGACGCCCGCGCAGGCCTCACCGCGAGCACACCGAGCTCGGTATGCCCAGCCCGTCCTGGCTCTGCAGCTCCCCCGTCTCTGGCCGATTGCTAACCCGTCGTCCGCAGAGGAGGAGCTCCACGAGACGGCTCACATTGACTACGACCGCGTCGCCATTGTACGTTGACCCCGTGGTGCCCCCTGACGTTGCCGGCTGGCCCTCGCTGACCCGGCGGCCGTTTGCAGATCCACAACCCCTCCGTCGCCGCGCTCTACGAAGATGCCCTCGTCTACGAGTCGGGCACGGCCATCACGTCGAGCGGCGCCCTGACTGCCTACTCTGGCAAGAAGACGGGCCGCTCGCCCCTGGACAAGCGAATTGTCAAGGAGCCGTCGTCCGAAGACAACATCTGGTGAGTCTGCCCTGCGCGCTGCTGCACACCCCTGCTCCTGCGGCTAACGAGGACTCGCTCTGCAGGTGGGGACCCGTCAACAAGCCAATGTCTACCGAGGTAGGTCGTCTCGTGTTTCCTTTCTCCCTTTGGTCTGCAATGCCTGCATGCCTGCACGCCTGCATGAGTTGATCGCGCGGTCGTGCGTGGCTGGCTGCCCCCCGCGGCGCCCAGTCGTCCTGTCACTATGACGCCAGTGGGGAGCCGCACGGCGCGGCACGGTGCAGTTCAGCGCAGTGCAGCGACAGCGCGGCGCATCACGACGCTGGCCTGGGCTCCTGGCCTCGTCGCTTGGCGACGCCGGGCCAAACCGGGCTGCGCTGAGTGGGCGCCGCGGGTCGGTTGGTCATCGCGCACGCGCACGCGCGCACTCGCACTCGCACTCTGACTACGCTGCGCTGCGCCGCGCCCGCCGTGGGCAACCATCGTCAGCGATTTTCCAAGACTCAATTACCAATTACCGTGTCCCCCCACTGGCGTCATGGGGGCAACCCCGCTCACCCAGCTGGCTCGTGTCCGCCCCGCCGCCACTTGCCGATTCCCTGCAGCCGAGCTTAAGCGATCCCGCGAACGCACGCAGCCCGCCTCTGACCCGGTCCGATCCGATCCGCTCCGAGTACAGGCACAGGACGGACGGGCTGGCGGCCAGGCGGACGGGCTGCTGCTGCGGCGGCGGATGGTTTCACGTGAAGCCGGGGCTGAGCGCAGCAAACTGCAGGCGGCGGCGGCGGATGGCTTGCATGTGCCCTGCCCTGCCTGCCTCGTTGAACGCATTGCATTGCATGCGGATCAATGTCGCACCGCCGGCGTGGGACGGGTGCGGACGGGCTTGACGACGGCAGGTGCGCCCCACCCGCGACGTCGAGCCCGGCCGCTCCCAGCACCGCGCTGGCGATGGCTTCACCGTTGCTTGATTTGGTTACTGTTGCTTTATTTGGCTTGCCGCCTGACACGGCACGACGCGACTTGAGAGCACCAGAGCTGACAGCCAACTCCACAGGTCTGGAAGATCAACCGCGAGCGCGCCGTCGACTACCTCAACACCCGTAACCGCATCTACGTCGTCGACGGCTACGCCGGCTGGGACGAGAAGTACCGCATCCGCGTCCGCGTCATCTGCGCCCGCGCCTACCATGCCCTCTTCATGCGCAACATGCTCATCCGCCCTCCCCGCGAGGAGCTCGAGCACTTCCACCCCGACTACACCATCTACAACGCCGGCTCCTTCCCGGCCAACCGCTACACCGAGGGCATGACCTCGGCCACGTCCGTCGCCATCAACTTCGACCAGAAGGAGATGGTCATCCTCGGCACCGAGTACGCCGGCGAGATGAAGAAGGGCGTCTTCACCGTCCTCTTCTACGAGATGCCCATCAAGCACAACGTCCTGACGCTGCACTCGTCGGCCAACGAGGGCCGCGACGGCGACGTCACCCTCTTCTTCGGCCTGTCGGGCACCGGCAAGACCACCCTGTCGGCCGACCCCAACCGCGCCCTCATCGGCGACGACGAGCACTGCTGGAGCGACCGCGGCGTCTTCAACATCGAGGGCGGCTGCTACGCCAAGTGCATCGGCCTGTCCGCCGAGAAGGAGCCCGATATCTACGGCGCCATCCGCTACGGCTCCGTCCTCGAGAACGTCGTCTTCGACCCCGACACGCGCGAGGTCGACTACGACGACTCGACCCTGACCGAGAACACCCGATGGTAGGTTCCCTCCACTCATCTCTCGACGTACCCCCGAACCATCATGACGATGTGCTGACATTTGCTCCCCTCCAGCGCCTACCCCATCGAGTACATCAGCAACGCCAAGATCCCCTGCCTGTCTGAGAACTCGCCCTCCAACATCATCCTCCTCACCTGCGACGCCCGCGGCGTCCTGCCCCCCATCTCCAAGCTCGACGGCCCCCAGACCATGTTCCACTTCATCTCGGGCTACACCTCCAAGATGGCCGGCACCGAGGACGGCGTCACCGAGCCCCAGGCCACCTTCTCCTCGTGCTTCGCCCAGCCCTTCCTGGCCCTGCACCCCATGAAGTACGCCAAGATGCTTGCCGACAAGATCGAGCACCACAAGGCCAACGCCTGGCTGCTCAACACGGGCTGGGTCGGCGCCGGCTTCGCCCAGGGCGGCAAGCGCTGCCCCCTCAAGTACACGCGCGCCATCCTCGACGCCATCCACAGCGGCGAGCTGGCCAACGTCCAGTACGAGCAGTACGACGTCTTCAACCTGCAGGTCCCCACCACCTGCCCCAACGTCCCCAGCGAGCTGCTCAACCCCAAGAAGGCCTGGACCGCCGGCGACGAGAGCTTCCAGAACGAGGTTCTCAAGCTGGGCAAGCTGTTCCGCGAGAACTTCGCCAAGTACGAGAGCGAGGCCACCGAGGACGTCGTCAAGGCTGGGCCTATCGTGTAAAGCCGGCGTTGTTTCTTCTCCTTTTGACGCACCACCACCGCTAGAAACTTTTTAACGACCACCTTGAGACACAACACACGCTTGGCACACGGGTCGCGCGGTCCAGCCCCTCGACGCCGCGCCTCAATTTTTCTCTCTCGCTTTCCCTTTTTCATCATCTTGGTCTGGCGTCTTTTGTCAAATTTGTGTTTAATTTTTTACGGAACTGGATGAAAACGAGCCGTCGCCGGAAGGCAGAGTTCGGGACGTTATCAACATGCATGCATGGTTGGATACAGGGGGAGGGACACTACGAAGAGCAGGGAAAGCATGGAAGAAGACAGAGGAGGGAAGGGGGTGAAACGAAATGAAGCAAAGATTGTGTGATCTAGGCAGACGTCAAATGCCAACGCTTCAACGTGAAATAAGCTCCTTGCGATGTCCTAGCGTGATGGCCTCTTGCGTATTATGTACCTTGTGTGAAATAATGCTCTCTTGAGGTCTTGACTGGGTAAGACGAGCCGGCTCGCGAGCAGCCTGGCGGTCGCATAACGGAAGCCCTAACCGACGCATCGCACGTAAAATAGCCGAGCAGCCTAGAGCCCATACAATACAGAGCGTGGCATGTCATTGTGTATGCAACGTCACCACAACCAGTCTCTTCCCGTGGGAAAGGCTGCGCACACATCGTATTGCAAGCGAGGCGCGTCTGCCTGGTTGTTGGCTCTGCATCTGCGCTCCTGCAGGTCGGCTTCCTCTGGACCAACCACATGCAATCTCGCCACCAGAACGGGAAAGTGAGCCACGCTGTACGTCATTCCGCCGCCATGGGATGATAGGCGGCTTTGACATCTGCGCGCGGGTGCCATGCCTTCGGCATTCGCAAATGTTGTGCTATTATTGAAGTTCGTAGTCGCGCGACTAAAAGTGCTAGCTGCCATCGAAACAAGCCGCCCCGCGAAACTCCTGGCCCGTGTCCTTGTCAAGCAACATATATACATGCATCAAGATTATCGTCCAGACGACGCTCCAGTTCCCGTGGAAGTCCGCTGATATACAAAATTCCCCAGCCAAAAATTTAATCCTGCCAAGTCGCTTTTGCCATGCTCATTCAAGTAAACGGAAATTCGCCGGGAAGTCGCCACAGTGTACGTAAAATAGTCCTCCTGGAATGCACGCCGCTCAGTACGAGTACCGGAAGTGTTTGTTCTCCTTGTCCGTCATGTTGGTCCACACCTCAGGATCCATGTAGGACTCCTCTTGCTCCTTGCTTCGGTCGTTGCGTCTCTTGTTGGCCCAGACGTAGTAGAGGAACAGGCAAATCGTGGTGACAGCGCAGCCAGCCTGCGTGCCCATGACGGCCAGCTTCGCTGGGTGGTAGTCGGGGGCGTCCTTCGCCTGGAAAGTCTGCGGTCCGATGATGTTTCCGAGGGAAAAGGAGCCGCTCACAAGAGCTGCGGCAAAGGCTCGCTTGGTGCCACCTGCACAGTTGACAACGGTCCACTGCGCCGAGCGCTGTCAGTTACGGATCACAGCAAGTCAGGGAGTCTGCAAACGTACATTGTAGAAAATTGTGAGGGGTGCGACAACGGCATTGACCAGGTAGATGCCGGCAAGCACGCCCGATCGGTTAGTCTTAGGGTTTAAGAAAGACATCAGCGCGCCTCCAATAATGCTAGAGAAAGCGTTAGCATCTCGTCTCGAACCTTCAGGGCCGCACAGCTGCCGTCGAGACTTACGCAGGAATAATGCAGACAATAATCCATGCCCATCGGTGTGACTGCTTGCGAATGCCAAATCCAACGAGCAACGTGAAAAAGATGCTGACCACGCCAGAGGGCATGTTCATGAGGGCAGCCTCCTTGGGCAGGTAGCCGAGGTTCTTGATGAGCGTGGCAGAGTACGTCGTGACGACACCGCTAGAGACGGAGAGCAGGACGACGGAGAGAATCAATAGGTAGATCTGAGGGTCCATGAAGGCCTCGCCAATCTCCTTGAGGCGGAACTTGCGGCTCTCGATGCCGGTCTGGTTGACGCTGACATGCTTGAGCAGGGCCACCTTCTCAGTGCTGGAGAGCCAGCGGGCCTTCATCGGGGTGTCGGGGAGGAAGAAGAAGGTGCAAAGACCGAAGACGACGGTCAAGCATCCGAGGGCGACGAACATGACGCGCCACCCAGCTAGGCCAGTATCCGGGCCCACGTGCTGGAAGCCGTACGAGACAGCACCGCCGATGATCTGGCCCAGGCCGAGGCCGAGGTACCAGAAGGAGAAGCGAGGGGCCTGCTCAGACTTGGTGTACCACTGACTGCTGATGAGCATCAGCGAGGGGCCAATGGTGGCCTCGAAGATGCCAAGGAAAATGCGGGAGACGAGCAGGGTCTCGTAGTTGGTGGCGGCAGCTCCGCAAGCCGTGGCGACGCCCCAGAGAGTCACGTTGAAGCCGAGCCACTTGGCCGCGGGCACCTTTTGCAGAAAGAAGACTGTTACGGCGTTTGTGGTCAGCTCGAAGTTGGCAGTATATATGGGTCGCGGACGCAACTCACTGTTTGGGACCTCGAAACAAAGGAGGCCAACGAAGAGGAACGTGGCGACGTTGGAGAATTCGTTGGGCTTGAGATTGAGGTCCTGGTTGATGCCCATGACGGCGGCATACTGCAAGAAGACATTGTCAGCTGGAACAACTCGTTACTCGTTTCTGCAACGGCTCGCATTGCAGGGCGAAGCAGACGCCCCTTGGTTGGCGTGAGGGGCCGTTACGTACGTTGAGGATAACCTTGTCGAGAAACTGCATGGTGTAGCAGCAGAACATCAAGGGCACAATGTGCCAGTCAATCTTGCGGCGCAAGGCATTGATGTCGATGGCCGAGACGCCCTCCGCGTCGCGGTGGTCGTCGAGGAACTTCCAGGCCGCGTCGACGTTGGCGCTGCTTCTGGCGCTATGGCCGAGGGCCGTGGACGAGGCGGGATCGCTCGAAGACGACGACGACGACGTCCCCTCGCGGACGTGGACGTCGTGCGTCTTTTCGTCGGCGGTGGCCGTGGACATTGCGCAGGATGGGATAAGTGAGGAAGTGTGATTTAGCCTCTGCGACGACACGAGTGCGTCTGGGGGCGGAAAAAGCGAGAGTCGCTAAGCTGGTTTAAGAGAAAATGATCGGCGTCGGTGGGCGAATATTAACGCGGGCAATGAAGTAAATTAATTACAGCGAGGCCGAAACAGGCGGGATGGTGTCTACTCGCGTGCGCACCGGCCGTGAGATGACGGAGTCGCGCGAGGGAGGCCAAAGCGAGAAAGTGCTCGTAAGGGACGGACGGGGATCCAGGGCGCGGCGAGGCGTTGAAGAAGGAATTCCAGCTCGTCGGCGCCGCCTCAGCTGCCATTAAAGAGGAAAGACGGGGAGGGGCGATGTCTTACCTCGTCGAGAAGCACAAAGTCTCACCACCAAGTGAGCCGGTCTGTCATTTCGCTGCTCGCAGCAACCTAACCTTCGCTTGCGAACCTTACTCTGTACGAGCAGCGTCGCGGCCAACCGCCGTGCGTCAAGCGCAGGCTAGCACGGGCATGCTAACCCGTCTGGACGCGCTTGCGGAGGCCCCTGGCGTGCCTGGTGCGCGGGTAAAGTTGCCAGGCGCTGGGGCCCTCGGGAATGGGAGGACATTGGCCCCGTGGCTTGAGCCATGGATGGGGTGGCGGCAGAACTGGGGGAGCGAAGCATGTGCGACGCGGAGGGAGCGAGGGATGGGTGGGATGGGTGGATGGATACCTAAGCTTGCTAAGGTACGGATACAGTAAGGTAGGCAGATGGATGGGGACCCGGGACTCGTCGTACGAGCGAGCTCGTTCCTACCGTGGTACTGTATGTACTCCGTGCCTGCGGAGCTGCTGCTCGTACCCCGAGGCAGGTACGGATGCCCGTAGAGCACATCGTTGCGCACCCGAAGAGCTGCTCCGGACAGAGGGCCCAAAGTGGTCGTCGCGCGACGGGCCATGCGTGCTGCCCACGTTGTATCGCCAGCATCCGTGCATGCAGTGCCAGCGCGCGCGCCCACCCACCCACGCTCCACACACAATGCCGACATGCAAGCACCGCTGCGCTTGGCTCGGCAAATCTCGCTCCCTACCCAACTATTGCCTGACCACCGTGGACGGTTAGGGCAGGTGGCCGACGCTGCAGAGCCCGACACCGAGCGACACCCACCGAGCCATGAACTATCTAACATGTGTATGCAGGGCGACGGGCTCGCGAGCTCTGCTACGACGGTGCGGTGTAGCATCGCCCGCCTGGCGGCCCGGCCCATGTGGTAGCAAACCGCAAAGCGTGGTCCGACGGCCGCAATCCACGGGTCCAAACGCAAACTTAATGTTGCGCGCTGGGCCACGGCTCCCCATCCTCCCCAGCCTCCCCATTCAACCCAGGCCGTGGCCATCCCGAGCAGGTTCCATCTGCCGTTCGACGCTCCGACTGCCGTAGCACCGCAGATGGGGGGCGGCGGGCTGCGAGAAACGCACTGCCGACGAACCTCTTACGTAGTACGCCATGAACCCGTCAACCGGGGACCCGTTGGATCGAGTGGATTCCCACTTGGCGGCGGGGGGGCCCATCGGTTCACTGCCGCGTGCTTCGTACGACCAACGGCGTCCAGATCGGAATTACGAGTGCCCCAACCGCGTGGGAGATGCTGCACCACATGCAGCCGTCGACTCCGCTCTCGGCACGTCATTCCCTAACCCTTGCACATTCAAGCCTCGCGTTGATGGACCTCTGATCCTCAGGTTTTTTTCGCCCCACCGCATCCTTCCCATTCCAAACACACGAAAGGGGGGTGGCATCGATGGAAACGTACAACTACGAGAGTACGTAGTAAGTGAGTACGAGCACCTTAACTGCATGGCCACAGCCCTCGGAGAGCCTGAGCGCCGCGCCAGTCCCGGCGAGGTCCGCCGTCGCAAGTCGACCTGTCGGGTCTCTCCGCTGACTACTTACTGCCTTGCGGGCTGCCAAAGACCAAGCATTTTTTCCTGGCCGTGCGCTTCCCGTCTGTGGGTTGGATCGCTCCCTCCACCCGCCGCTGGGGTGCCCACGGCCCGCTCACCACCGTGACGGTCGACACGCGCCTGCGCCGAGGCCGATAGCCATAAGTGCCTGGCCCCCCTACGCTCACATCGGCTGGCTGTCAAGCTTCTGTTCTTTTTGCTGCCATTTGTCACCCTCGCTGATATACGCTATTGCCTGCCCCTCGCCCTGAATATGCTTTTTGCTCGACCCTAACGGCATGGCCAAGCACGCCCAAGCTTCACAGCGAAGTCCCGTCCTACGAGTGCAACAGCTGTCTCGTTATCAGACGGCGTGGCCATTATTACTCCGTACTGTGGCCGTAATCCGGTAGCAGGTCTTGGTCTGCATGCACCCGCGGAACCTTGAAATTTCCAATTTCTTGGTAGTTATTCCGTACGCCGCGGCGCCCTGGACGGCGGAGTCCGTTGCAGTAGCGCGTCGGCGCCTCCATCTTCCTCCCAACAAGGCTCCATCAGTATTCCGTCGTGACAGCCAGCCGCCTTTGTCTTCGTGCCGCTGTGGCGAACGGCCGGCTTCTGTGTTGGCCTCGAGCGGAATGCTGTTCCGCAGGGATCGCCCTGTGGATTTTGATACTCACTCAGCCT
Source organism: Albophoma yamanashiensis (assembly GCA_001600555.1). Taxonomy (NCBI): domain Eukaryota; kingdom Fungi; phylum Ascomycota; class Sordariomycetes; order Hypocreales; family Ophiocordycipitaceae; genus Albophoma; species Albophoma yamanashiensis. The sequence goes on along the minus strand of BCKH01000007.1, from coordinate 1,442,425 downwards.
TCGGTTCCAGGAACGAGGCGCGTGTGGCGTCTTACTCGTGCATCTCATGGTTCGTCAATCCCCTTATCTTCTGGGGCCGAGGCTTCGATCAGGGGACCGCGATTCCCCGGTGTCGTGATGTAATAGCCGAGGTTTTGGCCCTGCCCTGGCCGGAGGACAAATTGCTACACCTTACGGCGCTCCAGAAGAGTCATCCGGCTGTCGCGAGATCACCTGGCAGAGGTCCATGAGGCCGAAGATCTGCACAACATGCCGTGGCCAGACTGAGTCTCTCTGCACGCTGGCGTGGCACAGATCGTCCGAGACAGGTGGTAGTGATGTATTGGCTGACTGAGCCGGAACTGTGCTGCCTACTGGGAGTCTCGCAGCACAATCCAAGGCGCACGTCTCAGTTGTGAGGCCGCTATTCGCCGTGTTCCAACACCATCATTCAACGCCGACCCGAATCCTCGAAAATCCAGGCGCTCGGTAGGCTGTGGCTTCGAGGGACCTGCGCTCAACCCATGCCGAGGAGCAGCGCGCAGAAGCAAAACGCAATCGGGATCCTCGCCGAAGTGGCCGTTGAGAGCGCGCGTCGGCGGCGCCAGCTCGCTGATGCTCCATCCCGGCGCGATGAGTGCTGCGTGCCGCGCCCAACGCCAATGGGAGGGTCCAAAAGTCGCCCACATGGCGTCAAAACTTGACGAGACGGCGCATGAGACGGCACCTCGTCGCGCGAAGCAGCAACTCCTCTTGCTCCTCACTCAACCAGCATATGATAAATCGCTCAGGCAAAACAGGCTGGAGACGGCTGGAGGGCCAAGGAATGGTCAATGGATCCCAACGCTGCCACCCTCCCATTAAAGCGGGATGGGATGGTGGGCGAGGTGGCTCTGGGGCGCCTGCCTCTCATCAGCTGCAACAACGATGATGGAGCGTTTGGAACACGCTGCAAGCCACTCCAGTCCGTCCACCTTTTTCGGCTGGCGGAGACGGGAGACCCCTGTCCGCCCCCGTCCGTACCATCAAGTGCCTGCCGAGGACCCTTGCAGGACCAACAGCCGGCTGCCTCGATAGCCTGGTGCCACCACCCACCCTATCCTGCGGCTACCATTCGCAGCCGGGACGGCCCAGCATGCCATGGCTACGTGTGATGGCATCAACCATTCGGCCGTCTGCCGCTTGGCCCCGTTGGTTTCCACGGACATTGGTCACCAGAGCACACATGCCCTCGACCATGGTGATTCCTGTGCTCGATATGCATCAAGGCCCGAGTTCCACTGGCCGCTCCGTGAGGCAAGCACTTACATGGTGAGCCAGCCGTCTATTTTCGGCCACGCTGTCTCGGGTCCAGTAGAATCCCGTTGTTCAGCTTTTGCCCATCTCTCAGTGCCATGCCCGCAGGATGTGATATTTATTTATACGCATTAACTCACCGCGGTCAGGCATCGGCGGCCAAGTCATGGTAACGCGAGGCAATCACACCAGCCAGACCTCTCGCGTAGCATCCGCTGCGACTCTGCACATCAGGCTACTGCGCCTCGAGCCTTCGCACCATATGAGTAGTCCGTAGAGGTCTCGAGTAAGATAAAAGAGGCGTTTTTTAATGCCTCTGCGCAGGCTGGGTCGATCTGCCGTGGCGTGTCAAGGTGGTGGAAGACACTCAGCTCAAGTTTTCCTTGCTCCACCCTCACTCAACCAGTTCGTCATCCTCACCTCGGGCCCTTCAAATTCGGCGCCCTTTTGTGGCTCCCGGGCCACGACTTCGTTGTTTTTGGCTTCCCTCGCGTCACTTCTCTCACCGTTGCAACTACTTGAGAGAGGTGCTCCGCGCCCCTGCTTCCCCGCATACGGTCTCGGTCCAGCCTCAACTATTTTACTTTCTTTTGCTGCTCCCTTTGTGCGTCCAAGCGTGCTTTTGTGCGCCTCTGCGGAGACAAAGATAGATATACCGACCCAGAGGCAGACGACGAGGCCGCTCATTCACTTCATCAACCACTGGCCGCCGTCTGTCAGCTCGCGGCACGAACCGAACCCTGCTACTAATAACCGACGACGACGAAAGGCGTTTAATTTACACCACCGTCAAGATGGGCTGGGTCGTCAACGCCACGCCCGAGGTCAACGATGCGTCGCAGTATCCAACCATCATCGCCATTTGCTGTGTTCTGTCCGTCTTGTCCATCAGCGTTGTCGGCTGCCGACTATACATCCGCGCCACGGCCCGCGGACTTGCCAGCGATGATTGGATGGCGGCATTGTCCATGGTTTTTGCGCTCATCTATTCCATCCTCTGCATTGTCCGTAAGTTGAGCTCTGCATCTGTTCGTACGGCGTGGTGGAGGTCACTGGACTCACTTCTCCGCAACAGAAACCAAGTATGGCTTGGGGCTGCCCGTCAAGTTGCGGCCGGCCGCCAACCTCATTGCGTATACACGAGTGAACTATGCCGGCCGTCCCATCTACCAGATCGGAATCAGCTTCTTCAAGATCGCCCTTTTGATCAGCTACCTACGCCTGCTCAAGGGCACGGACCAGAAGACGTACCGCAGAGTCGTCTGGGCTACCATTGCCATCATCTTTCTCGCCCATCTGGGATGCGCTTTGTCGCTTACCTTTGCCTGCACGCCCGTTCAGAAGTCCTGGAACCCGCTCATGGCCGGGAGCTGCCTTGCTCCTGGGCCGTCCTTCACCGGCTACGCCGTCGTCACCATCGTCTCCGATATCGTTGTTGCGCTTTTGCCAATTCCTGTCCTGTTGAAGCTCAATGTTCGCGTGGAGAAGAAGATTGGCCTCATCGCCATCTTCATGCTCGGTCTCTTCACCACAATCTGCTCGATCCTGCGGTACATGCAGATCGACCGCATCCAGTACGGCGACGGCAACTCTACGATGCTGGTACTTTGGGGCACCATTGAATTCAACGTCGGCGTAAGTCAAATGGCATTTGCACTTTGTTTCCGTCCGTCATCATCTAACTGTATCTTGCCGCAGAACATGGTCTCGTCCCTTCCCTTCCTCGCCCCCGTCTGCATGAAGAAGGCCAGAGACTACCGCAGCAAGTACTACGGAAAAGCGTACGGTTCCGGAACAAGCGGCAACCGCGGCTTGAAGAACGGCGAACACTACAAGCTCAGCGATGTCAGCCAAGACAAGAGTACTTTCGTGTCGACGCACAAGTCCGACAGCGAGGAGAACATTCTGCAGAACAACGCGATTCTGAAGTCGGTCACGTACACGGTTCAGGTAGACGACGACAGGGCCGGAATAGCCAAGATGAACCGCCGGCGCAACGACTCGGACTCTCATGTATGAGTCGAAACATTAACTGTGGGCTCTGTGTATTATTGGAGAGAAGGCTTCATGACGTCCTTGATGGTTTTGTTGAAGATCTTGTAGAAAAAAGTTTGCTATGTACATTAGTTGAATTTCTGTGGCGATACGGGGCGCGATGTTTTGCTCTATTTTACACTTTGAGGGTAGCTGTTGCGTTCTTTCTGCAAAGGCTTTGTTTGCATATTGAAAATGAAGATGAGTCGCTATTGTCACTCTTCATCCACGAGCGCGTGAGCAACTGTACCTGACATCAAACCGCCTTGAGAGGCTTTCGACGAGGTCAAATCTTGTCCCACCGACGGTCTGTGCTGAAGAAGCCGGGGTTCCAACGGGCCCTGCACGTACTCTTGCGGATCCAGTTCGAGTGAATTCGCGGACACGAAGGCGTCGATCCGGGAGCCGGCAAGGCCGTGGCTGCGATGGCGTGCAGGGGGCTGGGTTCATCTATTTCAGACGCCATAGAACTGCACGTAACATCCCGGAAAGGTGGCGATGGTCTTGCATTATTTGAGCGACTTATTTCACTGTCCCTACTGGTCGACGCCCTACCAGGTTTTGCCATGCTACCAGTGCCACCGCAATCCGTGGTTCCAGCTGTACTCCGTACTCGGCACTCTACTCATCTATTCGCATGCAGGCTACGTTGCAGGCAAATCTCGGGCGACTGGGGCGATATCAAGGTCGTCAAGGGCAGGAGCCTTGCAGGGCGGGACGCTCCCCGTACTTCTTACTCGTTCGTACGTGTATGTATAGCACCGCAACCCCGTCCTATACCGATGCGTTCCCACCCACCACTTGGCAACAAGTCGTCATTGGACCACCCTGTCGCCGTCTTCGTCGTACTGGAGCCTCATCTGGCGCCTGCTGAGCAGCGGGCTGTCGGGGCCGATCCGCGACCACTCGTGGGCGTCGAGACAGGCCCGGCGCGAGGCCAGGACCCCCGGGCGAACCCTCTCCACGACGGCACTCTCGTAGCGGTCTAGCGCGCCGCGCAGGCCCCGGTCCTGGTCCTCGACCTGGCCCTGGCCCTGGCCGTTGCCGACAGCATCGGTGGCCCTGCCGTTGTCGGTCGCGGTGGGTCCGCCGTCAGAGCGCGGCGGGAAATGCCGCGCCTCGCCGCGGAGGAGGGGCGTGACGAGGTGGGCGAAGTCGAGGACGTCGATAATGGCGTGGTTGGCGCCCTCGCCACGGTCTGGAGTTCGTCAGATGGCGGTCGCGGCTTGATGAAGGCATCGGCGGGGGAGKAAAATTGAGGAAGGGATTGGTGGGCGGGTGAAGGAGGCGAATTGTCGCTCAGGATGATTTGTCACGAGTGAATGAACGCTCCTGGGGTCGGGTCGGCACTTACACATTGCCATCTGATGCAACGCATCGCCCATAAGCACCACCCGGCCCGTGGAACGAATGCCCCTGGGCGGCGCCCAGTCGTGCATGTCGATGTGCTTCACCTCGGTGTCGGGCGGTATGCTCTCAATCAGCGACCGGAAGGGCTCGGCGTACGTCTGGGCTAAAGCACGGAGCAGCTCGTGGCGCTCCCGGTTCGACTCTGGAGGGTCGAGAGGCGCCGACCGCTGTAGGAAGCCCTCGCGGTAGGGCCACGACACGCATATCTGCACGCTGTACGAATCCGGCGGACTGTCGGCGTTGTTGCCCGGCGCATCGAGGACTGCACACAGCCGTCAGCGCGCGAGGCCTTCTATATAGGTATGGCATCAAAGGAATTCGAGGAACTTCAAAGCTGGCTCGACGCACCGCTGATATAAGTAAAGCTGTCGTTGGCGGACGCGCAGCCCTGCAGGAAGAAGGGGTCCAGCTCGCGCAGCGGCGCCATCTGCGCGGCCGAGAGGCGCACCTTGACGCCGACGACGCGCACGGGGAACGCGTAGCGGTGCTGCGCCGCCAGCTTGGGGAACAGGGCGCGCCGCGCGCGGGAGTTGCCGCCGTCGCAGGCGACCAGCAGCCGGCCGGTGCACGAGCTCCCGTCGTCGAAGGTGGCGGTGACCGAGGGCGGTCCGGACCCGGAGCCGGGTGTCTCGGCGAAGTCGCGGAAGGCCTTGCCCCACTAACACGGCGAGCCGCCGGCTGGTTAACAAACACTGGCAGCAATACGAACAAACGGTGGTGGCGGGGCGAGGAAAACGTATCGGTTTGGGAAGTGATAAACTCCTGACAGCCCGTATCGCGCTCATGCGACGACGCAGCCGATCCTGCACTCCTCCTCCACCGTCCCAGCCGCCTCGCACCGCCTTAACGTACCTCGATATCGATGCCCGTGGCCAAGAGCATCCTCAGCCGCTCGCGCGTGACCCTCAGGCGCTTGGCGTGCGGCACCTCGGGCGTCGCCGCCCTACGCTCCCCCGTGCTCAGGTCGTAGAAGGGGAAGCGCGACGCCAGCCCGGCCTCGACGGCGCGGCGGTCGACGAAGGCGTCGGGCAGGCGCCCGTACAGCTCCGGCCCCAGCAGCTCGCGCACGGCCGGCAGCGACCAGTGCAGCGTCAGGCCCCAGCCGACGCTGCGCGTCGCGAAGCCGCCGTCGCGCTCGAAGACGCGGCACGGGACGCCCTGCCGCCCGAGGTGCTGCGCGAGCAGCAGCCCGCTGATGCCCGCGCCGACGATGAGCACGGGCGCCGCTCCCGGCGCTGCGGGCTCCTTGGCCATGGTGCCTCGACTCGCCTCGACGCGCCTCGGCTCGCTTCCCTTTTGCGTCTCGGGATCCTGACGCATGCGGTATGCACCCCGGAGGCGGAACAGCCGAGTGGCTGCGGTGACGGTCGCTGCAGGGGTTTCCTCTCCCGGAGGATGTGTGTTTCGACGAAAAGGCAGATGGACAGGCAATCCTGAGAGCGGCCGATGCTACCCCGGAAGTTGAGAAACGCACAAAGCCGTGAGGGACGAAATAAAAGCAAAACGACCAAGTCTGCAGTGGCCCTGCTCCTTCGCAATTGGGCCCCCTTCGCCGCGAATCAGACCTGCCCACGCGTTCCCAGCTTCAGTCCGCGCATCTGCTTCGCCTTCGGCCGTCGCCGTCCCATCTCATCGGACCACGGCTCGCAGCTCATACGAGTGTGCGTTGTACGAGTACACGTAGATGGAATCAGAGATCCATCTACCCGCTTTCCCGGTGGGCACACGCCCTTGGAAATTGTGGTTGTCTAGGAATCTCGGCTCCTTCTTTTACTTCCACGCACCGGGCGAACTTGGCATCTCGAGTTCTAAGAATCCACGGTCCCTGATTCGCTGGAGGCGACTGCCGCCGCGGGAGCCACCACGCCATCCGTCGCATCTGCGATTGCCGCGTTCCCGATCCGGTTCATGACCAAAGCCAGCTCCACCATTCACTAATACCCGTTACCCACCCACCAAGGGATATAGCTGTCGTCTTGCCATCACCGAGGACGCCAAGGACAAACTGCACTGCGCGATGGATGTCGGGCTGCCGTAGCGCTATCTTGCATATTGATTTCGACCACTGACATTCCTCGTCCTCGATCGCATGAATGACTGCCGAAGCATGCTCAGACCAAGAGCGCATCAGGCGATGCCGAGTCCCAGACCCGCCAACCGCACAACGCCCCCTTGGCTCGCGCGTGGTTCCGGGTTTTTAGTTCGGGCCCTCGCAGGATTTCAGTGCATGAAGTCAACCCGGGAGCGCTTCCCCGGGCTGAGGACGGCGTCAGGGGGCCGGCTTCTAGATGCCATCTTCAAGCCGAGCGACGGACCTGCCGTCTGCACCAAAACGGGCCACTTGCAGGACGGCATGGGGCTGTTCCGTCCGCAGGGGGTCTTGAAGGCTATCGTCATCCAGGCTGCGACGCACTCCGAAGAACAGCCAATGGGTCAGACTCGTATGGGCTCAAGGGCTCGCTGCTGACACCCCTGCAATGTACTCCATACCGAGTGAACCATATTACTGTGCTCCGTAGTCGTATAAGTGACAAGGTTCGTAAATTAGTTGCCCACCTCTGTGTGTATGTGTAGCAGCGCAGCGTTGCCTAGCCGATCACCTGCCCAGTCAAGATAGCCACGGTTTATCTCTAACGTTAGTGGCACATTCAATAGCTTACCAAGTTTCTATACGAGTAGGCAGTATATACTGTACAGCTATAACCCACCAACGGCGGTTATTTCGTTAACGCTATAGTAGCAGTAGCATTATTTGGGACGAAAGAACACACCAAAGACCATGCAAAGGCATACACAACGCTAGTGCTCAAGATACTTTGGTTTGTACTCGTAAGACTAGTATGTAACTCCATAAAAGTAGGCAAGTGGCTCTACGAGTCGTTGACCAGTGAAATTTTGTTGAGGAAGATCGGACACGCATAAAACATCATGCGCAGCAATGACAAGGAAAGCTAGGCCCCAGGGCTCAGCAGGGCTGCAAATGATTTCTTTTTTCGAGCAGAGGAGGAGGGAGAAATCAGGTAATGGCCGCGAGCATATCACTTCTTCTAGCATGATAGCACGAGCAGTAACATGGGTGACTCAACAAGATTGCACCTTTGATTAAACAACAAAAAGCCCGTCAAGAACATGCTGTGTCGTTTTGAGGACTGTTTCATGATGCAACGGCTCTTCGTGATCAGTTTTTACAGAACTTCGAAACGGATGAGCTATTCAGAATAGCGTCATGGTTCGTAAAACTGAAGTTAATTCTTTCAGACTGAGTTGTCCCTGTACGAAGGTTTGGCCGATAGAAGGAGTGGTGTACGAAGCGTCCGATAAAATCTGAACGAGATATAACGACGCCTCTCCCCTTTCCCCAAAATCTACGAGCCGTGGAATTAGTGCCATGATGATGCAATTGCTGCATTCAAGTCTGTGGCAAATGGTGGCTGTTGCAGTACGGTATTAACGCAAGACACAGTCAAGTATGGTGTGCTGAAGGAGTATCCTCCTGCCCGGGAAAGCCTGAGCAGTATGATGTCTTGACTAAGTATCCAGCATTGGATAAATATTTCAAGCGGAAGAGTTTGACTTGCTCTGGCTCGATAACTAAATACGCGTACAGCACCTTGCGCATCACGGTACGAGCGTTGCTCATCCGGACAGCAAGGAGCTTACCCTGAACTCCATAGGCAATTGGCACATGACCGGGCAATAGGGATGGGGCCCGCTTGCGATGCACTTCAATCAGAGTATTGTTCTGTGCATATTCTAGCGTTTTGAGTTTTGCAAAATATAGCAAGTTTCCTCTCCGGGTTGCAGGTCGATGGTATTGCACAATCAATGAGTATCCCCATAGTTGGAATGGCTGAATATGTATCTCCACTTGGTCAAGCAGCTCCAGCGCCTGAAAGCGAAGGACCCCAGAGGCAAGTCATGAACCCATGTAGCTTCGTTAAGGCAGTAATGAAGTGCCCGCTGACGTGCTCTCACAAACGGGTCGTACCACACACCTCAGGAGAGAGGTTAACAAGCATGAGTCGCATCATCAGGAGACAGAGGAAGAAGGGTGGCTCAGCACTCTCGACCCAGCATCGACGTATGCCTCCTCAGCAGTCCAAAATGTGGCGGCGGCGTACGCTCTATACGGACACGCTTGGTTTAATGCTAGAGGCTAGACAGTGGCAGGTGATGCCTACTGTACCCCGTACGTACACGTTGGATCGGGGCCTGGCTGCAGCCACACGACAAGTCACCTTCACAGTCGCATCAGTCACATCAAAGGCTCATTGACAGTCAGATTGTATGAGCATGGCCATTTATCGCGGTCTACTGTCAACGTGAATGGAAGCGGCACACAGAGGTTGTCGCTAAAAAGTTCATTCATTTTCCGTGTCCTGAAACCGGCAACACCTTGGAACCCGAAACCCCAATGCATCATGGATATTAGACAGTTTAAATCTTGGTGGCAGCCTCCAGAGCCTTCTGCTTCTTCAGGATGCGCATCTGGGCCTTGGCGCCCATGATGCCACCGCCCCACTGTCTCCGGGCCTGCTCGTGCTTGTCCATGAAGCCATCCTTGACGGCAGAGACCAGCTTGGACAGCTCGTTCTTGTCCTCGGATCGCACCTCGGTGAGAGCCAGAACAGCGGCAGTCTGGAAATCGGTCAGTAACGTCGACGAGAACCGCGTGCATTCATGTGCAACTGACCTTCTTGTGGACGACAGTGCCCAGGCGAGCCTTGCCCTTGACGATGGCGTAAGGGACGCCCATCTTCTTGCACAGGGAAGGCAGGAAGACAACCAGCTCGATGGGGTCAACATCGTTGGGGATGAGGACCAGAGAAGCCTTCTTGTTCTCGATCAGGCCGACAACGTGGTTCAGGCCGTACTTGACGGTGTAGGGCTTCTTGCTGACGTCCTCCTTCTTCTTGCCCTCCTTGACGGCGGTAGCCTCCTTCAGGAGACGCTCCTTCTTCTCGGGCTTGGTCTCAGGACGGTACTTGTTGAGGAGCTTGAAGGCCTGGGCGGCAGTGTTGCGGTCGAGGACGTGCTGGAACTGCGACAGAGCAGGGGGGACCTTGAGGCGCATCTGCAGGATCTTCTTCTGGCGCTGCAGACGGACGTACTCGGGCCACTTTACCATGCGCGACATGTTGCGCTTGGGCTGGATGTCCTGGCCGATGCCATAGTTTCGGGGACGCTTCTCGATGAGAGGGTTCTGCACGCACGTCGTCAGCTTGGAGGCCGCTGCGGATCGTCGGGAGAACGAGTACACACCTTAGGGGCCTTCTTGGAGCCAGCCTTTCCCTGAGGGAAAGGGGCGGGGGCCACCTTCTTGCCGGTCTTGGGAGGCTGTCATTGAGAAAAGAAGACATCAGCGATTTGCTCAAGCCAAAAAGTCTTCTCTGAACTCTAGTGAGCGCACGAGTGGCATTTCAGCACACATCGCGTCTCCAGCCAAGTCTTCACCCGGTCCACGAGGGACGTGCAGGCGGAATTTCCAACAGGTCGCAAGCGACGCTGCGGATCAATTTGCGTTTTCACGCAATTGACTCACGAGCTGTGGCCATTAGAGTCTTGATGACTAGCAACTTACCATCTTGTGTCGTTGGGCGGCGGCTCGGTACTGAAGAGCAGAGTCCTTGATGCCGAAGCTGATGGGGTTGCGAAGAGAACGAAAGAAAAGGTGATTTCTGGTGGTGGGTAAAAAAATTAGGGCTTCGTGTGCCACATTTGCGAATCTGCCCCACAAGTGGCGCGCATCTGTTGTGGCTGGGTCGAGCTTATCACGTGATATAGAAATGCGGTCTTGGGGCGTCGAGTCAGTGACCGCAATCAGACCCCAGGTCGAGGTTGGCTGGTGTAAGGTTCTGCAGGCCAGCCTTGTTATTCAAGACTCTTTAGATTTCATTGGAAATCCTACCACGGCACCGTTTTTTCCAAAGTGCGACTCTCTCCTCGACACTTGGAAGCCACTCTTGCTCGAGATCATAGCATCTAACTGGAGTTCGGCCAGGCTTCAGGGACACCTCTCGCGAGGCGTTGCACCTTAACATGGCACCTGCATTGTGTATGCGGTGCCATGACAAGAGAGCCGTCGTCAAGAGACCAAAAAACCACCATAAAGTATGCCGAGAGTGTTTTCTCGCTATATTTGAAGACGAGGTCCACCACACAATTGTCTCCTCTCAGCTGTTTCAGCCAGGAGAAAGAGTGGCTATTGGGGCATCGGGCGGTAAAGATTCTACCGTCTTGGCCTCAGTTCTCAAAACGCTCAACGAGCGGCACAGCTATGGCTTAGATCTGGTCCTGCTAAGCGTCGACGAGGGCATCAAGGGATACCGGGATGACTCACTAGAGACCGTGAAGCGAAACGCGACCCAGTATGAGATGCCGTTACAGATAGTCGGCTATGACGAGCTCTACGGGTGGACCATGGACCAAGTCGTGGAGACTATTGGAAAGAAAGGCAACTGCACGTACTGCGGCGTCTTTCGTCGACAGGCGCTGGACAGGGGCGCCAAGATCCTCAACATCAAGCATGTTGTCACCGGTCACAACGCCGACGACGTGGCGGAAACAGTCTTGATGAATCTCCTCAGAGGCGACCTGCCCCGGTTGTCGCGGAGTACCAGTATAGTCACCGGAAGCTCGGCCAGCGAGGTCAAGAGAAGCAAACCTCTGAAGTATGCTTACGAGAAGGAAATCGTCTTGTACGCACACCACAAGAAGCTGGACTATTTCAGCACCGAATGCATATACAGCCCGGAGGCATTCCGCGGAACGGCGCGGAGCCTCATAAAGAGCCTGGAAAGAGTTCGACCAAGCGCCATACTGGACATTGTCAGGAGCGGAGAGGATATGGCGAGGCTCACGCCGGACAAAGGGCAAGGAGCTTGCGGCTGTGACGAAGGCGAAGGAGTGGGAGGCTGCGGGTCGGCGAACGGCCGATCCTCGGGGTCCGAACTCGCGCAGATGGAGGCAAGCCTCAAGAGCCGTCCTGGCCACGAGGGCCTGGAGACGGAAATCGCCGCCAGCGAGGCGTCAAAAGGGGATGGATCAGTGAAGCTCCCCGTCCGACATCGTCGGCCGAAGGAGCACACACCTGCGCCGCTGCAAACTCTTGGACGGTGTATCAAGTGCGGATACATGTCTAGTCAGGATATGTGCCAGGCATGCACGTTGTTGGAGAACTTGAACAAGAATAGGGCAGATATTGCGATATAATACAATACGCCTTCCAGCCCATCAGTCTTGCCATGTCGCGAGTGCAGAACGTATCCGGAGCAGTGCACGATTCTTCATGACGCAGAATCCGTAGTGTTCTTTCTCTTTCGCCCTGGCCGAAGACGGTTACCAATGCCGTCTTTATATATGTACACCTTCGTCCCAATGCCACGACGGAATGGCGCGAACACGCTTCCCTTCGATTGGGCTCTATGTGAATCGTTTCTCCAGCTGGTGAATAGCATGAGCACACTGAATTAAGCAGACGGAGCAATTGTCGTATGGAGCTTACCTTCCACCCATTGCTCAGCTCAAACCCCGCGGGTGCCTCTGGCCCGTCGGTCTGCCCCCGTAGTGTCCCGGTGAGTCTTCGATCACGCTCCATCACTTGACGCAATATTTGTTAGCTTCTTGTCGTGGTATTTCTCGTTCGTGCACGATTCGCAGTTCAAGAGAGCATCTTACTTTGCTGCGAGTCGTTAGTTCATCAATTCCGCACAGGTGAGGTTGGATAACTGACCCTATCCCACTGGTCCAGCGAGTATCGCGGACGCTTGCCCTCGTTCCGCCAAGTCTTGACGGCGGCAAGGCCGGTTCCAGTCACACCGAACATCTGGAAATGAATGAGCCACTGCCGTTCCCAAGCCAGGGCAGGATTTTGGCGTGCGTACGGTAATCATGATGGCGTAAGGAAGCAAAGTCTCGAAGGGGACCGGCATGGCTGCGTTGTGCCGCCTCTGCGGACTTTTAAACCTCTGTATGTGTCGGAGGCTGTACTCGTCGATTGCGGTCCGCTCGGAAGGAGGCGTCGTCAATTGGCGTTGCGCGGTCGCTTGACGTTGTATCGGAGCTAGATCTTGAATTGATGGTCACGACGCTCTGTTCGCACTTCGCGGGCGACCGCTGGATGCCTGAGGCGCCAAGGTCGTGCACCCCTGGCCCGATGGTACAGTTAGCGCCGCGCAGTTCTTGCACTGTGACTACTGCTAGACGCGTGGGAGCTTCGACTCCAAATGGATACGCTCGCACTGTAGAAGGGAGCTCCGCGACTTCTTGCCAACAGGCGACGGAAACGCGACCGATTGTCTCGCGCTGTCTGGAGTCATCACAACCGACTGCAGTGCATTTTGCGGCGCGTTATTACAGGCGCAAGGTACGTCTTCCTCTATTCCTTTGGCTCGCTTCCCCGCTAATTATCCAGGAAAGCAAGCGGCTTGGCCTCGTGGCTCGTGAACTGCGCCTGCAGCCTCGCGATGTTTCGAACTTGACACCCGCCACAAGCATCGGTCGCGACACTCTTTTGAGCCCGATATGCCCGGATTTGGGTCGAATCCTCCCTGTGTTCATTCTTGGCAGCAAGGGTAACAATGACGACCGCGCAGGCGATGGAGGAGGAGCTGCAGCAGAGTGTTTTGTTGTCAGACGACGCGGAATACGACACTGCAGACAGTGCTGCAGACAGCCAAACACGACATACAGGTCGCAAGCACAAAGGGGCATCGATAAACCCCACACATTCCGGCGCGGCAGGCGTCTCTCGTGACGACGGCAGTGACGTGGACGAGGAGCTGAGCGACCGGGACGCATCTGGAGAAGAGATCGACGAGGAGATTGATGAGGATGCATCTGGCGAGGAAGACAATGATCTCCTGGCTCAACAGATAATAGTCGGAAACGTTGCGCGTGTTGAGGTCGACGACGACGAGGGCGACGACGACGACGTTGACGACGAAAATGATGAAGATGCGGAAGGAGACGAGGATGAACCCAACGAGGGCGTGGGAGCTGTTAAGATCAGACCTGGGGACTCAGACGACGAAGACCTGGAGAGCGATGTCTCGGACTTGCCAAGTGCCCCCGAAGAGGAGTCAGACGAGGACGAAGCAGCTTGGGAAGATGGAGACGGAGCCGAAGGGGATGAGGACGAGGATGAGGACGAGGATGACGATGCAACGCCGTCCAACACCTGCATGTTTTGCAAGCAGGATGAGGAAAATGACCCCAGTGAAGACTTTGAGGCATTCCTTACCTGTATTAGCTGCGGCGAAAATGGTTTGTGCATTCTCCAACTGGTACGGAGGTCCTGGCTAACTGTAGCAGCCCATCAGCAATGTGCCCGTGGCGCGGCGGCCATGAGCGAGCAGAACCGTAAGTAGCTTGGTTCTCTTTAACAACTTCATTGATTCAGCCCTCTGACCTATTATAGATGCTCAAAAATGGAAATGCCCGGAGTGTTTCGCTGGAGACTCCGATCTGGACGATGACGAGGATATCGACATCAAAGACGATATAAGTATTGATGGAAAGCCACGGCTTTTGTCGCACGATCCAGATGCGGCAAAGCGGTCCCGGCACAGCAAATCTCCAGTTGATCGATCCTTGTCCAACGCGGGCGTCCTTGAGGGTGACATGCCCAATGGGGCCCGAGCGTTGCGGAAGAGGAAGACTTCGTCCGCTGAGGCAGATGAGGCTGTCGGGTCCCTTCCAAGGAAGCGACGACGGAACATATCAAGCGAGCTGGCCTCTCAAGATGATGGAGCCGCCGACCAGTCTATAGCCGCTAGCAGGGCATCCAGAGCACTGCGGCTCAAAGCTCAACCCCCACCACCGGTCACCATTGAGAAGCGATCACGCACGTCCTTGGTGCTCAAAATCGAGGTGCGACCAGGCAACCTCAAAGAGATTCTCTCTCGACGGAAGCGGGACAGGAGGCGCGGTGGCGGAAGCAGCGGCAACGTCGGTGCTGGTGCTGTAGCTTCAACCCCGAGGCCTGCTCCGCCGCCGCGTTCCACGCCCGCTCGACCAAGTGTTGTGCTGACTCCTGCTGCTCCACTTCCGACTCCATTCACCTCCGACTTGTATTCCCAGCCCTTTTATTCCTTCTTCGACAGGGAGACCGACGATGCGAAGGGGAAGCCTTACGGCGGTATATTGAGCGAGATGGAAGCGGACACGTCAAAGACACTGCCGACGCTTGATGATCGCAAGAGGTTCGATCACGCCAAGCAGAGGGCCGAAGATGAGTGGCGAGCTCGCGTCCTCGCCATGCAGGCGGAGGCGGAGGTGCCAGCACGCAGGCACAAGAAAGCAAACGAGAACGCGAGCCAAATCGAGTGCATCGAGTTTGGCGGATGGGAGATCGACACGTGGTACGCGGCTCCTTACCCGGCCGAGTACAGTAGGAATCGCGTTCTCTACATCTGCGAATTCTGCCTAAAGTACATGAACTCCGACTACGTCGCCTGGCGACATAAGCTCAAGTGCGCTACCAAGCACCCCCCCGGAGACGAGATATACCGCCATGGATCTGTGTCCATCTTCGAGGTTGATGGCCGGAAGCATCCAGTCTACTGTCAGAATCTTTGCCTCCTGGCAAAGCTCTTCCTCGGCTCGAAGACACTCTACTACGACGTGGAACCATTTTTATTCTATATTCTTTGCGAATACGACGACTGTGGCTACCACTTTGTCGGATACTTCTCCAAGGAGAAGCGAGCAAGCAGCCAGAACAACGTGTCGTGTATTTTGACGTTGCCGATCCACCAGAGAAAGGGTTACGGTAACCTTCTGATTGATTTCTCCTACCTTCTCACCAAGGTTGAGGAGAAGACTGGCTCACCTGAGAAGCCGCTGTCGGACATGGGTCTCGTCTCCTACCGCAACTATTGGCGACTAGAGCTATGCCGATATTTCCTGCGACTCGCAGAAGGAGGCAATCATCAAAAGAACGGGCTCAGCGTCAAGCAGATTTCTGATGACACGGGTATGACCGCCGACGACGTTGTCTCCGCCCTGGAAGGCCTTCGGGCCTTGGTCCGTGACCCTCAGACGCACTTGTATGCCTTCCGCATGGACTTGGACTACTGTCGACAATACGTTGAAAAGTGGGAATCAAAAGGCTACGTTAGCTTGAAGCCCGAGGCTCTCGCGTGGACGCCATATGTCATGGGTCGGAGCAACGCCGTCAACTTCGAACTTGGCCCACCCATCAGCACCATCGCGCCTCGAGAGGATGACGAGGCTAAAGTTCAAGAAGGCGTCAATAGCGTTGGCACAGAATCACAGTCGTTAGTCAACGGCGATAGCAAGGGAACATCGCAGCAGGAATCCGCAGTCGTGAGCGATACAGAAACCCCTGCTGGCGCAGAGTCGGTCGATCCTATGGAGAGGGTCGCGCCTGAAGGCAAGGAGAACGAAGACCCGGCGGACCAAGTGATGGAGGATGCAGACGTGGACCCTATCAATTGGACTGCGCCGTACAAGGAGATACCGCCGACGCGTTTCGAAGTCTTTCCTCCAATCGCCGGCAGTCGCCGACCAGAACGAGCAAGGCCGAGTGTAAGCCGCCCAGTCGCTCCCCGTCCTGTCACCAGCGTCCCGCGTCCACGACCGAAAAGGTCTTCAGGCAGCAGCAGCAGCCGGCGCCCGGCTTCGAGCCGTCCTCGTAGCACATCACGCCGTAAGACGGGAGGGACTGGTCGTGGACCAGGACGATGGCCCAAGGGAACGAAGAAGTCTGACTATGGCAACGCCGATAGCGGGCCAGGTCTCCCTCCGGGATGGAAAGAAAAGCAAGCCCGCCTTCAAGCAGAAGCCAAAGGAAGAACCTTCAGCGCAGGGGCTCTCGCGATCGAGGAACCCGCGAAAGACGAGGTGCAGGTTGCCGTAGCCAAATTCTCCACCAACGGCGAGATCGCAAACGGCAAGTCAGACGACAACGGCGGCAAGGGGATCGCGGGGAAGCAGGACGTCGGCATTGACGCGGACGGGGGGTCAGAGGCGGCCGATATGGACATGGACGCTGAAGGGGAGGACGAATAAATGATTTTTTAATGCGAGGAGCGGGAAAGGTAGCCAACCTGCAGGTCTGTTTCCGGCGAATGGGGTACGGCGTCGGGCTGATATACCTTTGCAAGCTCTGAGATGATTTCTTGGCCCACGGATGTACGAGTAAGGAGCTCGCAGCGTAGATAATTGATACCAAGACGATTGCCGAAAAGGACAGAGCGATGCTTACTTCATTTGGTTCCATTCTGACAACCAGTGAGCCTTTGTTCGACCGCAGAAGGGATTCATCTGCGAGTGCAACCGGCGCTCAGGAGAGTGCGGAGAGCACCTCCAGCTTTCGCCAGGATCGCTTCATCAAATCTTGATTCGACGTTGTTGTGCCTGTTCAGTCAAACTCGAAGCGTATCCTATGGGGGAGACGAGCTTCGAGATTAAGTACTTGCCGCACTGGCCCAACATTGCCGTTGAAATGAGCTCGCAACGCCAATGCTGAAGCACGCCACAGCCCGAGGATATCACGTATCGGTAGAAATACCCAGCAGATGGTGGCAGACCTATGACTCAAGCATATTTGAATAGTAATTCCACGCACGCCGCGCTGATAATACCCTGAACCCTATATCTATGCCGAAAGTCCCAGATGCTATTTTACAATGATCAGTTCGTCATCGTCGTCATCGTCGAGAGAAACTTGTCTCTGCGATATGTCCATGCCGAGACTCTCCCGGCCGGCCTCGCGAATGCCTTTCTCCGTCACGAACCTCGTCTTCTTGCGCACGGGCGACTTCGCCTTTGCGCCCGTGTGCAGCTTCTCGCCATCCTTCATGCTAGACAGCTTGTTTTTCAAGCTGCCGCCCCAGCCGTACGCCGACGACTTGGCGCTGCTCACCGTGGAGCTGGCTTGGGAGCTCAACGGCCGCTTCCGCTTGATTGGGCTGAGGTGGATCATCCGATCCTTGCTGAGCAGGCCCAGGGATAGGGCATCCGTTTTTCTTGCCTCGTCCGTGTTGTCGCCCGAAGCCCGACCCTGACTGGACGTACCAGGGGCTCCATCGTCTGCCTTTCTCTGTCCGCCGTGCTGCATATACTCTTTCCCGGCGGCGTGACCGACGCGGCCCAGCGTCTTCATCATTTCGCGCTCTTTCTCCTTCGCCTCTAAGCTTCTCTTTAGAAATTCCTTCCTCTCCTTGGTATCTGCAGGAGCTCGGTCCTTGCCGTCGAGGAGATCCGATGCGCTGAACGTTCTTGATGCATACCACTGTGTCTTTGTGTCCCAATCGTAGTTGTCTGGACCCTTTGTCTTCCCATTCCACTCCTTGGAGGGGTCCTTGGTTTGTCGCCTGGCCCGATCGCCAAAGCCGCTGGAGTTAACCTCCATTCGTGTGGAACGTTGCTTGCGAATGGCTTCATTGGAGTGGAACTCGCAAAACTGAGTTCGCTTCTTATTGACCCATGAGCCGCAAGTATCGCCGTCCTTTCGCACAGACTGGCAGGACCCCAAGTCGCGCGCCGCCCCAATTTCGAGTATCGTGTCCTCGTCCGAGTTGATAACAAGGCTGAAGCGCCCCGTGTCCTGCCGCCCGGGTGGAGGTGGCATGACGCCCGGGTTGAGAATTGCCACGATGGTCCCCGGGGTAAGCTTCCAGAATCTTGTGAAACCAGAGTTGAAGAGGAACAGATCCAGCTCCATGTCCAGGTCGCAGAGTGTCATAACCATATACTTGCCCCGATCTTCACCTTTCGCCCCATTTTTTGCTGCCGTGGCCTTGTGCGCGCGAGGGTCCGACTTCTTCGCGACGATGGCAAAGACGACAATGTCTTGTTCGACGTCCGGCAGGGCGAAGTCAGGAGCCTTGACGTCGCGCAGCAGTTCTTTGACATTGACGATTTTCTTTCCAGAGACGTGCCGTGCCAGCACTCGATGAGGGAGGATGCGTCTCGACAAATGAAAACACGAATAAGGCTCAAAGGACGAGGACTCTTCCTCCTTCTCGGCGCTCAGCGGCGTCACGCCTTGCGATCCGGCTTTGGCATGGGCGCTGGATTCGCCCGTGTCAGAATGTGAGCGGAAACTCGGGGCGGTATTGCTTCTTGAGAGCTGCCCTGACGGCTTTCCCCTGGAAAGGATATCATCGCGAGAGAAGGTGGGGGCTTTCAGCGGCTCGTCTGGGATTTCGACTGCGCGTTGCTTGAAGGTCTCCATTTCCTGCTTCCCAATCCCGAAAGCGTTGGTCCTCACTTTCCGAATCTGCTGTTGCCTCTCAGCTCGAAATGATTCTTCTGTCCTCGCCGAGGCCAGTCTTTCGTTAAAACTCAGAGGTCTGGGGGCGGATGCGGTCGCAAGGCCAGAAGACCTCGAGCTCTCCAGGTATCCCTTGCTCTGCAACACCTGGCGTCCTGTTGCGCCATTATTGCTCGGGGCACGTTTGAGCGAGACATCCTTTGCTCTAAGGCCCTTGTCGATGCCCAGCAAGACCCTGCTAGGGGACGTCTGATGCTGAGGCGCCAGAATCTTCCGGACAGGAGATGCAGGAACCTGTATCTGGGTCCGGGAAGCCAGCCGAGGAGTGTCATCCGCAGCTGGCGTGCCGCCTCGATTCATCCGGCGTGTGTCATTTGCCGGTGCGGCAAGATACGATTGAGACGGCTCCCCACCATTATTTTGGGGCACGCTATTCTCCTTATTCCTCGCATTCTGCAGCTTCTTCAGTCTCAGGCGAGCCTGTATCTCTTGTAGCTTCAACTGCAGTGTCTCTTCGTCATCGTCATCGTCGTCGTCGTCGTCGACTAGCGGAGCCGAGAGCCTGTTCCCAGGCGAAGAGCCCCGAGCCGATATCGGTCGAGGATTTCTAGAAGGCGAAGGCGACGGGGATGTCCGGTTCAGCATGCTGCGGTAGCGTTGCCGTCCGCCTGGCGTGCTCAGCAGGGCTTCGTGGGGCGATCGAGGCGGCCATTGCGGCTCTGCATCTGGAAGCATGTTAGTGGCGCGAGCTGAGCCGAGCCGGAGAGAGGAGCCATCCTACCTGGAGCCATCCTTGGAGGCGCACCCAGCTCGCGTCAGCCAGGTACCAAGCCCGGGCAATCAAAAAGACTGCGACGGCGCATAGCCGCAAGCCCTGTTATCGCCCAAGAGCAGTTGGGGCCTTGAGACACCGGCTTGTCGTTATGGGGGAGACTTGTGCAGCGACGGTCCGGGAGAAGACGCCTGCCAGGCCTCGGCCCGTTGGTTATCAAAATGCTGCTTCCAAGGTGGTAGAAAGATTTGTGCAAATTCGGCCGCTGCGCGCGGTGCTGGATACGGTGAAGCGAGGTGTTGGAGCTGCATGTCGAGAGTGGAGCCGCGACGCGCTTTACGCGTGCGCACCCTGGCTCCAGCGCGTCGGCCACTTGGGCACCTTGCCAGCTTACTGGAGCAACTACACCACGCCCAATGTTGGCCGACTGCACATAGGCGCTCTCTTCCTCGCGCCAGCAAGCCTCCAGATTCTCTCATTGGCATCAAATAGCCTACCCAAAGACGCTGTCCACTCCGCTTCGAATGTCTAGCTCGTGAGCCGTAGTTCATCTGGACCTCGGCTGCAGAGAGCGTCACGATGCCTCGGACCAGATCAACCAAGGCGAGCAGCGCGGCCGCACCAGAGGCTGATGCGAAGAGCACGACATCCAAGTATGCGCTGACGCCGAAGGATGGGCCCCCGCCAAAGCTGTTCGTCTTGCCCAAGGCGGCGACGCCGGAAGCAAAGATCGTCACTCTGCCCAACCCGAGACACGGCCAGCCAGCGCGCTACCTGGTTTGCCCAGAAACGGGCATTTACGAGTTCACCAAAATTGCCGCACCGAATTCAACACCGCGGAGTTGGCTTGTCGAGACGCGTGCCGCCCCGGTCGAGAACGAGACGAAGGGCGACTCCCCAGAGGTCCAGGCCCAGGTCATGAAGAGCGCCGATCTGTTCATTGCGACGGCAATTGACCCGCTGTTCCTCGTGCTGCCGGCCCTGGCAGACTCCCGAGCGTCAAAAGGATCGGAAGACAAGAGGCGGCTGTTCCTGTCGAGCGACGACCACTTCGACAAACTTCCCGAGGAGTCTTCCCACCTGTCTGAAATTCTGCGATGGGACAAGACAAGGCTCTTGCTTGAAGGCAGGATGGCGGCCATCTGTGACACCGTCGAGGCAGGCGACGAGAGCATGTTTCGCTTGAGCGAAGCGAAGCTGTTGACGACAATCGTCGATAAAGCCAAGCGGATGAGCGACGGCGGGCTGCCGCCTAGCTTGGAGGACAAGTTTGTCAAGACGGCCTTGGAGGCGCCGACTCTGCTCCAGAAGCGAGACATCACTGTCAACGAAAGTCAAGTCTCCGAAGCCGCCGAGTCGGAGGTGTCAACACCGCAAACCGAGTCCACCAACTCGCAGTCCGCGGCCACGTCACTTGCTTCGCAACCGTCCACTGCGGCCACGTCGTTCGCAGACGACGGATTGGCTGCCGATACAGTCACGAGCACCGTGGAAGCTTCGCCGGACATCGTCAAGCTCCAGCGGTTGCGGGTCGCATTCGACTTCATCTGCGCGAGTTACATATCGCCGGCCATTGCCGAGCAGCTACAGCAGCAATTCCTCAGCAAGGACGCGAGCCCCGTTGACTTCTCTCCGCTGGACAAGTACCTTGCCAAGGTCGCTGAACTACGCGCGGAAGCTCTGGCTACGAGGTCGATCGTGTCGGACTTTTCTCGAAAGAGAGGGCTCGACGAGGAGCAGGACGAGGCCCGGCAGGAGAAGAAGCGGAAGCTAGAAGAGGAAAAGAAACGAAAGGCGAACCAGAGCCGCGGCGTCAGGGATCTCAAGAAGGTCAACACGAGCGGGATGAAGAAGATGAGCGATTTTTTCAAGCCAAAGTAATGGGTATCTAGGCGTCATGACGGAATGGGAACGGGGAAATGGAAACAAAGCAGGTTACCTCGCTGCCCTAGAGCGCACTCTGCCAGTACCGGTTCCTCTGCCAATACCCGATGTACCGCGCGTACCAGGCACCCCGGAGCTGCTGGTCGCCGACTGATAGCGTGAGCTCGTGGTGGCGCCCCTCGAGACGGCTCTGCCCCGACCGACGGCTCCTCGGGTCCTGGACGCCCCGCGAGCCCCCCGAGGCGGATTCGATGGCGCCAACCTCCGTCTGTCTTCCTCCTCCTCGCGGCGCCGTCGCAGATCCTCTCGCCTCTGTTCCTCCTCGGCGGCCTGGCGCTCGGCGGCCCGCTGCCTCTCCAGCGCCTCTGCTTCCTGCTCCGCGATGTCCTCGGTGGCGCCCTTCCAGCCGGGGTGGAGGACGAGCCGTTGGTTGTGTTCGGTCTGGGACAGGATGCGCGTCCAGGAGTTGAGCAGCGTCGAGGCGTTGGCGACGGTCTTGGAAACAATCTAGAAGGATTAAACTTCAGGGAACGGCTGGCTGCCTTGGCTTCGATGCTCGTACCTGCATGTTCCCACCAGCCCGTCCCAGGGTCGCGAGGACGCCCTCGATGGACTCGTTGATGTCTCGAACTCCTTGCAGCTCCTTCCGCAGGGCGGCCTCGCGGTCGACGGGCTCCGGCTGTCTGTCGTGGCCGGTCGGCGTCTTTGGGGTTTTGGGTGTCTTGGGCGTCTTGGGCGTCTTGGGGCGAGGGGCGTGGTGGTCGTCTTGACTCGGCGACGCCCAGATGTCTGACTCCGTGTGCTCCATGTCGGCTGCCATGGCGAGAGAGCCGGATGCTCGTGGCGTGTAGGGACCAAGCCGACGCGAATCACGCAACACGCAGTGTCGTGCGCCGGCGGAAGAGAGAGGTGACGCTGCGCAGCCGTTGGCGTCAGAAGTAAACTCCCATGCCGTCTGCACAATCGATAGGCCACCCGAGCTTCTCTGCGAGTGTCGGGCCGGCAAGCTCAATTCACCTCAGCTCGTGAGGGGCGCGGACAGGGTCGCTGAGGGGCCGCCGCGGGGCGCTGGCGACGGTGATTGGCGCGTGGTGGCGCGAAACCGACGCGTCCCGGGCGCGTGTGCCCCGCCTGCGAGCTCAGGTCTCAATTTGCACTGCGGTGGATCCCGTCTTCCGCTTCGGCAGGGGGCTGGTGCCGCCGCCCCAGTGCATTCCGCGGGCCCAGCCTCCTCACTTGCATGGGCGTCTGTTGACCCAAATCCTGTCCACTGCTCTTCCCATCGTCACATTATTCCCAACCACAATCAACCGTATCGCTTTTACCCGTCGATTTGCTCCGCCGTCCCACCCGCTGCCTCGAGCTAGACGCCCGCTGCGCATAGAGTGACGCCGCTTCTTATTCCTCTGCGACCGACGAATTTACTCGGCGCCTAAATACGCGACGCCGTCTGCTGTCGTCGCTCGGGCCTGGTGCTTCTCGAGCCCCCGTTTCTCGCCCGTCGACACGCCGAGGGGAGCGACCGCTTAGCATCGAAGGACGTCGCGCCGCGCAACAACACACGCCTTGCGCAGCATCACTGCGCTTGCTCTTCGACATGGCCCCTGATGCCGCGGGCGCCGTGACGCCGCCGCCGCCGACCGGCGTGCGAACGCCCCCGGCTCCTCGTCTGGGCTTCCACGACAGCTGGGAGCCTTATTCACCGCGCAAGTCGGCCAGGCTTTCTTCGCAGCGCGCTGCCAATCGCACGCCTTCGCCCCGCCCTTCACAACCGCGCAAGCAACCCGCGTCGCCGCGCCCGATCAAGAAGAGCCACACGCAGAGCATCGCCGCAATGGCCTCGCCCCTGCCCTCGCCGCGCAAGAAGCCCCATCCTACATCCGAAGCCTCTCGCCAAGTTTCAGGGACTTTGACGGCCGAAGGGACAGCCAGCGCCGCCGCCGCCCTGGGCCTCGACAACTCCAAAATAGCACAAAGGGCCCCCGCAACCTCCGTCTCGCGATCCGCCGGCATGCTGCCCACGCCTTCAAAGACACCTCAGAAGCCACCAAACGAGAAGACCGCCGCCGACATACAGTCGTTCGCTCGCAACCTGTTCGTGCCTGAAGAAGAAGAGGCCATGCCAAGCCCCCGAAAGCGCCGCGCCAAGAAGTACTCGGGCGTGACCATGGAGAGCTTCACCGTGGAGGAGGAGCAGGACCCTATTGAGATCTTTACCGACTCACGGGACCGCCTCCCCAAGAAGGACCAGAGCGCCGAGAATCCGTTCTACGGCGATGCGGCCGTGCCTGAGCCAAGCAAGCGCAAGGGCAAGCGCCGACTGGTCAAGATACCGGGGGAGGGTGCCCAGTCCATCGAGGATGCGTCTCGACGCGAGGATGGAATGGTCTACGTATTGTGAGTTATTTGCCAAAACGCCCGTCTTCTTGCCATTTACTGACTGTTCTGTTTAGCCGTGGCAAGAAGTTCTTTCGCAAGTTCTCGGAGAACGATGACACTGTGCCAGAGGAGCACCAGGCTGCCGCAAACGGCGAGCTCGAGCTTACTCGTCCGCTCACCCGCTCTTCCGTCAAGCCTCGACTGCTCTTTCCGACGAACAAAGCAGAGGTAGCCGACGACGATGGAGAGGCCGTGACTGATGTAGAAGACATGTACATGGGAGATGAAGATCCTGTGCCGCAGACGCCCAAGAAGGCTCACACCGAATCAGCAAAGACCCCAGAGGCGCCCAAGTTTGCGCCTGTCTCGCCACCCGACACCAAGCGGACGACGCGCTCTACGAACAGGCTGGCGGGCGAGGGAACGCCGATGAAGAGCTCATCCGGGCGCAAGAGCCCGTTCGACTCTTGGCCACGAACAAAGGAGCACAAGCCCGCAGCCGCACCGAAGCGGCAGGGAGACGATCTAGCTGCGGGCAGCACTAAGCGAACTCGTTCCTGAGGGTAGACTTGGCTTGAGAGCGATACTTCTTTCTTTTCTGTTTAATGGCTTTGGAGGAACACAATTTTGCGATGGCATTGGCTGCGGAACGAGTCTAGCATGGCGATTCTGTTGGGATGTACAGTCCGAAACAACTGCGCTGCTGGATGTGGATTCTCTTCGCTCTTTTTCGCTCTTTGTATCAGGAACTGCAAAGGAAGCCGGCTTTGATCACGGCGTTGGGACGGACGGTGCGCCTCGGACATACTCAGATTGAGCGCTAGGGAAACCCAGGTAGATTGACTTGATAAGGCATCCTGTTTACTCGAATCTGTTGCTTGGAGCGTGATCGAGTGACGTGCGAAGTAGCCCGCAGCACGCGCGAGAAGCCCGTTGCTGGCTGGCCGACGTAGCCGCCTTGGCTCGGCTGCCCCACGTTGCCCCCTCGTTCTAAAATCTGGACCTCACGGCTCATACAACCGCAACTCACCCGCTTCCATTCCGGGCTTGTGCTTCGCGGACAGAACAGGTGCTACGGATCGATTGAGCCGTCCAGCCCTCCGAGGCTCTGATAGTCCGCTCCAGACGGCTTGCGCGCCAGTCGCCCGAGTTGAACCTGTTCCGATACCGCTGAAGGGCCGCTCTCACCATGCACATCCTCGTCACCAACGATGACGGGCCGCCGTCGCCAGAGTCCTCGCCATACGTCCACGCCCTGGTCCAGCACCTCGAGAAGGCCGGGCACACCGTCTCCGTGTGTCTGCCGCACACGCAGCGCTCGTGGATCGGCAAGGCCCACATGATCGGGCAGACGCTGAAGCCGCTCTACTTCCGCCCGAGCGCCAACGTTCACGGCGACGACTCCGAGGGCACGACGCACCACCGCCCCTCGCCCGCGGGCGACGTTGATGAATGGATCTTGATCGACGGGACCCCCGCCTCGTGCGTGCAGATTGGACTGTACCACTTCTTCCAGGACAAGGGCCCCGTCGACCTCGTCGTCAGCGGACCGAACTATGGCAGGAACACGACGTCTGTCTTCGCTCTGAGCTCGGGTACGCTTGGCGGTGCCATGGAAGCCGCCGTCTGTAGGAAGAAGGCCATCGCGTTGAGCTTTGCGTTCTTCTCGCGGAACCACGACCCCGTCATCATCGACGCGGCGTGCCGGCACAGCGTACGGATCATCGATGCCCTCTACAAGCAGTGGCCCACCGACGGCAGCGCGGACTTGTACAGCGTCAACGTCCCGCTGGTTGAGGGCGTGGAGGGGCACAAGACTCTGTGGACCGACATGCTGCAGAACTACTGGGCTAGCGGCAGCACCTGCTTCCAGGAGATCGATGGCGAGTCGGGGGACGCCGAGGAGGAGGAGGCCCGCATCCGTGAAGGTCCCGGAGGCGAAGCTGGCGGCAAGGAGGTCTCGGGCGATCGCAAGGCGGGACATACTCACAAGCACTTCAAGTGGGCTCCGAGGCTCAACGACGTCTTTCAGAGCGTGGATGCGTCTGAGCCCGGCAACGACGGGCGGACGGTAAGGGAAGGCAACACAAGGTACGGTCTGAGGAGCTGTCCCAGAAATGACTTGGAAAACACTGACGCCCTCTCCCAGCATCACGCCCCTGAAGGCAAATTTCGCCCATGCCGAGGGTGCCTTTAGCAGGAAAGAATTCGAGTTGTGAGTGGCCCCCGGTTCGCCTTTGGCATGCAGTTTTGGTTTTCAGGCAGCGTGGACACAATGGTTGTGAAATGAGCACCGACGTCGTGGCATGTACTCTATGCAATGTTCATTT
Source organism: Albophoma yamanashiensis (assembly GCA_001600555.1). NCBI lineage: Eukaryota > Fungi > Ascomycota > Sordariomycetes > Hypocreales > Ophiocordycipitaceae > Albophoma > Albophoma yamanashiensis. The sequence continues at coordinate 1,416,099 of BCKH01000007.1, read as the reverse complement.
TCGGCCAATATATCATGTTCTTACCGACCTTTGTGGCAGCCCAACTCGTTTAGCGACGAGCACGAGATCGACTGAGGACTTGGCAATCCGAGGCAAGGAGGACGGAACGGGAGCAGCGCCGATTCGGGCCATTGTAGCCTACGAAGATCCCTACGTGCAGCCACTCATCGTGTCTGCCTTGAGGTCGCTTGTTCCCGCGGACAGACTGGACCTCGTCACCGAACTCCCGCCACACGAAGGCCTCTCTGCCTCCGGCCTGCTGCCCACGCCGGACGCCCGGGTCCTCCAGATCGTGCCGTACGAGTCCATCGACTTCGAGTTCGCGTCGTCGCACCCGCGGTCGTGCCTCGTCAACAGCTACGTGATCCGCAAGGCCCTGATACGCAAGCACTACCTGTCGACGACGGTCGACCACTGGGTGGCCAAGAAGCCGGCCTCGCCGCTCAAGCGGCACGTGAAGCGCAGCGAGCCCTTCGAGGTCGACTACGCCGAGTTCCTCGACGACGCGCTCGTCGAGGCCTTCGACCTGCGGGAGAGCATGGACCGCAACGCCGGCGCCGACGCCGCCGGCCGGGAGTGGTGGATACTGAAGCCGGGGATGAGCGATCGGGGCCAGGGCATCAGGCTGTTCAGCACCATGGACGAATTGCAGGGCATCTTCGACGAGTGGGAAGAGGAGCGCCCGGACAGCGACGATGAGGAGGACGAGGACGAGGAAGGCCGAGATGGTCAGGACAAGGATGGCGACTACATCACGACGTCCCATCTGCGTCACTTCGTGGCCCAGCCGTACATCCATCCACCGCTCCTCCTCGACGCCGACCCTCGCAAGTTCCACATCCGCACCTACGTCCTCGCCACGGGCAGCCTCACGGTCCACGTCTACAAGCACATGCTCGCCCTCTTCGCCGCGAAGCCCTACCTCCCGCCCTGGGAGCACTCCCCCAGCGACATCGACGCCTTCCTCACCAACACCTGCCTCCAGAAGCCCGCCTCCGGCGACGGCGATGCCACCAACAGCGTCCGGCGCTTCTGGTCCCTGCCGCTGCCGGCGGCCACCCTCGACGCCATATTCGCCCAGGTCTGCGACGTCACGGGCGAGGCCTTCGAGGCGGCCGCGCGGGCCATGCCCGTGCACTTCCAGACGCTGCCCAACGCGTTCGAGGTGTTCGGCCTCGACTTCATGGTCGACGCCTCGGGCGCCGCGTGGCTGCTCGAGGTCAACGCCTTCCCGGACTTCAAACAGACGGGAGGGGACCTGCGGGAGATTGTCGAGGGGTTCTGGCGCGGGGTGGTGAGGGAGGCCATGATGCCGTTCTTTGGCATCGAGAAGAGTGGTGCGGAGGGGGATGCCGATATGGTCAAGGTCAAGGAGGTTGATCTCGGGAGGCGGTGAGATGAGTTGATGGGCTCCGACTAATTAGAACAAGGCGTATAGAGCATTTCAAAATCGGGAAATCTCAAGTTTCTGGGACAACAACGGTCTGCATTCTCGACTGTACTTCGTAGACTTCTATGTTTCCTATGCCACACGCACTACCTATCGGTAATGCCCGCCACTTACGGAGTCGTGCCTGTCGATGTCGGCATGGCCGGTGAGCAAAGTTTGGCTTCACAGTGCATCTCATGAAGCAAAGCCGTGTCCCAGCAGCGTCTGGCAACAATGCCACTGCCAAGTAGGCCACTTACTCGACGCCAGACTCACTACACCGTTTGATCATGGATTCCAAGGCAACAGCCAGCGACATCGGAAGCTGTCGGACCTGAGCTGCGCCCCTGACCAAGCACAGCCTCGAGGGCTTGCGGCGGCGATTCACAACATCTCATGATCTCTGTAAACCTTAACCGCACCCGCGAGCTCCCCTCGCGGCACTCGATGTCCGGGAGGCAGCCCACGAGCTTGGTTGGGAAGTACCCTGTACTCGGCGATACATCCAAGCAACGTGGACGTCTCACAGCCTCGCCAGCAAGATTCCATGCCTGACTGTGTGCGATGAGCGTTTCGCCAAGAGATTCGCTGTCTGTCCCAACGGTGGCTTAGAAGCTGCCATACGATGTCGTGTCGCAAAAAGCCCCTCTCAAGGGGGAGCGTGCCGATACCACTTGCCTACAAGCGCCACTGTTGGTGTCTTACTAGCATCTCCGGGCGCACGGTTTTGGCACCATGGCGGTCGCCCGTGGACGGTGCTCGTCGCGGCAGACTTGCCTGTCGCGCTGTAGTTCCCGTCTGCTTTACCCGGGAGTGGCTGGAGACAACCGACGGGTCGCGTATCCGACCCTCACATGCTGCGAGATTAGCTATGGAGATGGAGGTCTTGGCGGGCGGCGCCCCTGGCTTGTGTGGCTTACTAGCACACAGGAAGCATTGTCAAGGCACAGGCTGCCCCATTTCTGAGCTTTCAGACAGAGGTCGGCGTTTCAGATGGCATTTTCATCCGTGCCGCTGGCCAGGATTGGAGTATTGTTGCCCACCGGGTGCAGCTCTCGATGATGCCCGTAGGAGAACAGCGACCGATCGAACCGCCGTGACTGGCCGGCGCGCAACCGCCGAGTGTCGGAAGTCGAGAAGTCAAAAGGGCACCCAGCACCACCAGCCTGGCTTTTGCCAAGACTTGCACTGCCCTCCTCGCAACCCCAGGCCGGCATCACGGCATTGAACGTCGCACCAGGAAACGTCGCCAGCCGTCCGGGGGCCATTACAGCGGGCAGCGGGGACGAGCCATCGCGGGACGAGCCTGTCGTTCCAGGAGCACGCACATAACCTTCTCGATACCGTGTCGGAAGGTGTCCAAGTATCGTACGTCAACGAATGGTTTAACGTTTGTCAAGGACGCCCGTTTGTCATAATGACCTTCTGGATCGGATTGAGGCTGAGCAGATGAATCGTGTCCAGAAGCGGAAAGCCACTGGAATATCCTCCGGCTTGGCCCCGCATTGGCACCAATGCTCGGACTGGTGCAGCACTCGCAGATAGCACTTCCATTGCCCTGGACGCAACCTCTCGAAGTCTGCTCATGGCGCAAACCCCAGCTTGTCGGGATCGGAGTTTTAACGCAGTCGCATGCCCGAGGATGCGGCTGGCCAGAGGTTGACAGAAAGTCAGCTGCTGGGCACCCAAGCCGACGGCTATCGCCGCAACCCGTCCATGCCCTTTGAAGCCGGCTGCCGGCGGCGCTGTGGATTTTGTTGCTATAAAGGCGCAGATATGACACAAGTGCCCGCGCCGCGAGAGCGTCTCCTTGCGACATATTCGTTACACAAGCAATCCTGATTGTCGTATCTTCTTGGAGCAGGGAGACATCGAGGGATCGGTCTCAGGGTTCTTGTCATAGAAAGCCAATATTTTTACTTTTCCGTACTCGTACCTTAGCTTTGACCAACGGGGCCAACCTCGTTGCGGTTGATTAGATCGGTGAGCTGTTGATGGGAACGAAACTCTTCGCCCACAACAGGCCTGTGATGTCACCACAGACGAGGCATTTCAGTGGTTGAACCGTACTCGGGCCCGAGGACGACAGAGAAGCGGTTGGATCTTCCAGTCGATTGCAAGTGAGCGGCCTTGATTTTAGATTGCTCATCGCCCGAGGCCAGTGATCAGCCGTTTGGCGGCTTGGCACTCGACGGACTCGTAGTATTGCCGGGGCAATAGTTGCTGCACGTCCACGGCTCAGCTGCATCCTCCGCAGCGCATCAACGCCGGCCTGCCGGTTTTTGTCTTTGACGAAATGAGGCAGTGCACTTTAGCTGCAGGGACAGATTTTGCAGGCCCCCTCAACCGCACTCGGTACGAAGATGGGCTTGCGAGAGTAACCGCATGTTCAGGAATAAGGTATGGAATGTACGGGGTCATAGTCTGCTGGGGCGCCATCTACGGCCGGTCGATGCGGAGTCGAGGCGTAAATTGGGTATGGCAGGGTACCTCGCCATAGTTATGGCCGGGAGGCGAGGCATCTCATCCGTCCTGAGCCGGAGCAACGGGCATCCGCTCATTTCTGTTCCTGGTTATCTGTTACTTGCGATCGCGATTCAGCAGTGGCAAGCAGCCAGCGAGATATACGAGTAATGCAGGCTTTGCTGCCGGGGCTAGCAAGCTACACGCACGAGTACACTTGCATGGCCATACTGGGGGCAAATTGCACTCGCCTCCATCGTGGTCGCCGACGTCTCCATTCAAGTGGGCGGTTAACAGATCAATCACGCAGTGGAGTTGATTGGCGAGCGAGCAGGGGTCGATCCAGTAACCCGGGAAGCGCCGGGGCGCATCAGAGTACGGTCGGCGCGCCGGACGTGCCTGAGAGGACCGGGATGAGGTGGTCATTCAAACCAACAAGGTAAAATAAAATAAATACGAGCAATCGGTTTCGCGCCAGATGCCTCTCAACTCGGCAAAGGCACAACTTCAGACCACCGCTCAGGCGGCGGCCGAGCCGGACCTGGTGGACCTGCGCAGGGCCGAAGGCGAGCTTGTCCCTGAGGCCTCATCTCCCGGTCTACAGGGAGGCACTGGCGGTACCCTCGGCGTGCGGAGGCTTCGGGAAAACGAAAAACGCTCGACGTGAATGGCCGGGTCGATGTGGATGAGGCGGGCTCGACACCGCCGCTATGCTCCATTTAGCGCCGTCAGCCGTAGCTTATTACTGTTAAGGTGTATGGGGGGTGCGGGAGGCCATGCTTCTGCCATGGATTCCCCCCGCAGGCCTGCTGAATCTCACCGGCGCGCCGCTGTCGAATTGAGATGGCTACGACAGGCGCGCGCGAGCAGCCCTGAGTCCTGGGAGCTTGTGGATTGTCATCTCCGAGAACCTGAGTCGGGGACGATTGGTTCACCGGCGTCACGACCGGCGGCCTCTGGGGTTGCAGACGATTCTGTGCGCCCAGCGCGCGTGGCCGCCATCGCCACCCGTCCGCCAGGTTCAATCGTACTCGTAACTCGCCCTAACTTGTGTTTCGTAGTTTGCGGTTTCGCAGCACCTAGTTGAACTCAGCAAGACGCTTGCAAATGCTCTAGGCAGGGCCTCTCCAGTCTCCGGTGTTGAGGCCTCACCAGTTAGTTGCACGGAACGTCGCGGAAGCCGGTTTCTGATATGCCACATGCCACCCCTCCAGTTAGCTTGCAATACTGCAAGTCGCCGCTTCGTGTGTCGCTGGCAGTTTGCGTTTCGCTGCCGCCCCGAGGTTTCGGACTGACGCGCCAGTCACAGTCGTGCATTGGAGCAGGATAGCCTGTAACTTGTAGCTTCTTCTTGGCGGCTTGGCGCCGTTCCAAACTACCTAACCTAGCAAACAGCCCGGTGGTGTTTCCACTGTGCACACACTGTGCGTTGGTGTAAATGGCGCAGGCTCAAGCCATTCCGCCAACCCAGACAGGCAGGAAGTGTAAAAACGCCCACCCAAGAGCAGCCAAGTACGCTCCACACGCTTCTGACAAGTGCTGCGCCATCTGGAGCGTGTCGCCCGAGGCCGCTTACACTGTCTCTTTTGCTTCCGCTTTGCAGGGCAGCTGCTCTGCCAGTTCATAGCCCAGTGCACGAGAGTCTGGGCTTGCGCAGTCTACTTCGTACTCAGTATTTAGAGAACTTCGCTAAGAAAAACAAGAACTCGTACGCATTGCTGCAGCCACAACGCCATCGCCTTCAGCCGCCGACCCCGTGACGTAATGGTGCAGCTCGCTCACTCTGCGAAGGCGAGGTAGGAAGCAATCTCGTGCGAGAAGGAGAAAAAGACTGGAATGTCAAGTGGCCATTGAATTCAAATATTTTGACGATGCAGCCTTTGCATTTGCCGAGGATGAGGGTGTGTTGAGAAGCTGCATTCATCGGCAATTCTGCTGAGTTCGTCTTAGTCTGCTCATGCAAAAGCTTTGATTTCGCCATCCGCACCTTGTCGAGACCAGACGAGACTTTTGGCCCATCAGCAAACCCCGGGGCATTTGGTTCATTTTCTGTTCAAAAATTCCCTCTTTAGTGCGGACATGTAACTACCCCTGGACGCACGCCATAGCATGGCTGCTGTTGAGTCAGGTATCGAATTTAGAAGGGTTTTTATTTTCGTTGAAAGACCCTCTGATACTCTTTCCTCTGTAGTGAGCAGTCCCATAGTCCTTTCCATTCATTTTGGTGCGTGTAGTGCTGACCGTGAGCTACAATAATCATTGGTCGCGCGGGATATACGAGGGATAGCCGTCTCGCGAAATAGCGAATGTCAATATCTCCTGGCACAGGTACCCAATGTATATTTCCAGAACATGGCTTCACACGGTAAACAGCCGTTAGCATCAGAGGCCAACCCTAATAGTGTCGATGCCGCCAGGGTCGAAATTGCCATTCAGGCTCCGCGGTTCCATGGTGGCATTATTGGACCAGTTGGCGATGAGCTGTACGGTGTATGTAAAGAGGTGGCCACATGGCAGAAGCGCCCGCACAGCCTCATGGAGCCCGGCGCATCATGAGACAAGCTCATCTTGGCGGCGGTGAGACGTCAGATTTCCACTGACACGTGCTCTTTAGATGTCGTGCACCGCCGTCTTGAGGAATAAAGCTGTCTGGGGCATATGCCCTCCACAGTGCGTACCTGACTCTCGACGACTCAGTAATTGCTGATTGAGAGATCCGTTCGGAACGAGATCTCATGGCTCGTCTGAAAGAAGCTTAGGCTTTCAAGCGGAGCAAAGCATGTCGGGCAGCTCAGCCACCTCATCGCGGGCGGGAAGCAACGAGCTTGGCGTACCTTTACGTACGACATCGCCACAGGAGGCCGCCAGTTGTACTCCGTACCGAGGGCAGCGCTTGGCGTCCGGCGGAGGCACCAGTCAGCTCACCACGGCTCGATTTGGCCACCTACGGGCAGCCAAGCCGGCGCGCTGCGAGCGTCGGGGAGCCAAGAGTGAGGTGAGGGCTGTTTTGTGGGTGCTCGAGCTGCTGTATCCTCTGTATCTGTGCCGACTGCACGGGAGGGCATGCACTGCGTCCAGCATGCACGTACGCGAGCCAGCATGGAATTGGCTCGCAGCCCAACCGCACCGTGCCCACTGAGGAGAACACACAATGCGCCGTGCCGCAGCGACGGCGTGTTTGTTTGGCCACCATTGCCACGCTGGGAGCGGGCGGACCGCGGAGCTTGGGCGATTCAGTTCCAAAGACTGTGCTCGGTAGACTTGGACGTTGGCGCCACAGTGGGCGGTGCCATGTCATCATGTCCCTGAGCGCCGATGGAAGAGCAGCAAAACGACACAGCGCTTCACCACGGCGTCGGCAGACTCACGTCGCACCGGCGAGGTCGCACCAGGGCCGCTCGCATCGCGCGGGCGGCAAGCCGTCCGTCTCGGACGCGGCGATCCTCCAGCGGACGTGCCAGATGCCCCTGGCAGGTGGAAATACAGTGTTCAGCCAGGGAGGGCGGCGCCCGGGGGTCTTGGGGGTGCTGGTAGCAACCCATCAACCGAACCCGCGCCAGCCAACCAGCGGCCCCACCGCGGTGACCGGGGCTGTGCACTGCCTCACTCCTACCTTGCCGGGTTGGCAACTGGTGAGCCCATCCATACAACCTTCAGCCAGGCCGTGGTGCGCTTCACAGTCCCTCTCCGCACACGGGCCCTCGTCTGCTACTTGCAGATACCTTCTTCTTCTTTATTTCTCGCCCTGGCCATGTCTTGACCGTGCTCTTAGCCCTCCCCGGTGGCCAAGACTGGGCCTCTTCCCTCGCCAAGTTCATTGTCACTCCTTTGCACTCCTCTACTCGTATTAACTTGCCGCCCTCCCCCTTCGACGCCCGCCAACTTCCCCATCCATTGCCTCGCCGGCGTCGTCACTCACTTGCCTCGGCATAGCCTCACCTCGACTCCTCCAGTCCCGCCTGCGGCTGTGCGTCCGTGATGACCGACGCCAACGAAGCCGAGCCGCCTCCCGGGCCTCCGGCCGGGCGACGGAGAGCGTGAGTCGTCCGCCTTCTATATCAGCCGCCCGCCCGCCGTCAAGCTGACTCTGCCTGCAGCCCGACCATTACCATAGACACCACCGCTGTCAGCCCCAACAGCAACGCCGTCGACATGCCCCAGGAGCTGCCGCGGTTGCACACGCCCGTGTCCCCCACGTCGACCCAAGACGATGCCGTTAGCCCGTCAACGATTGTCGAGCCGCCTTACGGCCTCGCGCCGCGTTCTCAGCGCCCCGAACTGCGTGCGGAGACGTCCTTTGACAGCAAAGAGAGCCGTCCCACGAGCCCTCACAATGTCTCGAGCCCGGTTGCGGCGCGGGCTACCGAGGGCGGAGCTGGGTTCCTGTCGGTCCCTCCCAACCATTTGCGATTGAGGCAGGACTCCATCGACTCAATCGATGCCGTACGATCCGTCAGCTCCCACGGTGAGACCACGGTGGTCGCCTCCAGCCATACACAAACTGAGAAGTTCAAAGCCGCTGGCAACGAGAAGATTATGAAGGACGAGAAAGCCTTGGTGCCCGACGCGGGCATGGACGCTGATTTCACGGTCGAGAACAACCCCTTTGCTTTCACGCCCGGGCAGCTCAACAAGATGTTCAACCCAAAGAGTCTCTCTGCATTCTACAAGCTGGGTGGTATGCGTGGGTTGGAAAAGGGCCTGCGGTCGGACCGCAAGTCTGGGCTTAGCACCGACGAAACGCGCCTGGTCGGAGAGGTTACCTTCGACGAGGCCACGGCCAAGAACAGCAAGCTCGCCACGGAGGGGGTCACGAGCCCCCTCGTCGCCCGAGCGCCTACCGGTGCCAGCAAGTCTTCGAGGGCGAAAGACGACGCCGTTTTTGCCGACCGATACCGCGTATTCAGGGACAATCGCCTGCCGGTGAAGAAGGGAAAGAGTCTGCTCCAGCTCATGTGGATAACGTACAACGACAAGGTGCTCATTTTGCTGTCGATTGCGGCCGCCATCAGCTTGGGCGTCGGCTTGTACCAGACGTTTGGCCAGCACCATGAACCGGACGAGCCCGCCGTCGAATGGGTCGAAGGCGTTGCCATTATTGCTGCCATTGCCATTGTCGTCATCGTCGGATCGTTAAACGACTACTCCAAGGAACGTCAATTCGCCAAGCTCAACAAGAAGAAACAAGACCGTAATGTGAAGGTCATTCGCTGCGGAAAGACGACTGAGGTGTCTGTATTTGATCTCATGGTCGGCGATGTGATCCATTTGGAACCAGGCGACTTGGTCCCTGTCGATGGAGTTCTCATCGAGGGTTTCAACGTCAAGTGCGACGAGTCTCAGACGACGGGCGAGTCGGACATTATCCGCAAGCGCCCCGCCGACGAAGTCTATGCGGCCATCGAGAACCACGAGAACCTCAAGAAGATGGACCCCTTCATCCAGTCTGGTGCTCGCATAATGGAAGGCGTGGGCACCTTCATGGCGACATCCACAGGCATCTACTCGTCGTACGGAAAGACGCTCATGGCCCTCAATGAGGACCCTGAGATGACGCCCCTGCAGGCCAAGCTCAACGTCATCGCCACTTACATTGCTAAGCTTGGTGGTGCTGCCGGCTTGCTCCTGTTCATCGTCCTGTTCATCGAGTTCCTCGTCCGCCTTCCGCGACTGCCCGATACGACCACCCCGGCTGAGAAGGGCCAGATGTTTCTCAACATCTTCATCGTGGTCGTGACTATCATCGTGGTGGCAGTTCCAGAGGGCCTACCCCTTGCTGTTACGCTTGCGCTGGCTTTCGCCACCACTCGCATGCTCAAGGATGCCAATCTGGTCCGACATCTAAAGGCGTGCGAGGTCATGGGCAATGCGACGACCATCTGCTCCGACAAGACGGGAACCTTGACGCAGAACAAAATGCAAGTCGTGTCAGCAACCGTCGGAACCAGCCACAGATTTGGAGGCGCCCGGCCTGCTACGCGAGACGAGGATGACGACGACGACGTACCTGAGCCCTTTGACACGAGCGCCGACATTTCCGCGTCCGAGTTTACGTCCATGCTGAGTGCGCCCGTCAAAGACCTTCTTCTCAAATCGATTGCCTTGAATTCAACCGCCTTCGAGGGAGAGGTCGACGGAGAGAAGACCTTTATCGGATCCAAGACAGAGACTGCGCTGCTGCTCTTTGCCAAGGCTCACCTGGCAATGGGTCCCGTAAGTGAGGAGCGAGAGAACGCGACGACGCTCCAGATTATCCCCTTCGACTCCGGCCGCAAGTGCATGGGTATTGTCGTTCGGCTCCCATCGGGCAAAGCTAGGCTCTACGTCAAGGGCGCGTCGGAAATCCTTCTCGCCAAGTGCACAAGGGTTCTGCGGGACCCGTCCATCAACGATTCCCTCGTGGAGCTGTCGGCCCACGATACGAAAACCATTACACGGCTCATCGAGAGCTACGCAACGCGGTCCCTTCGCACGATTGGCATCTGCTACCGAGACTTTGACACCTGGCCACCCAAACTTGCCCGTCGTGGAGATGGCGGCAAGAATGAGATTGAGTTTGAGGACGTTTTCCAACACATGTCCTTGATCGGCGTCGTTGGCATCCAGGACCCGCTGCGAGACGGCGTGTACGACTCTGTCAGGCTCTGCCAAAAAGCCGGTGTTGTCGTCCGCATGGTTACGGGCGACAACAAAATAACCGCCCAAGCCATTGCCAAGGAATGCGGTATCCTGCAGTCGAACAGCATCGTAATGGAAGGCCCCGACTTCCGCAACCTCAGCAAGCTGCAGCAGGAGGAGATCATTCCGAAGCTGCACGTCCTGGCCCGATCCAGCCCGGAAGACAAGCGCATCCTCGTCAAGAGACTCAAAGATAAAGGCGAGACTGTGGCCGTCACCGGTGACGGAACCAACGACGCGCCCGCTCTCAAGATGGCCGATGTCGGTTTCTCGATGGGCATTGCCGGTACCGAGGTTGCCAAGGAGGCTTCAGCCATCATCTTGATGGACGACAACTTCTCCAGTATCGTCAAGGCTCTCAAGTGGGGTCGCGCCGTCAACGACGCAGTGAAGCGGTTCCTGCAGTTCCAGCTGACGGTCAACATTACCGCCGTAATCCTGACCTTTGTGACGGCCGTGTCGAGCGGTGAGGAGAAGTCGGTCCTGACGGCCGTGCAACTGCTGTGGGTCAATCTCATCATGGATACGCTCGCGGCGCTGGCCCTGGCCACCGACCCCCCGCAAGACAGCGTGCTGGACAGGAAGCCCGAGAAGAAGGGTTCCTCGATCATCTCGACAACCATGTGGAAGATGATCCTGGGGCAGGCCATCTACCAGCTGGTCATCACCTTCATGCTGTACTACGGGGTTCCCAAGGGTCTCATCGACGGCATCATCACCAATGAGCCTCTGCCAGCTGACCAGATCAGCACGCTGGTGTTCAACACATTCGTGTGGATGCAAATCTTCAACCAGTGGAAGTAAGTACCCCGACTTCTGAGGACGCCACGAGAAGCACGTGTGCTAACGAATTGACAGCAACCGTCGTCTGGACAACAACTTCAACATCTTTGAGGGGCTCACCAAGAACTGGTTCTTCATCGGCATCAGCGTCATCATGTGCGGTGGACAGGTCCTGATCATCTTTGTCGGCGGCGCGGCCTTCCAGATTGCAAAGGATGGCCAGGACGCTGCTCTGTGGGGAATCGCGCTCATCCTCGGCGCCATTTCGATACCCGTCGGTGTGGTGATTCGTCTGATCCCCGACTGGGTGCTCCTGGCCGTGATACCCAACTTCCTGAAGCAACGGGCCCACAAGGTGCCTGGGCTGACGGTTTCCGACGAGGAGATGGACATGTACCCCGAGCCGCTGGCCGATGTGCGAGACGAGCTCAACTTCCTCAGGCGGATGAAGGGCGGCCGCCTGAACAACCTCAAGTTCGCCATCGCGCACCCCAAGGAGACGCTGATGCGATCGAGGAGCCCCTCGCACTCGCGATCCAACTCGATCAACGCGTCGCCGGTGCCAGAGAGGGAGGACAGCTTCGGCATGTCGCGCGCCGCGACTCCCGAGTCGCGGCAACGGTCGAGATCGAACCGGTCACGGTCCAACTCGGCGCTGGGGGCGCCGACGGTCATGGCGGGCATCATCGCCGCCGGAGTAGCAGCAGGATGGTCGCCGGTGATGGGCCGCCAAAACCAGGAGGAGGGCGGCGAGCCCAGTACGACCATGGAGGGAAGCATAGGGCGGCGAAGCGAAGCGATTGATGCACAAAATAGCGAGGCGCGGAAACCGGAGTAAACGGATGGGCGCGGAACAGCACCCCAAAGGGCATTCATTGCTTTGCTAGACCCTTCTGGGCCGCTACATACCTCTTTTGTTTTTCTTCTTTTCTTCCCGATAGCATGAATGATAGACAGAATTTCACTTCTTGTCAAGACCAAGGGATCCTACTGGATGTCGTCGGGGTGCGCGTAATATATTGTATGGACTGCGCGATAATTCTGACTGTGCTGCCTACTGCAGAGTACGTACGTCGGTGCTCTCGGGCGCCAGCCACAGTTGTTTTGGATAACGTGACGAGCGGCCGGACCTGGTTGCACAGGGCGCGAAGAGTTGAAAAGCGTGCCCGGCTTGCATCAGGAGTTTCACTACGAAGCGCAGACTATTGAGCAGGGAATACGGAACTGCATGAGTCGGCCGCGGTGCTATTGGAGGACGGTGCTTGATGGATTCAGCCGTGGGCTCAGCGATGCCGTTAGCCGCTGCAGTTGCGTGGCGCCATGGAACTGGCCGTCTATTGCTCAGCGCCTCAGTTCAGCGAAGACTCGCGGGAGGGGGGGGATGGGTGGGCAGCGAAGACTTGGGAGGGGAACAGCGAGTTTGTTGGTTGAGCGAGTTTGCTCAAGGTCCGTTGGCTGCGAGTCCGTTGGTTGCGAGCGGCAATGCAACAAACCTCCCCCTTTGAGACTGCACTGCTTGCATCCCTGCCACTGTTAGTGAAGAAGAACCCTGAAGAAGAACCCTCGGTGTTGCCCGATGCGTCCGTTGATGGTTCCGGCGGCCGTGGGCAGCATGTCTCGGGCCATGAGACCGTGTTACAGAGCATTACATTACAGGCTCCGCACCGCGCATGGGCGAGGACGAGCGCAGGCCGCAGATTGACGAGAGGCAATTCTGCAACGTATGGGCTCGCATGACTGACATCCTCTCGCTTCGCAGGGCCCGGCAAGGTACGGCATGACAAGGCGACATAATGTGTCTGGTTGTGGCGCCACAGCGACGCTACCGCGCGTTAAAGCGGTCTGATGGTATGGAAAGGTATCCGTAGTCCGTATCTCGAGGTACTCGGTCGGTACTTGGCACTCGGTAGTCGTTTCGTCAAGATAATGGAACTTGGCACCGCTGCTCAGCGACCGCCATGGCCCGGCTCCCCTCCTCCTCCCCTCCTCACGTCGCGAATTATAGTTTCCCGCCTGGGGCTTGCATGGAAATCGTAGAGCCGACACTGGGGGAAGGGTGGAAACCTCCCCGGGTGAGGAGACAGGACAGAGTTTCCGGCGGCGTCGACGAGGCCGGCTCGGGCACTGGCAGAGAGACGCTACGCACGCAACAACTCGCGCGCTAAAAGTAAAAAAAAATTAATGGGCGTCGGCGTCGTAACTGGGCACTCGCTTCCGTTTGTTGGGTACCTCTTTAGGTGGGAGGGCGGCGGCGGCGCCAGAGACTAGCTAGCGACGGCATTGCGAAGCCCAAGCGAGCGAGTCTCGCCATCGTCGCGCAACGCCGCTGGCCACCACCCCCCCCCATCGAGGGCGATGAAAACGAAACACTTCGCTCGGGCGTTTGTTCTCTCTGTCTTGCGATGCGGAGGACAGGCTACTCTTGTTATCGGGGGGTTGCGGGCTGGGCAACGAAGACGCCTGGCTGTGCTGCTGGGGGCTTGGCTTGGCTAGGTAGACGAGCAAGTCGTTGATGAGTCGTGGCCACCCAGCCCACCGTCGATTGGATCGACTGGATCGACGGTGGCCTGAATCCCGGACTTGGCTTCTTCGTACGGACTCGCATAATCGGCTGGATGCCACGGAGGGGCACGGTACACGTAGCAGTTGTCAGGTCTTTGTCTCCTCTTTTGCCTGAGTCTTCCCGAAGGCTTTTGTCCCGGACCAGCGAGCGAGTGCCTTGCCACCACCTTCCGCGCATTGCACGCACCTGGCTTGATTGCTGTATTATCTCATCCCCTCTCTCCCTTGCGACTCTTGTTTTTTCGCCCGCTTGCAGTCCCTTTTCTCTTCCCACCTCCCACCACCACCACTACCGCCGCCAACCCTGCTCTTTCTCTCACACACACTGTTTCTGCGAAGGCACCTTTTCCCGTTTGTGCCCTTTGCTGCGAGTGACAAGTCGTCGTGCCCCGTTTCGCCGCCGCTTTTGGTTGTTTCCCCTCCTCCCCGTTAGTCCTCGCCGTGTTCCTCTTTTTTGTTGTTATTCATCATTCATGGTATACGCTGCCGATGCTACGTCGCGGCAACCCTGCAGCACCCTCACCCTCGCCTTGGCCATTTCCAACTGAGACAAGAGAGGACAACTCCTCAAACCGCCATCTGCCGCGATTGACGGGGTTTTAGAGCGCGTAGACACGTTCCTCTATTTTCCTGCACCGCCCGCTGCCGCAGAGACGACTGCTGCCGCAACGCTCTCTTGTCTCTTTGAGTCAGGCTGTCTTGTGCTTTCTCTCCCTTCATGACGATGAAACGGGTCGCCGCTGGCAAGAGCGTCGCCCTGCCGCGACGCAAGGCCAACGCCGACGCGCTCGACAAGCTGCCCGAGAACGCAACTCTCGCAGAGATCAAGAACGCCGCCGTCAACGTCTCCCTCGCCGAGCTCGAGGAGAGGGTCAACGACGTGCGGGACTCGTGGGAGACCGACTCGCTCTTCGAGGATGTCTTCGACGAGTTGTGCAATGGCTCCGCCGACTCGACCGATAGTAGTGAGTGTTTACCTCGTTCGTGCCTTTTTTTTTCTTGTTCCCTGTCTGGCCGGCTGTCATCTTCTCTCTCACGTCAGAGTCGGTTGGCTACGCCGCCTCCAATTTTCGGGGGCCCTAAGCCACCTGCTCAACCAGGGTAACCAGCCCGGACCGAGTTTTCACGATGCTAACTCTCATTCGCAGAATCCGAAATCTGCTCTCCCGAAGAGGCCAGCCGCCTCCGTCGCGAGGTGCGAGAGTACGGCCCGGCCGTCTTCTGCCAGCGCACAGTAGACGCCGGCCGCTACACTGCCAAGAAGCTGCTCAGCGCCTTTGGCATCAAGCCCCCAGCTTTCCTCGAGGGCCGTCCCGATGAGGCATACTTTAGCCTGCTGTCGCTGGCCATCTCGCGCGAGTTGTCCAAGCGAGCCAAGCTCTCGCGCTACAACTCGGTTGAGGACGCCGTGGACCTCATTTCCAAGTGCAAGAACATCATTGTCATCACCGGTGCCGGCATCTCCACCTCTCTCGGCATCCCCGACTTCCGCTCCAAGGGCACCGGCCTGTACTCCAAGCTGGAGCACCTGGGCCTCAACGACCCGCAAGAAGTCTTTGACATTGACGTCTTCAAGCAAGACCCGACCATCTTCTACTCCATCGCCAAGGACATCGTGCCAGCTACGGACCGCTACACGCCCACGCACAAGTTCATCGCCATGCTGCACCAACGCGGCAAGCTCCTCACGAACTACTCCCAGAACATCGACAACCTCGAGGTCAAGGCCGGCCTGCCCAAGGAGAAGCTCATCCAGTGCCACGGCAGCTTCGGCACCGCCAGCTGCGTCCAGTGCGGCTACCAGATCCAGGGCGAGAAGATCTTCCCGGACATCAAGGCCGGCAACATCCCGCGCTGCCCGCGCTGCGTGCAGTCGCTGCGCTCCAACGGCGCCTCGGTGAAGCGGAAGCGCTCCGCGGGCGCCGAGAAGCGTCGCAAGCGGTGGTCGGCCGACGACAGCTCCGGCGACGACGACTCCGAGTACGACATCCCGCAGGCGGGCGTCATGAAGCCCGACATCACCTTCTTCGGCGAGGCCCTGCCCGACGAGTTCTCCAGGCGGCTCACGGAGAACGACCGCGACAAGGTGGACCTGGTTGTCGTCATCGGCACCTCGCTCAAGGTGACGCCCGTGTCCGAGATCGTCAGCTGGCTGCCCCCGCACATACCGCAGATCTACGTCTCGCGCCAGCCCGTCAGCCACATCAACTTCGACATCGACCTGCTGGGCGACTGCGACGTCGTCGTCACGGAGCTCTGCCGCCGCATGGACTGGTCCTTCAAGCACGAGATGGTGCCCAAGGACCAGAAGGTCGACGTGCGCCCCGAGCCGGGCTACAAGAGCCGCCACGTCTTCGAAGTGGTCAAGCCCGAAGACAAGGTCCCCAACGGAAGTGCCTGAGCGCTTAACCACGCTTCCACCGGTGGAGGTGCACGATATGTCCTACGGCCGAGCTGTTATTTTGTTTCCTCTTTTCCCCTTTGTTCCGAACTTGGAAGGGTATTATCCACATGCGGCATGGAGTCAAAGACAGGTGTTGGGCGTTTCCGAGGCGGACGGGAGGATACCCGCTGTTCCCCTCTTTCTTTCCACTGCTGTTTTCCTTTGAGAGTTTTTTCTCGCTCCCGTCTACGGACTTGTTGGGGTTGACCTCGTGTGTTTCAGAGGTGTTGGCCAAAGCTAGATGGGTGGCTCCTAGACTGTCAGAGGGGGACGACCATTGCTGCACAGAAAGGGCACTCCAGAATTCCATCAGAGAGATACTGCTAGATCAGATGTAGAAACGATGCTGGTTTCTCCGGAGCGGTAATTGCTGCTGTTGAAAGAGTGCATGCACTGGCGATGGAAGTTCACCGAACGCTAGGCAACAACTTAGGAACCTGCAGACGTGACAAGCTCTAGTGCAATTCATCGCTCTCGTATCATCTATGCATCGCTATCCCAAGACAAACGCTACGCCTAAATCAGACTCTCGTACTTGTCCAGCCCGGACTTCTGCTGCCCGCCGCTCGGCGCGTTGCCAGCGCCGCCCATCCCTGCGGACCCCAGCGGCTTGTGGCCCATCGTGCTCTGGCCGCCGGCCGCCCAGCCGGTCTGCTGCTGCTGCTGCTGCTGCGCGGGAGGGGGCTTGATGCTGAAGCCGCCGCCGCCCTGCGCGTTGCTGCCTGGCGGAGGCGGCAGGGAGAAGGACGAGCTGCGCGCGTCGCCCAGGGCCGGCCGCTGGCCGAGCGACATGCCGGACATGGACGCCGCCATGCTGCCGCCCCCGCCCGAGAGGGACGGCGCGAAGCTGCCGGAGCTGTAGTTGGGAGCGTGGCTGGGCGCGGTCGAGGACGCCCACGGGTTGCTGGTGGCGGCCGACGAAGCCGACGCCCATTGCACCGACGACGACGCGGCGGGCTGGGCCGGCGCCTGGAAGCTCGACTGCGCCGGCTGGGGCTGCAGCGGCTGGCTGTACTGGGTCGAGGACGGCGACAGCGTCCCGAAGCGCGCGAGGTCCGGCGTCACGGTGCGGAAGCCCGCTCCCTGGCTGGGCTGGCCAGGAGCGCCCGTGGGGCTGGTTTGGTTCGGCGTGGACCACGAGAACGCGGGGGTGTTGGGCGTGCTCGACGTCGACATGGTTCTGGTCGTCGTCGTCGGCGGCATGGCCGCGGGCGTCTCGTCCCAGCTCGCGAAGCCGTTGCTCGACGATGCGCCTGCGCCAGACTTACCCTTGACGAGCGCCTCGAAGTCGTCCTCGTTGCCGCCGTTGCTGGCGTCGAACGTCGTGCCGGTCACGCCGCCAAAGGCAACGAAGTCCTCGTTCACGGCGGCCGTCGCCCCGTTCGACGCGCCAGACGTTTCCTGGAGTTTCCTCGTCTGCTCATCCTCGACGCGTCTCGACAGGGCTTTGATGAGCTCCATGAACGTCTGGAACTGCTTGAGGTCGAGCAGCGGCCCCAGGCTCATGCTCCAGAGGACGGGTAGGATATCCATGGCCACGAACTCGGCGTCGGCGGCCTGCCCGACGATGCGGAGCACGTTCAGAGCAGCGACCATGACTGCCGGCTCCTTTGTCCTGATCGCCTTGATCAGGGGCACGATCTTCTCCTGCATCGTGTACTTGTCCAAGGCGCTAGATGACGAGGTCGCCTTCTTGTCGGTCATGAGCCCATTCAGCCCGTCATCGGCCGCTGCGTCCGTCGAGCCGCCACACAATATGACAAAGGCCTGCAGACCGCGGACCTTGATGGCGAGGCTGTTCGTCTTGCTGAAGACAGCCGCCACCACGGGGAAGAGCTCGTTCTTGATGGTGCTAAAGTCTAGAACCGGCAGCACCGTGGGCAGAGACCGCAGAGCAGCGTCTACGATGGCGTGGGTAGGGCATTCAATTGCGGCCAAAATTACCGGCAGAATGTCTACGTACGGGAAGGTTAGTCTCCTTGGTAGCTCAACGGCGGTTGGTTTACGTACCATCCTTGAACTCCTTTCCAGAGCTGTTGTTTGCAGCCGCCGATAGATGCTCGAGGAAAACCATCAGGCCAGCGTCTCTAGCCGGGTCCTTTTCTTGGGATTGCTTTGCATTCACCACGAAAATTTCCTTGAGCGCAGGCCGCACCTTTTCCCCAAACGCCCGCCGTGCCGAAGGCAGCAGCTCGACTATCTTGAACACGTTTTGGAGGATCAGAGACAGCAGATCCCTGTCCTTGAGCTCCTCCAGCAATGCCGGAAGGATCTTCTTTTCCATCACAGACTTAGGGAATGACGGCAAAACCTTGTTGAGGCCTCGCATAAACTGCGACTTTTCGTTCGGGGTCTTGGCAGGGAACGAGTCGAGAAATCTAATCGTCGAAACGAGGACGTTGTCAAAGTACTCGCTCTCTTGGAACTCTCGAGCCGTCATTCGTTGAGCGGGTCGCCTCGTGATAAGGCGTGGCAGCACATGGCTCGAGAGCTCCTTGGGCAGCGGGCGGGACGAAAGAAAATTGTTGGTCGACGATGGCACGCTTGACGAGGAGGAGAAAAGTCGCTTGTACGAGGAGACACTGCCATGACTCTCCAGAGGTGACTGGTGAGGAGAGTTGTATAGGGCGACGGACAGCAATCCGAGAGTAAACATATCCGCCGAGGGCGTCAGATTGTTGTCAAGGACGAAGTCTGGTGAGGTGTAGTCGAGGTTGAGCTGGACGAATCGGGGCAGCCTCGGGTCCATGTTTAGCACCTCGTGCAAGTTGATGCCGTGGATCGATGTCGGCTTGGTCGAGCCTTCGGCCGGGCTGCAAAACGCCAGGCCGCTAATCTTCCAGTCGGACTGCGCCGTGGCCGGTCAGGTGGTGAAGCGTCAGGGGGCACGGCGAAGACATACCTTGGCATTGATGAGGACCGCGTCGGGCGTCAGGTTTCCGTGAACGAGACCCGCATTCTCGTGCAGGAACTCGAGGGCCTTGCTGAGCTGCAGGAGCCCCTTTTGAATCTCGAGCTCGTCAATCTCGATCTCCCGTCGCCGCCGCACGCCATCGGCGTCTTCCGTGACATAGCGACTTGATCGGCCGCCGGGGCCGGACCTGTCCTGGTCGTCCTTCTCCTGGAGCACGCTCGCCAGCGACGCCGTGACCGCCTCCGTCACGAACTGCAAGCCGCCGCCGCGCGTCTCCTCGACGGGCTCGACCAGCTCGAGGATGCTCGGGTGGCGCAGCTTGGCGAGGCTCGACGCCTCCTTCTTCAGGCGCTCGACGACCTCCTCGACGCTGCGCTTGAAGGACGCAGCGCCGGAGCGGCCGAGCGAGTTGCCGCCCTGGAAGGACTCGAGCGACTTCTTGTCGAAGACGAAGACGCTGTAGGCCTTGCCCGTGGACTTCTTCTTCGCATCGTAGATCTTCCACGGCCCGGCCGTCGACGTGGGGTTCGGGGACACGGAGTAGTTCGCGGTGATGTTGGTGGCCGAGATGGACTTGAGCGCCGAGGAAAACATGCTGCGGTTACGCTGGGCGCGGACGGGTCGTCTGCGATATCATGTCGTCGAGTTGTCGGATGGGCGAGGACGGGGCGTGGCGATGCACGGGCGATGCGTCAACCCTGGCCAGGGGAGCTTTCGACGCAGCGAATCGGCGTCTTTCCCGATCGAGGAGAGATGGGCGCGGGGGACGCTTGCGTGCCGGTTTCTGGAGCTGCGCGATCGCAATGGCAACGGCAAAGACAGCTCCGGTTGCTCAACGTCAGCGTGG
The DNA here is from genome assembly GCA_001600555.1 of Albophoma yamanashiensis. Lineage (NCBI taxonomy): Eukaryota > Fungi > Ascomycota > Sordariomycetes > Hypocreales > Ophiocordycipitaceae > Albophoma > Albophoma yamanashiensis. The sequence goes on along the minus strand of BCKH01000007.1, from coordinate 1,395,980 downwards.
CTCTCGAATCGACGAGCTGCCCTGTCTGTCTTTAGGCCAGATAAGGTCGAGACAGCTCCGACGCGCTAAAATAAGCCTGACTAACGGGCCCTGCGGGCATGCGGGCCCCCTAGCGTTCAATCCCTGCAAGGGCCTACCTGCCTACCCTACACCAGCAGCGACGCAAAACGCAGGGCCGAGCTTTTAGCGCTTAGCTTCGGCCTGCCAAGGGCGCGCACGAATGTGTCAGCGGCTTAATGTTGCTGGAAGTGGCACGCCCACCCCGGGCTCCGGTACCGCACCGAAACACCATTTATCTTTCTAAGACCCGGCCACGACACTCGCGCCGTAGACCGCCCCGGCTCGACGACCCCCTCACTTGGCTCATTTCCCCAGCTGGAGAGTTCGCTGGAACAGCTCGCCACCCGGCTCTTCCTGCAATTGGTCCCGCAGCGCGCGCAATCAGCCGTTTTCACAGCGTCGCTCGTCCAGCACACCCAGCCTCGATGCAGTCCGCCCGCCTCGCGCGGAGCGCCCTGAGGACCGCGTGCCGGTCCCCGCGGGCGCTCCCAGCCTTCCAGCCGGCTCGGCTGCTCAGCATCAAGGCCGAAGCCGCGTCCGCCGCGAAGCATCACATCCTCGATGCCTCGAAGCTGACCGTCACCAAGACCAAGCACCCCAAGAAACTGAGCAAACCCGAGGACTTGGTGTTTGGAAAGGAGTTTACTGGTGCGTACCGCGACCCCTATCCTCGTCGGCGCTTGCCTCTGACGCATGCCCGCAGACCACATGCTCTCCATCGAGTGGAATCAAGACGAGGGCTGGCTGGAACCGCACATCACCCCCTACCAGAACCTGTCGCTGGACCCCGCCACGTGCGTCTTCCACTATGCCTTCGAGTGCTTCGAGGGCATGAAGGCGTACAAGGACAAGGACGGCAATGTCCGCCTGTTCCGTCCTGAGAAGAACATGGAGCGTCTCAACAAGTCGGCCGCGCGCATCGCCCTGCCCACGTTCGAGCCCAGCAGCTTCGTCGAGCTGATCAGCAAGCTGACCAAGCTCGACTCGCGCTTCATCCCGGACCAGCGAGGCTACTCCCTCTACCTCCGCCCCACCATGATTGGCACCCAGAAGACTCTCGGCGTTGGGCCCCCCGGCTCGGCCCTGCTGTACGTCATCGCCTCGCCCGTCGGCCCCTACTACCCTACCGGCTTCAAGGCCGTGTCGCTCGAGGCGACCGACTACGCCGTGCGCGCCTGGCCCGGCGGCGTCGGCGACAAGAAGCTCGGCGCCAACTACGCGCCTTGCATTGTCCCTCAGCTGCAGGCCGCCAGCCGCGGCTACCAGCAGAACCTCTGGCTCTTCGGGGAGGAGGAGTACGTCACCGAGGTCGGCACCATGAACATGTTTGTCGCCATGAAGAACAAGGAGACGGGCAAGAAGGAGCTCATCACGGCGCCCCTGGACGGCACCATCCTCGAAGGCGTGACGCGAGACTCGGTGCTGCAGCTCGCCAAGGAGCGCCTGGTCCCGGACGGCTGGGACGTCATCGAGCGCAAGTACACCATGAAGGAGATCTACGAGGCGTCCCAGGAGGGCCGTCTGATCGAGGCCTTTGGCTCCGGCACCGCTGCCATTGTCAGCCCCATCAGGACCATTGCGTGGAAGGGCAAGGACGTCGACTGCGGCCTGAAGGAGACCGAGGAGTCCGGCGAGATTGCCTTGAAGGTCAAGGAGTGGATGGAGGCCATTCAGTACGGCGACGAGGAGCACGAGTGGAGCCACAAGATCAACTAAGAAAGAACAACAAAATGCCCGATAGAATTAGAGCGCCGTTGCGGTTGAATTACCCTTTGCTTATGAACGGGTGATTTGACTCGGCAAAAATAGGCGGATTACGCGAGCTTTACATAGAGCCCCTTGCACGTCAGTGCGCTTAATGAGCACGGTTCTGTTTGCCTTTTCGCCCGTTTATGGAAGCAGTCACTCGGATCCTCGGAGCGAGCAGGACTCGTAGCAAGCCGCATTTCCAAGTCTAGTGATTCATACCATTGAAGGAGTCTCTCTTAGCCCAGAATAAAAAAAAAGGCCGAAATCATATACATGTGTTCGCAACTGGCAGCCCAAAAGTAGGCGTGCCTTCATCTATCCTTCGCGCCATGCCAACCAAGCCTTAGTCCTTCTTCTCCTGTGCCTGGTTCGGTGAGGGGTCGGGCAGGATGCCTTCGGCTTCTAACCTCCGTCGCGCTTCCTCGAGGGCCCAGGTAGAGACGCTGTGACGTACGCATTAGTTCTGGAGCGTTCACGTATCGAGATGCCGCACCACGTGCGGTGTGCGTGAGGCACCGAGGCGCGCAATTGATGCAGCTCGTGCGAGGCGTGGCGGAGACTCACGTCGTGTCGGGCTTGAAGGCAAGGGCAATGCCGGTGGCCAGCAGGCTGCCGCAGAACAGGTACATGGGCCACTCCCAGCCCTCGGCCTCGGGCTTCTCGCCGGGCTTGATGCCCCAGAGCCAGCCGCTGGGGGGGTCGAACTGCGACTCGTTGCCGTGGCCGCCGCCGTGTCGTCGGGAGGAGACGGTAAAGGGCCGCGAGGCGGCGAGGGGCTGGCGGGCGCAGCGCACCGCTCGCAGCGGCGCGGCTGCGTGTCGGATGATGGCCATTGGGGCTCGTGTGCGTCCGTTGGCGGTGGATGTCGGTGCGGACGGTGTTTGTGCCTCGATGGCTGGCTTGGTGAGGCGTGTGGCGGTCGTTGAGGAGCGTTCGTCGTCGAAGCTGAGGCCGGCCTATCGGAGCGTGTCACGTGACGCGCTTACCACATTGGTAAGCGTCGCCCCAGTTCTACGCGAATGGGTCGGACTTGCCGAGTGTGGTCGGCTCTAGCTACCGTCAGCGACGGTATCGTCCTGCATTCAACCTCTCCGCGTCCTGTATAAGACGTTGATGCATTTTCCTCTGTCATCCGTCGTGCTTGTATGTACGGGGTGGCCCATTGATCAGCCGCCGGGGAGCATGTTTATTTATTTGGTGACGAATGATGATGGCCTCGTTGTAGGATCCAGAATCATGAACAATTCGCGCCGAGGAGCCAGGCAATCATAGTAGAAGACAAAAGGCTCGTCGAACATTCAAACCGGCATAGTATAGAACTGATCACGAAGCATTCGGGGAGATTTTTCGATTTAGAAACACACAAAGCGAAGGGTAGGCCTTGGATCTCAGTGCGTGCTCCTCTGCCAAGTATGGCGGGGAACAATCAACACAATCAAGGCTTTGTACCCAAGCAGCCTTTTTGGGTGCGGTTGGTACCCCGTTCGCGATGCCCACACCGGCAGCACCCGCCGGCACCTGACCCCAGCACTAGAGCAGATCTCGATCGCACTGCCGTGCTCTTCATGTTGCCTGCACTCAATGCCTCCATTTGACCTCGAGCTGTGCCCCTCGATAGCGTCCAGCTCGCAGATGCCGGGCCGAGGCCAGGGAGCAGGCGTGGCTCGTCCGTTCGCCACCCGCACATGAGCCAGATGGATCCGGACCAGAGAATCGACACGGAGACGTATGGCGTCTCCGAACTGCGCGAGGGCTTCTTCGATGCCGTCTTCTTGAAGCCGCCGCCGCTGTCTACCGACGACCTCCTGGAGCATTTCAGGGACACGCTGCCCGCCGACTTTGACAAGGGCTCGCCGCTCGCTCCCAGATACTTCTTCCCGAGGCAATGGCACGAGCTGCAGTCCCTGTTCCGGCGGGTCACGACGACTCGAGCCGGCATTCGCCTCCTCAAGTCCTTCACGGCATTCTTCGTGGCGTACGTCCTGTGCCTCATCCCTGATGTGCGAGCCTGGCTCGGCCAGTATCACTACTTCGCGGTTGTTTCCGTTCTCATCAACCATCCGGCTCGCTCATTCGGCGCGCAAGTGGACGGCACTATTTTCACCATTGCAGGGACAGCCGCCGGACTCGGATGGGGTGCTGTAGGTCTGTTGCTGTCTACGTCGACGGGCCCCGCGCAGGCTGGGTACGGTGGCATCTTGGCTCTGTTCCTTGCTCTGCTCATGACGTCCGTCGCCTGGGTGCGGTCTTTCTTCATCAGGTTCTATCAAGCGGTGCTGTGTGCCGGCATGGCCATAATCTTTACGGCCTTGGCTGAGACGAGTAGCCGCGGCATTCAGTGGGAAAAGCTGCTCAATTACGGCGTCCCGTGGCTTTGTGGCCAAGCTATTGCTCTTGTCGTAAACTGCCTGGTCTTCCCTGACGCTGGGGCGAGAGCGGTAGCAACCACATTACACAACGCTTTCACTGTCATGCAGGTTTGTTACGTTCCCTCCTGCCGGGTTAGCTCTCGCTGATGGTTTCTAGGAATCCCTCGATATTCCACGCCCGCGCGACAAGAAGCTCAGGCAGCGTTTGGTGCAAACGTTTGTCAACTTGTCGCAAGGACTGCGGGAGATGAGGATGGACATTACCATAACTAGATTCCGACCAGATGACATCCAGGAACTTCGAAACCTCCTACAGGCTGTCATTCGCGCAATCCTTTCTCTGGATACGGAGACTTGTCTCTTCAAAGATTCTGGAGCCGGGTCCGATGCCGCCTCTCCTGCCGAGGGGCCTGCTTCTCGCTCATCCGACACCGCCACCAACGGCACTGATTCGACTTCAGGCGATGCGTATATCAGTCGCAGGGTGAAAAGGGAACTTTCGGGACCCACAAAGGACGTCATCTCCTGCATGTCCGAAGGCCTGCTGAGGTGCCATGCGGCACTGATGGATCTTTCTGGCTACCGCCGATACCTCGGTCCGTCAGCAAGCGTATCATCAGATCTTGAACCGATTCGGACTCTTATGGTGCAAGTCAAATCTGCATTCGACACCGTGGAGTCCAATCTGCTGGACTCGGACAACTCTCCTGCCTCGTCAATCCAAGACCCCGACGTCGTGAAGCTCTTTGTGTTTTCCAGGCACGCCCGCGAAACCGCTTCAACTATTGAGAATCTCATGACCAAGGTCCACGCCATGCAGCATGCATCAGACTGGCCGCGGATATACCTACCATCATATCCATTCTGGAAAGCAGTCCACAGAACGAACGCCGTGGTGTGGCATGACCGCGGAGGCGTCGCTGCCGGCTCCTACCAGATCACATTTGCCGAAATAGCACACCTGCTCGACAAGATCACGTCTACAGAGTACAAGCCAACGCCCCGCGAAGGCAACGAAATCGAAAAACTCGACTCAAGCGCTCGAGACTCCGCCACCGCCGTGGACGCGAAGGCTGACGCCAATGCCACGCCAAAGGGGAAGAGGCTTCGATACAAAACGTGGCGCATTTTCTATCACCTTCAGGGCTTTGACAGCAAGTACGCGTTCAAGGTCTGCATTGTAACGGGCCTCCTCTCCATCCCAGGTTACCTGAACCTCGGCTGGTGGAACGAGTATGAGGCCTGGTGGGCCGTCATCATGAGCTGGATCGCCATCCATCCTCGCGTTGGAGGTAATCCGCATGATCTCGTTATCAGAGGCCTGTTAGCCATTTTGGGTGCTGCATGGGGTGGTGCTGGATATGCGGCTGGCAATGGGAACCCGTACGTGATGGCCGTTTTTGCCACCGTGTACATGCTTCCGATGCTATATCGCTACACCCAGAGCTCACATCCGGTAAGTAACGTTCGCAATTTGTATGAAATGGTCGGGAAAATTGACTAACGACGAAATTAGCGCTCTGGTTTGGTTGGATGTCTGTCGTTTTCTGTCATCTCCCTCGGGCTCCAAGCGAGGAGCGGTGGTCCTTCGCCCGCCTCACTCGCGACATTCAAAGGCATCGCCTTCCTCGTCGGCACCACGGTTCCGATCATCGTCAACTGGGTCCTGTGGCCTTTTGTGGCGAGGCACGAGCTGAGAAGCGCGCTGTCGTCAATGATGTTTTTCATGAGTGTCATATATCGAAGTACGTCCCTCCGTCGTGGCCTTGTCAGGATGTTGCTGATCCGTTGCAGGCGTGGTGGCCAGATATGTGTACTTCCAAGAGGGCAAGGAACCGACACCGGAAGATGTCGAGCGGTCCGAGATGCTCGAAGGACGCATGAGAGAAGGCTTCGTGCGCATCAGACAACTCCTAGTGAGTGCATTGTTGCCTGCAGAGGCAACAAAGCGGATAACATGAACTTACTCTATCTAGGTCCTGACTCAAAAAGAAATGCGCCTCAGAGCTCCGTTTGAGCCTGCTCCATACTCTGCTCTCGCCGATTCTTGCGAGCGCTTCTTCGAGCACCTCATCGCCGTGCGTCAATCTGCGCTGTTCTACAACCCGGGCTACATCCGCGACAACCCCCTCGCCGCCGAGCAGCTCCTCACCTACCGCCGAGACGCCGTGGCGTCCATCCTGGGAAACCTGTACATCCTCGCGGGCGCGTTGCGATCGCAGCGTAAGGTTCCTGTGCGTGCTTCGCCCCATAATTGCACCCTGTTGGCCGATTGCTAAATCAAGGAACTTTAGCGATACATGCCCAGCGCTGCCGCGTCGAGGAGGCGGCTCCTCGACAAGACTGCGGAGGTCGAGGAGGACATGTCCAAACATGCCCGCGACAGTGACGTGAGGTGGCATAAGAAATGGAGCAACATTTACAGCTTCTCCTTCAATCAGAGCCTCACGGGGTGTGTGGTCCAGCTGGAAGAGCTTGAAAAGTACACCAAGCTCATTGTAGGCGAACAAGGGTAAGCACCTTAGTCGCGCTCTCTCACGTACGTCCTCGACTGACGAGATATCAAGCTTCGACGACGAGTTCCAATACGACGCTTCCGACGCGGAGGGCAACACTGGGCGCGGAGATGATAGGTGATGCAGTTTGATGATTCATTTGATACCCTGATAAATACGCCAATCCCAATGCTTGATATCCATATTTCGACCCTTAGTAAACCCACATCTCCTAATATGCGCCGTTTGTCATTTCATTGAGTATGTCCCTCGTGATCAGCTTGTCCTTTAGCAGCACCCTTTCTCCTACTCTTGCCTTCTTCGGCGTCGGCCGAATGTTTTCCTTGCCCTGGGGGCCGACAATTGTCTTCTTTGGCGACTTCCTTGGCGACGGTGCCTTCTGGGTCGCGCCAGCCGTTGTCATCGGCGTGCACAGCTCCTCAAAGTAATGGCTTTCGAGCGCGTCGCTGGGGAGGTTGTAGATCCAGTTGCGCTCCTCCATCAGCGCGATGAAGCGGCTGAGCATATTCTCGCTGCCGCTGTGCTTGAGAGTGTTCATGCTACCCACGACGAGGAGCTTCGTCTTCGCGCGCGTGAATGCCACGTTGATTCTGCGCCAGTCCTTAAGCAGGTCGCCGATATTGCACGCCTCGTTGCTCCTGACGAGGCTGAGGACGACGACCTCCTTGTCTCGTCCCTGGAAGCGATCTGTAGTGTGCATCTCCACACCAGCGTACGTCTTGAGCTTGTCCTTCAGAAGGAACAGTTGCGCGCGGTAGTGCGTCATGACGCCGATCTCGCTGGCTGGGACACCCACGGTGAGAAGGCTCTCGACCAGCTGAGACACGATGCGCACCTCCGCCGAGTTCACGATGCGTTTGCCGTGGGCTTCTTCGCGAACCAAGGGCCGTATCGTGTCCGTATTAATAAAGCGTACGCGAGCCGTGCTGTCGAGTAGGTCGTACAGCCAGCATCGCGTCGGAGTTGGCCCCGTACAAAACGAACGAGGCGTTCCAGGTAGCATGAGGGAAGATGCGTCGTAGTGGACGTGGCTGAGTGCGTTCATAGCCGGAACGTGAAGCGACTTCTTGCGCAGTGCCTCAGTGCCGCAACGCAGTTTACCCTCGTAGATGAGCGTGTTGCTCAAGGTCATGATGTCCTCGCACATGCGGTACTGGTGCTCGAGGTTGACGACCGATTCAGGGTGCGCGTCTGACAGGAGCTTGAACAAGCTCACGTCAAGACCGCCTTCTCGAGCCTCCTCGTTCCGGACGACGGGTGGCAGCTGGTTGTGGTCACCGACGAGGACAAACGAATTCGCCATCCGAATCGGCCCCGCGCAGATGGGCAGAGTGATTTGCGAGGCTTCGTCGACGATACAGTAGTCGAAGGAACGCTCCAGGAACACGGGGTGGTTGATGCCAAGACAAGTCGTGGCAACAACCGGCGTTCCATGCCAGGCTTCTTTGATCTCTTCGAAGGTCTTCTTCGGCTGGCCGGCGAGATGGGCAAAATCCTGCACCTCGGGATGGACCTTAGCCGGTGCTCCCAGACGGAGTATTGGGATCTTGTCCGACTTGAGCTTCAACAGGATGTTGTCGACTGCGGTGTGCGTATGCGACGTGAGCAACACGCTCTTGCCCTGGGATACCAGAGCGCGAATGATGTGTGCAATGGTGGTCGTTTTGCCAGTGCCTGGCATGCCCAGGACCAGCGCGTAGTCTCGAGCACTCATAACCTTCTCAATGGCTCGTTTCTGGTCGACATTAAGGGTCTCTCGGTCCGCAATTGTATACTGCGTTGGTACCGACTTGAACCTTGGAGGAGCAAGGTCAACAATCAAGCCCCGTATCTGCGCCGCAGCGGGGGCATCGTTGCTCATCAACTGCACGAGATTGTTCCTGACAGTCGCCATCCCGTTGCTGAACTCGTCCTGGTCCAGACGATACCTGACCGGGGGATCTTTCATCCTGTCTTGCGTCTGATCTACCGAGCCACCCTGTGGCGACACTTCCATAATGCTCGCGAATACTTGGTTGTCGGTCTCGTCGAAGCCGGGTTGTCGGATTCGAGCATTGTGCAGCCTCCTGTCGACTGCGACGCTTATTCTGTGCTTTCGAACGGTCGTCACGTAGCCTATGGCCAGGGCAAAGTGGCCATCCTCGTCCGATACGACAATTGGCTCACCAACGGACAACTCCGAGCCCAAAAACGAGAACCCTGGCTTGTGGACCCGTTTGACAAATGTGTAATGGTACCGGTTGATACGAGGGTTGTCGGTGTCAACCGACGCTGACCCCTCCTCGATGATCACGTCGGCAAAGCATCGAGACTTTTTCTCGCGCTCGTCACTAGTCATCGTCCACAATTCCCTCTTCGTCTTCTGGCTCTCCTTTTCCTCCTTGGTGAGGAGATTCTCCCATTTGACGAAGAACTCCTGGTGCGTCGGCGTAAGGTGCTTGACCAGTTCGTCAAATTTCTCGTTCATGCCACTCGTCTCCCCGTCACCATTGTCCGCCAGCCGGTGGTAGGTGAAGCAGGATGTTTTGGCATAGCATTTGCCGCACATGTGCTTGCTCTTGAGCATCGGGGGCAGCTGGACGCTTCGTTCTCTGATATAGCATGCCAGCTGATTCCGTTGTATGATCATGTGCCGAAGTTCATGTCGAATCGCCGGAATTCGCATCGTTTTTGATGTCTCCATGTAATACAAGACTCCACAGGCAATGTTGATGTCGTACCTGTCAGAGAGGAGAAGAGTATACAGTGCCGTCTGCGCCATGTGGCTGCTGTTTGCGTGCTTTCCAGTCTTGACCTCGAAGGGTACCGTCAAAGTCCGTTTCTGCTTCCCATCGACCATGGCTACTTCAACAGTGGCGTCGATGTTCCCCTTCAACCCGTACATGGGGGACCACACATGCTCTTCGACGTCGAGAAGCTTTGTGATAGCCATGTTGGCTGTCTTGCCGTTTCGATCTTCCACGATTGCATCGAGCTGCATCGGAGTCAGTGGCAATGCCTGCAGCACCGGTAGAGTGAGTCTTACTTTTGGTTCCGACGACACGAAAGCCTTGGCCCAGTAGCTGAGCTCCGTCATCTTCGACTGGAGATGCTCTCGCGCAGTCGCCATTCCAACTTTGATGGTGTACAGGTCCTCGACATGCTTCTCAGTTATTCGATCGATCACACGCGCGAGATACGGAAGATCCCATTGATTTGCAAGCAAAGCTTCCTGGAAGATTTCGTGAAGTATGGTTCCGTATACAAGTGGTGGCGAGGCTTCGCTGGTCGCCTTGACACGGTCCTGGAGGACGGCTCGACGCATGCACCCGAACGAGTCCGCGACAACGGTGGACGAGATGAGTTGGTCAGGGTGCAAGATCAGAAGATTCTGAGAGTCGTCGACAATGCACTGTCCCTTTGCGGAGAAGTCGCCGATGACGTGAACGTAAGACTCCGTGTGAGCCGGGGTGTCAAACCAAGCGCCTCTCAGATGCACCGTTCTGACAGTCTTTGTGTTGTCGGCCTGGATTATCAGAATCTGTTCAAGGTCAGTACAAGCCAAGCGTGTCTGGTGATTCACCTTGCCTTCTCGGGTTGCATGCGTCCGTACTGATCGATGTAGTCGCCCTCTAAAACGCTCGTCACTAAATATCGCTGAATTGTCTTTGCTTTCTGGCCGGTCTACCTTGTCTTAGTAAATGGAGCACTGGGAAAGCCTTGCCGCATTACCACATACTGTTCCTGAGGGGGCGTCGTGTTCCTGAAGGGACTGAGTCGCTGCAAGTTCAACGGCGTCAAAGTCAATGTCGCCGTCAAAGTCGTCTCCGAACTCATCGCCAGGGCTCCCCTGAGCGATGCTCTTTGTTCTCTGCGCCTTCGGAGTTGTTGCTACTGGACCATTTTTGGAACCGTCGAGCTCAAAATTGCCGGGAAGGTCCTCTGCGTCGTCAAAGATGTCGTCGTCCAGGTCCTCAAACTCATCCGCGACCGAACGATGATGTTTTGTCAGCTCGTTTGGTTCATGCCTGGTCGTGCCTGGATCCGCCACCGTCGGCGCGGTTTCGGGCTTCACGTCCTTGATGTTCGCCTGTAGTTCCATAAATGTGTCGTCGTCAAAGTCGTCGTCACCATAGTCCGAAGCCTGGGGGCTAGCTGGATCAGCAGAAACCTGGCACGGGGAGCCGATGCTCGTCGAGCGCAGTCGCTTCTTCTTTGGAGATGGAGAATCTGCATCATTTTCGCGCGAGTCGTCCGGATGTTCTTCATTGAAGCTGCTCGTTGCCGTGTCCAGTAGAGCCGTGACGAGCGAAGACTTTGAAGCCGCTTCCAGTTCTCGTTGCTTGCCCCCGCCTTGACTGCCCAATTTTGACCTTTCACCATTCCTCTTCTTCGGCCAATGCAGCCCACAGCTCACTGCTCGTCGCAGATTCGGGTCCCCGCGCCGTGCGGTTGCACCCCTAGTAGGCTTAGGAGAAGACGATATCATGAGTTGTGCCAGGGTTGGATTGACCGCCCCGCCGGGCGAAATGGCGTTCTCTGGGCCTTTGAGCGAGTATCGATCCCACAACTCCAAGGTCGGATCAGCGTATGGAGATCGCAGCGCCTTTGTCAACTGCGCAACATTGACGGCCGGTGAATTTGGTTTGTCTGCGGACGGTGACGACATCGGAGACGAGCTTCTAGCGCGCTTCCTCTTGCGAGCCAGCATCGGGGAAAGCGCGGAGGCATAGAGCTCGTCCTGCTGATTGTTCCACATTATCTTGTCGTTGGGGGACGTGTCAACGGCATCTTCCTCGACTGGGACGCTCGGCTCCACGAGATCCCGCCAGTCCAATCGAGTAGGTGGCGTGGTAGTGCTGTCGCCATGGCTTCTCTCCGCAGGCGACCCTGTAACGGTGTCTGCGTCCTTGCGAGGCTGGTACTGATACTTGTTTAATTTGCTCTTGGTTTCATCGGAAATACGCAGTAGAGGCTTTGCTTTCGGCGTCTGAAGATTGGCCGGATGGCTGTGCGATCGCTGCCATGGCTGTCGGTTCTGCCACACACTGTTAGGCGACGGGAGTGTACACGGCTGGTCAAACGCGAGCTCACTTTGGTCTGCTCGACGCGTTCAGAGTAGGATTTCTGTAGCGGCATGATTCGTACTGATCATGGCCGCACATTGAAATTGTCGAGCCACATTCGTAGGAAGTGCACATGTGGGACGCAAGGCGGATCTTGGTGCTGGGACAAGTTGGCAAGGATAGATGGGGAGACGCGTTTATTAGGCGGAGGCGCGTGTCTGGTCCCCTGGCCTGGAACGCGACAGTCTGCAGCGCAGTTGCCCCACAGCAACAGCGTTATCCCCGCGGAAAGGTGTAGCTTTCGCGGCCCTGTCCGTCGGGCCCCGCACTGGCTCTGCTACTGCTACCTTACTACGTACTCCGTGCAAGTACCTGGAGTCAGTTGATTCTTTGGTCTTGCGAGTACAATTCCAGGTTCCCAGCGCCTTCGCTGCGAACAGAGGTTGCTTGCTGGAGCTGGGCTTGATCTCCTAGAATGCAGTGAGAAAGTTCTGTGGCCGCATTCGACATCAAATGGCTTTTGCGGAACACTTTTTCGTCAGGCTTCCTACCCACCGCGCCACAAGTTGTACTCTGAGAAGGCAATGAAGGCCTCCTTATGAGGCTCCGTGATTCGATCCGGCCAGTGATCTATATCCCATTCATCGTCCTCTGCCGCCCCGAAGTGCATCTTGCAGTACTCCCAGTATTCAGGATACCAACCGGCCTGTTCCCAATCAATAATGCCTGAGACTCTGTGGGACGCAGGTGATCCCGAGACCATGATGTTACGAAGCGTCAGATCTCCATGAGTAAAATAGACATTACCAGTGTCGGGAAGCAGGTCGCGGTACATATAAGGGTGGTCCAAGCCATTAATCCTCCCGTCTTCCCCTGGTGTCTGGCGGGTGGCCGCGGCAAACATCCAGTCATTGTATGCCTTGGGGTTCGGAAACGGACCCTTCTCATACCCAGGTCTAAAGAACCTGTCCTGTACCGGTCCTCCATTTACAGATGCTGTAGTGTGAGTTAGCAGTGTTCTCTAAGTCTGGGGTTATGGCAAATGCCGTACAAACATTGTCAGGGTTATCTTGGACGATCTGCCGTAATAACATGATAACATTAGAGAGATCATGCTGTATGGACAACTTGTCCGCTTGTGTGAGAGATGGCCACGCCTGCCGCAGCGTTTTCCCGCGAATTAGGCTCATGTAAATGAAGAACTGATGGCCGTGTTTTCTCCACCCAAACACCTCAGGAATCGAAATCTCGCCCTGTGGGAAAGCTTGACGAATCGCTCGCATCGCCTGCACTTCTTCCAACCTAATAAGGTCTATAGAATCGATCTTCACCACCATGCTGAGATTGTAGATTATTACCACACGAGTTCCCCCATCTCCGTATTGTGTGATGATGGACGCTGGTGTTGGAAGTTGTGGTGTTTGGGAAGAACCGGTGGATTGGAAATAAGAGGAATCGAGAAAGTCCATCTCCGGCTTTTCGATATCCGGCAAAGCCGAAAGATCAATGTATCGACGGGGCATCCTAACCATTTTGTCAGTGTCACAATACACGAGGTAGACTGTATAATAGCTGGTATCCGCAGAGCTAGGCATGTGCCCACCGGATCTCAGGGTACCCCTGTGGATGATGTAAGCGCCCACGGCCACCACTAAAACCAGCTACAGGCAGCTCTTGCGTCACTGTTACTGGCCTGCGGACACCGTCATCCCGCTCCTCCATCCAACAGCTTCGGTTCACGACCACGCTTCACCATGGACAATCCCGGCAACGGGGGCAAGGACCCCCAGACAATGAGCCGTGCCGAGTACGCCCGCAACATCAAGGTCGCAATTGACGAGAAGCGACAGCGGGCCCTGCAGAACCGCCAGCAGTTCGAGCCGATCGTCCGCGAGCAGATCCAGCGCCTCTTCCCGGACTACGAGCCGCCGTTCTACGCCCGGCTGCGCGGCTTCGGCCGCACGCAGACCCTCGCGCTCGCCGAGTCGACCGTCTCGTCCCTCGCCGCCGCCAATGGCCGCAGGTTCAGCGACGCGGAGACGCAGGCGTTGACGGAGCACTTCGTGTCGAGCGTCCACACGATGCTCGTCTGGAAATGGGCCATGACCGGCTTGGCGGTCTACATGACGTATCGCGGGCGCAAGACGTGGCGTTTCCCCTTCTTCAAGCCCAAGATGGAAGGGCGGTTCAACCCCGTCACCGGCGGGCCGCAAGTTAAGATCATGTGGCACTCTGCTCGCTTTGCCGCCTACTATGGCGCGGTCTGGGTGTTTGGCGAGCCCGTCTTCCAGGGCGCCAACTTCATGCGCTACCGCGCGGCCATGGAGCAGGATCCTCGACTGGCTTCTCTGATGCGGGACGGAAAGGCGCGAACTCAGGAGATATACGACCAGGTCACCTCCGGCAGTCAACATAGTGCTTACGGCGCTCAAGATGACGACACATGGAGATCAGAGCCGTCACAGGATCACTCCACACAGCAAGGCACGGATGGTTCAAGCAGCATACCGGCACAAGCGCAGTCTGGCTGGGACAGATACCGCCAGTCAGAGCCATCACCACCCGCATCATCGGGCAGCTCTTGGGACGGACCAGCGGACGACATCGACGATGCCTCCCCGACATCATCCGCAGCTCAGCAAGGAGCCTCGGGCAACTACGGCGGCTCTGCCTGGGATCGCATCCGGCAGCAAGCGCAATATCAGCCCACGCGAGACCGCCAGCAAGGACAGCGGACATGGGAAAAGCCGCAGTCGACGGGTGGGTGGGGGAACACAGATGACGACGCCAGCCCGCAGTACCGGGGCCCCAGAGACAACTACAGCTTCTCGGGGTCTGATGCAGAGAAGTCGTCGACGAAGAGCCAGGCGCAAAAGGATTTCGATGAGATGCTCGAGAGAGAACGTCGGGGTGCGGATGAAAAGCAGACCTCGTGGAGAGGGCGTTGATCGGGCTTCAGCATTTCCTCAATGGGCACATGGGCCACCGCTGTGCAGCGGGACGCCTTGTTCAGTCCTTGTATACATAGTCTAGGTAGTTGTCGGCGGAATCCAACGCGACTCAAAATAATGCAACTAAATCAAAGGAGGGAGTGCGTGGGCCAGTGGCGATGAAGCAACCGCTTTCCAAACCATGCCACTATCTTTAAATGAATCAGACGCAAAACAATAAACGAAAGAGGTAAATCATCGGCCAAATTTGTCGTCTCCTCAAGCCTTGACGTCTTCGTCCACCTCGACCGGTTCAACCTGACCCGCGCCATCATCCTTCTTGATCGTTGCCTCCAGAATACTCTCGCCGGCCATGTTTGTGGCAAGCGTCTTTTCTTCCTTCGCCACGTCTCCCTCGGCACCATTTGGCTGCTTGGTTTCATCTTTCTCGGCTGTTTCGACCGGGTCTTTCTGTGGCTCGCTTTCTGGCGTCTCCTCGACGTCCGGTTGGACTTCAATGGCGGCAGGCTCTTCCACGAACTCTGCCTTCGCCGACTGATCCAGCTCGTGTGTTTTGTCCGAGATCAGGATCCGTGGCTCCTCAGCCTCCACTGCCGATTCCGTTGCCGCTTCAGGCTCAGACTTCACGGCTACATCGCCGTCTTCAGGATCGATTGCCCACAATGTCTGCGGCGCGTGGAACGATAAGCTTGGGGCCAGACCAGTTGTTGCCGCTGCAACGGGTGCTGGGCTCTTGGCCGGGGCTCTGCGCTGAGGGCCGCGAGCCCGGCCCTTTCGTGCGTCAGACAACGGCACCTTTTCTTTTTCCTCGGCATCTTTCTCCTCGTGGGCCACCTCTTCCTTCTTGGGAGCCTGAGGCCCCAACTGCAGTCGCTTGCTCAAGTCGCTCATAAATCCAGCCTGAAGGGCGGCAATCTTACTGCCAACCGGCCGACTGGGAACGGGCGGCTTCGGCTTCGAGAATGAACCATCTTTTGAATCTCCTGACGAGGACTTAGCAGGTCGAGGAGGAATCTGCGGCTTCGGCTTGTCAGATATCGGCGGGCGCTGCTTTCCCGAGTCGTCGCCACTGCTTTGCCTCGCCTTTGGACGGCCAGGGATGGCAGGTGATTCCGACGTCTGCGATGCCTTCTTCACCGGTCGAACGGGAACGTTAGGCTTGCCGTCTTCATCTTCCGTCGGCGACCCTGAGAGGGCAGATTCGTGGAGGTGGCTCTCGGGAGCATCTTCCCACACGTCACGGCTGGGGAACCGCCTGTTCGGGGCGGGTCGTACGGCCTTGAGATGAGGCTGGTGGTCAATCCAGGTAGGTCTATCCTCGGCGGATAGGGACAGGAAGTTGTTGGAACGGCCGTTAGCTTCTTTTTCTGCCAACTGCTCTTGGTACAGAGCAAATGCCTGCGCTGGAGTAATTGGGCGATCCTCGTTGTAAGCTGAGGACCTCCTCCTGTTCTGCTCAGGCACGTCGGGCGTCAAAACGGTTGTGGTGTAGTGAACGCTGCTGGGGGCGTCTTCCCAGATGTCCTTGCTGGGGAAGTGATGGCGGCCTTCATTCTCGTCCGCCAGTTCCTGCTTTGCTTTTTCCTCCCTACGCTTCTCTTCCTTCTCTTCCTCCGTGAAAAGTGGCTCGTACTCCTCGACGTCTTCCAAAGGTGTGGGCGCGTAATCGGGCTGAGTGTGGGTAATACGGATGCTGCTCGGGCGACTGGTGGGACGACTTGGCGTGTCCTCACCATCGAATGAGTTGCCACGGCGTTCCGGGTGCGGGCGAACAGCCGGCTGTTGGCTGCGAGCGGAGTCTTTCTTGACCTCATCCTGCGCGAGAATTGGAACATTGTACTCCTCTTCGTCTTCGGCAGCGCCGTCGTCTTCATTCCCCCACGAGTAGTACTCTGGGTGCCGGGAGCCTTCTACATGAATAGGAGTGTCCGCATCTTCAGATGCGGCACCGGGCCGAAGAGAGTCTTTCTTGGGAGACGCAAGGTCACCGCTCCCCTTGGCAGCGGCGGACGCCGGGCGGGATGAAATGCGAGACGTGTACTCTTCGCTGGCCTGGAAGGCGGCCTCATCCGTAGGAGTTCCACGAAGCTCCGACGCGCCTGTCACGTTGATAAGCCATTGCTCGGTGAAAGTAGCTGGATCACTTACCCAAAGCAGCTTTGCGGTTGGCCGTGTCCCTAACAAGCTTATTCAAATCCGAGCTGCTCATGGCAAAGTCGTTCTGGCGATCATGCAGAGGAGTATGCTGCTCCCTCTCAAACACTTCTGGGTGCTTTTGGTAGTACGCCTGATCAAGCTTATCCTGCGGCACCCCTCCGTGGCCATGGAGACCGTAGCTTCCCGGAGGCAGTCCGCGACCGCTGAGCTTGCGACCGTGGTGCTTCTTGACTCCCTCCGAGCCGGGGCCCGGCGACGGGGCTTGAACGTCACCCAAGTGCGGGTTCATGGGCACGCGCTGCCCAATCTCAGGTATTCCGTGCTCATCATCGGTTTGGTGGTCGCTGTGGGCGGAAAAGCTGCTGCTCGGGCGCATCTTGCTGCTATTGCGAGAGGCGGCGCGCTCCTCGGCGTTGCTGGGGCGGCCGATGCCGAACGAAGCTGCGCGGTCGGAGTCCGTGCGAGTGACGGCCATGACCTGCTGCTTCGCGCTGACGGCCGGGAGAGACGGCTTGGGGGCGTGCAGCTTGAGGTCTTCGGCGACCGTCCGGGTCTGCTCGGGAGATGAAGCCCGCTGCTCGTCGAGCTCGAGCTTGAGCTCGTCGGCAACGGCGCTGTATTCCATGCCCTCCTCGCCGACGGAGGGCATGTCGACGCTGTGCGACCGCTCGATGGGGTCATCGGACTGGTGCTTGATGGCATAGTGCTTGCTGAGATAGGTCGCCCGGGGGTCCTTGGGAACGATGCCTCCGTTGAGCGGCGAAGGAGCGAAGCGGTCGGGGTTTGGCGATATTGATCGATCGAGGCGTTTGTTGACGGGGCGCGGTGGGATCTTGGGAATTGGGGACGCGGATGAGTCCTTTTCCATGGCCCTGGAGGGACGGGGCGGCACGGCCGGTGTTTGTTGCATGGCTGCTTCTGACATGCTGTTCGAACGGGTGTGAATTATCGACGTAATGTCCAGGGACGGGCTGTCTCGAGACGGCGAAATCTGAGGAGAGTCTTAACGGATCTCTAGCAGAGCAATTGAATGTCAGCGACTGGCACGAGGTTTCGCGGTCTAGCCGCGGGCCCAAGGGCGACGAGGAGGCCGCCAGCGATGCGAGATAAGCTGCAGGACGGAGTGCAGCAGGCGGTCAAGGCCTTCTCGAAGCGCAGAAGCAATTCGGCTCGGCTTATCTTGCTCTTGACCGACAGGTTCCACAGCGGAGCGATAAGGACAACAGTGAGACGGAGCGAAGCGTTGTGGTGATGGACAAGCCGCTTGCAGCCGCTCTTCGCAGAAGGGGAGGGCGGGCGAGTCAGAGGGAGCAAGCCACTTACAAAGGGACGATTGGTGCTGTGCTGGTATCGAGTACCCGGCAAGGCTGCTGTGGTTATAACATGCAGTTGTCGCTGAAGCTGTCTCGAGCCGTGGAGGAGACGTCGGAGCGGGATTTGTGGCCGTTGTGACAGCAACGTCAGTTCTTGTAAGCCCGGGCAGGCAAGACCGGGCCCAAGCCAGGCTGTTGGGGTCCCATCGTCACCGATTCCAGACGCCGCTCCACCCACGGTGCGATCATCGAGGCCGCGCACCGTCAGCCACAGCGGGCGCCCAGGTCCGCGGCAGGTTTGGTAGGCCCCTCGATCACGCCAACGGCGAGGGAGGAGGGAGGCCCTTACCATTGTTTCACCGGGGGCGAAGCATATAACGCGGCTTGCTACACTCTGCTCCGGTAGCTCTGTTTCTAAATTCGCACGGCGCCGCCGGCCAGCGTCACGGCCTGGGCGCGCATTGAGACGGCATGGGCAGGCGTCGGAACCTGCAACATGCTACCCTGGCTTGCCTGGGAACGTCGCCGACAACGGCAGTTCGCTCAGTTGGAGGCGCAGGGCCCCGACAGCACAGTGCAGCTCCCCCGCATATCCCCACCGCCAGCCCACCCGCTCGGCGGCCGTAGCTGCAAGCGGACTGTCAACTGATCTCCAAATTCTGCCGCAGCCATCGCGGCAGGTGACCAATTTCTGCGCGAGTCTGCGTGGCTAGTTGTCGCTAAATTCAACGCCAGCAATCGCAGGCTCAGGGGCTTTGTCCCGGGCAGGGGACGGCCCAGGGGATGTCCCCCCGCCCGCTCAAAGCACGGCGTTGCAGAAGCCAAGAAGCCTGCTGTCGCTCCAAAGCCACCACCATTGTGGGTCTTGGTCCGAGTGCGCCCACGCACTGCTACCGCTGCAGGCATTCTGCCAACTGACCATCCAGAGCGTGGCGATTACGCCGCACCGTGCGAGCCTCCCATTGGACTCTCTGCGTGGTACCGCGCGTCGGCGTTTCGCAGCGCGCTGGACATGGTTGCTCCACGAGCTCAGACTCGGCAGACGCAGCCGAAATCGCATCATCCCTCCGGCAGTGATTTGCATACGAGTATCTCGGAAAGCATGGATATCTCGGGACAGCCTCGACAGAGTGCGGCAGCATTGCTACGTATACGAAGATCTGGGCCGACTGAGGCGGTCAGAGAACCTCGTTTTGCCAATTCAATGACGACATGTGAATGGCGGCGATGCAGCACATCTCGATCCACCCACTTCCCAGCTTTGTTGCCGGCTGTTGTGACCAGCCAACCAGCACATCTCGATGCATGTGCAAGCACTCCCGATTCGCCAAGAACCCTGTTTGCTAGCGCACAGCTGATTAACGAGCTGGCTATTTCGTAGGAGAACGCAGCCTCTTGTACGGAGTCTTCCATGGGAGTGTACATGTACTGTAGTACTTCGCAAGCAGGTGGGTAGAGTGGCTGCGCGCTCCCCACCGCTGATACGCATCATCTCTTCAATACAAGCAAGGCATCCTTACTAGCTGTTCATTACGACGGGATATGCTACGCCGAAGGCGAAGATGAGCACCGTGGCTGGGATAGTTGCTTCACAGAGAAGCACATGCACGCTTTGGAGCGAGTCGTCCCCTGCCACGTTAGCGGCAGTGGTCTGGCGAGATTCATCACCCATGGCATAAGGCACCTAGTCCCCTTCACCTTTGATTCCAGTGGCAGCGTACATCGCCCTCAAGTGCCCCAAGCCGGGAAACTCGGTCGCCGCTATCGTCGTAGAGAAGTTCGCAAAGGAAGCCGTTTGCATGGAGTTCAAGGAATTCACGAACATCCCCGCCCCAATATGCTGTTATAGTACAGGGTCTGACCAGCTCGCGCCTCTGGAGCTTCCGTAAATCTTGATGGACTGGGTTCCGGGTAGCAATCTCGGCGACTGTCTAGCGTGAGCACCGTTTGACGAGTTGCGGTCGACCATATCCCAGCAGATAGTAGCTTTTTATTTTAAACTATATGATGTACCGTGGGGAAGATACTGAATCCATCACCAAGGATAGGTAAGGTACCTACCTTAGTGATGTGGAACGAGTGAGAATGCTATGAACATACATCAGCTCACTATTCGGGTTTCCAACTACCTACCTACCAATGACTGACCAACAAGATATTCACTAGTTGCAAAGACGATTTCAAATTCATCATGAAACAGAAATCGAACTAGCTCTAGAATCTGCGCAACCTTGGCGTTCCGTATGAGCAGGAAGCCAAGCATCAGAACCCTGTGAGGTTGCATGTCTCCGTTATGAAGCCCAATACCGCTCAAGTAGCTCTTCGAGGTTGCCTGGTTCTCGCCTCAAAGTGATAACTTCAAACTATTTTGGACCCCGATACGAGGAAAATCATTGGCGTTTTCGACCTCGAGTCCACCAACGCTATGACGACCATGCAATTTGCCTACGGCCCGCCTGTGTCACTGTTCGAGGTGCTGCCAGGCGCTGTCCTTGATGCTGGCTACTTCGCTTAGGTTCTGTATAAGTATGAATCTCTACTCGAGCAGCATGATGAAGCGTGGCAAAGCCAGTTGTGCAAGAAAAGCAAGTGATCGGATAGCAATGGAGTGCCGCTGGAGATAGCATAGGGAACTGGTATTGGTAAGACGGGATGAGTTCGCTGCCTCGACCTCGCCAGTATGACAGTTTTCTACCTTTTTCTGGTGTCTTGTCATTTACGGAATGCTCGTAAAGCGTCAACGGAGCGCCCACGGCCTTCGCAATTCAAGATGTGAAAACACCCAGGTCACCATGGCTGGCAGCGAAAGCGAATTCCAGGGACTAGACATTTCTTACGATCTATCGTTCCTTCGCATCAAAACGTAAGCCGTTGGTCGATAACAATGGTGGTATAGCCGCATAGTGTCCGCGTCACAACCAAGCCTTCCCACGCCTGCAACACACAGTCGCGCAACCAAGCAGCGGCGCGTGACAAAGCACAAACATTTTTCGTTCCAGACGCCGAAACCCTGTTCGGAGATGCAGTCCAGTGCCTGTTCGGGCCTCGAACCAGAAATCGATAGCCAGCTCGACTGCCTCTTCTGTTGCCGCACTCCATGTCCTCGCTCGAGCCTCGCACTCGACGTCGCAGTCTGCTCTGCTCCATCCAATCTGCCCGCTCCTCCCATTGCCTTTCTCCAAGAGACCTGGGCTCTCACACGATCATCTGCGCGACGCCGTGGCCTCCGAGGGTCTTGCTCCCAACAAAATCCTGGCCCTTGATGCCGGCGAGCAGGTAGCAGATGGCGGTGAGCATTAGGAACACGGCTGCCGCAATCAAGGCGCTCCTGCCGCCGACGAGGCTGACGAACTGGAGAGCAGACATGACACCATATGCGGCAGCTCGAAGGTAGTTGGTCGAGATCTTGCGAATGAAGTCGTCAAACTTGCCGGACGTGGGGCAGATTCGGAGCAGCAGAGGAACCTCGACGAACAGGATGAGAAACGCGGAGACCCTGGGGCTCTGTGTCAGCCAGAATCATGGTGTGCGACGTGCTACGCATCTTCGAAGGGCACTCACAAGGCAAGAGCGCAGAAGATGATCAGGAGAACGCTGAAGGTGAAGATGGTCGAGATTCCCGTCGCGAGACAGATAATCATGGACAGGATGCCAAGCCTACAATTGTGATGTCAGTCACGCTGAAACTTCAAGAGTGCTTTTCTGTGCTCGTCTGGTTCTGGACGGGCGTTCGACTCGTGGGTTCAGATTCGAGCGCAGGAGAACGGAATGCCCGTCGTCAGCCATCGGCGCATCCGGTCGCAAGCTTACCATTGTCCGTAGATGCCTATCGGTCGGTCAGCAGAGTCCCCGAGGGATCGGGGTCTTGTGCGGGCACGTACTAAAGTTCCGGGTCTGGAACTCCTCCTTGAGCGACATCGTGGGAGATGTCTAGAGCGGCCGAGAAGATGGATGTCTCTGTTGTCGTGACGTCGCGAGCGTTCAGCGCGCAGAAGCGATCCGCAAGCGTGAGCGTAGGGTAGATGTGGTACGCGGTGGGATGCGTCTGCGTGGAAGAAGGCGAGAGAAGCAGGTCGTTGTCGCGTTCGGTCGCGCTGCGATGGCCGTGGTGAGGGAAGATGGTGGAATGTTCAGCGGCCGTCAAAGGATGGCTGGAAGTGATGCACGTAGCCTTTTCGCCGGGACCCCAGTCTGGTTGGAGAATGGAGAGGTACGAAGGCGCAGTGGCTTAGCAGAGGGGCGGCGGCAGTCGGTTTGCTGGGGCCGAGCACGAGGCTGGTGCCACTGAGGGAGCGCCCAGAGGCGCTAACGCGAGCAAACAGGGGTCGAGACAGCGGCCCCAAATGTCGGATATGGATGGGCCCTCCCCCCTGCTGCGCGGCGGCGCGCGCTGATTGTCCGTGAGCCTGTTGCTGATCCGAGACGCTTGACGGGGACAGGTACCCTCTGAAACAAAGGAAGACCGCGATCCTTTGTGCCTCTGATCAGGCACCCTATTCTAGGGCTGCACCTGGCCCTTTTATGTAGACTGGTATACTCGCCATCAAAGCCATTAGGCAGCGCTATTTCGCTGTCGGCGCGTTACGTAGCGAGCATACGCGGCCAGCCAAGCCTTCCGAAGGCTGCAGCGTGGTCTTTAGTCGCCGTCGCTACCCTATACCCTTAGGTACCATCCTAACTTCTGTGCTGCACACTGGCACCAAAGCGCCCCGCGGTCTATAACCAGGCATTGTGCTGGTCTGGAAACTCTCCGGTGTTTGGGCAATGCAGAGAACTACTACTCCGTACGTAGTATGTATCTGGCCGCGTGGTGTTTCGATTCACGCCGATCCTGCCGGCCCATGCGCCACTCGGGTCCTTTGAGTGCAAGTCTCACGCAATGTCCCAGATCACACTCGTAGCTGCACTCGTCGCGTAGCTGCGCGCATCGTGATATGGCGAAATGTGATGCAATTAGTCGTTCCAATGTCATTCGACTGAGAAGAAGCCCAATGGCCGCCCGAAACCGTTTCCCTGAGTGTTTGCTGACGCCTCCGTTGCGCCGAGTCCGAAGTCTCGACCCCGAAGCCTCGGCCGCCATCGGGGCCGATGCCGCCGGTGGAGAAGTCGATGTCATTCTGTCATTCCCACCTCAACGCCCCCGGGACCATTCTCAACGCCTGAATTGCCTCACAACCAGCCCTCCACGAAGCCCGACACAGTCATCCCAGCCCATTCCCCTCACTGAACATCACTCCGCGTCGGTATATGGCTATTGCAAGAGTGGCCCGCACCTCAACTTTCTTGCCCGCCATCCCTCCTAGGCTCCACCATCGGCTCGCCGCGGGGTTGTCAAGATGACCTTCACGGTTCTCACCGACGACGAGGTCAAGACGATCCTCGAGGGCCTGAACGTCGATGACCTCGAAGAGTTCCGGGGAGTGCTCGCATCGGCGCTCCATGAGTTCTCTACCAACATGCAGGCCGACGAGGCGGGCGTCTATCAACAGCCGCACCGCATCACGACCCTTCACCCGGGTTCCCAAGCAACGACGCTGTACATGCCGTCCTGCGGGCCCGAAGGCATGGGCTGCAAGGGTGAGCAGCCAACGCTGGCGCAAACGTAGAGCTCATGTGCTAATGCGCAATTAGTCGTGTCGTTGACTTCGTCCGAGGCCACCAAAGACCCTGCCGTCAAGGCCATCAGCCCAACTGGCGTGGTGAACCTCTTCGCCCCCGACGGCAAGCCCCTGGGCATCGTCCACGCGAGCACCTTGACTGCTTTCCGGACTGCCCTGGGCTCGGCGTGTCTCATCAACCGCCGCAACCACGTCAAGACCATCACCGTCTTCGGCAGCGGCATGCAGGCCTACTGGCACGTCCGCCTGGCCCTCATGATGCGCGGCAGCACCATCAAGCACGTCAACGTCATCAACCGCCGCTTCTCCGAAAACGCAGGTGGCATCCTCAAGAAGTTTACCGTCATCCCCCAGGCCACCAAGGAGCGCGAGGGCTGGGCCAACACCAAATTTGGCATCATGACATCGACCTTTCACGAGTACGACCGGCTGCTGAAGGAGCAGCTCCGCAGCTCGGACGTCATTTACTGCTGCACGCCGTCGCGAGAGGAGCTCTTTGATGCGTCCATCCTCACGTCCCACGAAGGCAGGAAAAAGGGCAGGCTGATTGTTGCCGTGGGAAGCTACACCCCTGAAATGAAGGAGCTGCCGGAGGGATTGCTGCTTCAGGCGACGAAACAGCACGACAAGCATCACCGGCACTTCCACAAGCATGCCGAGGAGGCGGGAGTCATCATTGTCGATACGCTGGACGGCGTCCTGCAAGAGGCTGGCGAGATCATCTCCGCAAAGATTGGCCCGAACCAGCTGGTCGAGTGAGTATAGGAGACATATCCAAGCCGCTAGCACTGTACTGACGACCGTGAGCGTAGACTCGGCGAGCTCGTTATGCTCCATCGCCTGGCCGTGGAAGAGTCCGAGACGGACACCATCGGCTCACAGACCTCCGACTCACTGGAGGGCGAGCCGCTAGACCTCACCGACAAGACGCCTTCCATGTCCACGGTCTTCAGCGACTCCTCGCAACGGCCAGGCAGCCCCTCCAACTCGACAACCTCGGGGGGCCACAGCCGCAAGCCCAGCTTCACGCTGCCGTTCCGAAGGAACTCCGGCAGTTCGTCCGAAGCCGAGAAGAAGAAGGAGGACTCGCTCGCTCGCTGGCTCAGGGACGGGACGGTTATCTACAAGAGCGTGGGACTCGGCCTCATGGACCTGGTGGTGGGGATGCATCTGGTCAAGGTTGCCAATGACAGGAATATTGGCACGCGGATTACGGGATTCTGAAGTAGAGGGAGGCCGCCTTCAGTTGCACGGCCCGTTGCAAAACATGCACGAGGAGCGGAGGCGTGTACAGTCTACAAACATTAGGCCTCCACGAGGCGCGGAGACGATGAATCGATTGCTGAAATGGACAACTGTCACGAAAAAAAAAAAAAAAACCAAGTGTGGTGTGAAATCATCGGCAATGCCGCCCGTTGATTCATGACAAACGAGATCATGCTATTCATACAATGGATATCCAACCTTATATATGCCCGGTATGCTTTTACTCCGCAACCCAAACAGCGCTCATGCCCATGCCCGTGCCGATGCACATGGACGTGTTGCCAACCTTCTTCCCTGTCCGCTTCAGCTCGTACAGCAGCGTGGAGACCTGCCGGGCACCGGTGCAGCCCAGCGGGTGGCCGAAGGCGATGGCGCCGCCCTTGGGGTTGATCTTGTCGTGGGGGATGCCCAGCTGGTTGGCGCTCCACAGGCACTGGCTGGCGAAGGCCTCGTTGATCTCGTAGATGTCGACGTCGTCCCTGGAGATGCCGGCGAGCTCGTTGGCCTTGGGGATGGCCTTCCAGGGGCCCTGGCCCATGAGGAGGGGCTTGACGCCGACGATGGAGGCGCAGACGTACTTGCCGATGATCTTCTGGCCGAGCTTCTCGGCGGTGGATCGCTTCATGAGCAGGACGGCGGCGGCGCCGTCGGAGATCTGGCTGGCGTTGCCGGCGTGGATGCTGCCGTCCTTGGCGAAGGCAGGGCGGATCTTGGCCAGGGACTCGGCGGTGATGCCGTCGCGGACGCCGTCGTCACGGGAGACGGTGATCTCCTTGGTCTCACCGGTCTTGGGGTCCTCGAACTTGACGGTGAGGGGAGCGATCTCGTCGTTGAAGAGACCCTCCTTCTGGGCCTTGACGGCCTTCTGGTAGGAGCTGGCGGCGAAGGCGTCCTGGTCGGCGCGGGCGACCTTGAGGTCCTTGGCCATGTCCTCGGACAGGACACCCATGGGGACCTTGCAGTTGGCGGCCTCGACGTCTTTCTCGAACTTCTCGGAGAACTCGGTGACGGCGCCGGGGCCGTACTGCAGGGACATGCTCTCGACGCCGGCGCCGATGCCGATGTCGATCATGCCGGCCTGGATCTGGTTGGCCACGTCAACGCAGGCCTGGAGGCCGGACGAGCACTGGCGGTTCACGGTGCGCACGGCCGTCGTCTCCGGGAAGCCGGCGACCAGGGAGGCGGCGCGCATCTCGGTGGCGCCGCCGCCGGGGGCCAGGACGGTGCCGACGCAGATGTCCTCGACGAGGGCGGGGTTGATCTTGGACCGGTCGACGACGGCCTTGAGGATGCCGGCCATGAGGTCGGCAGCCTGCGTGTCCTTGAAGCCGCCCTTGCCGCCCTTGGTGAAGGCGCTTCGGCAGGCGGCGGTGACGACAACCTGGAGGAGGAGCGGTTAGGAGCCGTCACGGTGCTGCATCGGGGCATCTATCTGGGGGACGTACATCGTCGGGACGCTTCTCGAGGATCCTGTCCCGGCCGCCCGCGGTCGGGTTGCCAGAGATCTGGCCTCCAATCTGAGAGATTCTGTCGAGGGCTGCCGTGATTCCGCAGTTAGCACCGTCTGCGACGGGGGAGGGCTCCGCGGAGGGGTCGGCGAGGCGACTTACCACCCATCTTGACGGTGGCGGAGAGATGTGAGGACGAGTGTGAAGGGGGAGAGATTCGGTAATGCTGCAGGCGTCCGGGGCAGCGACAGGTTTGCCGGGAGGAGGCGGATATATAGCAGGTACGAGCAACAGCCTCCGTCGAGACTCCGTAGACCTCGGCGTGGAAGCTGGGCTCGGAGACCCGCTGACATCAGCTGCGACGCTCGACCGAGGCATCCATCCCAGAGGCGTGGGCGGCGTTGCGCCGACAGCCCGCGCCGCGTTTTAGCGCCTCTTTCACATGCCATGGCGCTGCACCCCCGAGCCCCCCGACGCCCCCGACCCCAGCAATTCGGGGCTCTTGACCGCATCTGGCGTTGCCGCGCCCGTCACGAGGGGCCCCGGCTGGAGGGCGACGATGTGCCGAGTTTCTCCAGCTGTTCCATGCATGGGGATGGGATGGGTGCCCAGGGTCCGTCCTTCACGAGCACCTCCGGACGGCTATGCGCAGGTCACTTGGACGGGAGTGTTTTCAATACGCGGGGGGCCCGCACGTGCTAGTTCCAGCGTCTTCCCTTTGGAGGAGCGGACGGTGGATGTGGAATCGGTGATATTCTCAACAGGCCGTTCCGATGACAGCCTCTGCTATCTGTACTCACACTGATGCCAAAGTGCAGCCATCTGTCAATACCTACCCACGTTCCTACATAGGTATAACCTTTAGTACTTGGTTCGGCACCACTTGGACCCTCAGCGCCGAACGCTGACGGAAGTGGAGGGCTGGGCGGGCTGGGCGACGACTCGCTATTATCGACGCAGCTTGAACGGGGCAATCTTTCACAGCCAATCCTCGTCTTGTCTCCAGACCAAAAGAACCTGCCTTCTGAATCACTGTGGTGCGGCTTCACGACGACGGTACTTGCTCAGCCTGCATATAGCAAAAAATCGAGACATCTATTTACTCGAATTGGTAAAGACAGAAGCTGCCTCCCATGTCTCCTCTACTATGTACAAATGCAAACGCCGCGCCACCCATCATCAACATATTCAGTATTCGAGATCATGCGCCTTCCAATCACGTGAACCATCGCATATATAATCATGCCTTGCTATCCTTGGCGCCGCCTTGGACCACCTTGTCGTCGGGCGCAAAGTTCAAGCTGACGCTGTTGACGCAGTGCCGCTCGTCGGTCGGGGTCGCGAAGCCCTCGCCCTTGAAGACGTGGCCCAGGTGGCCGCCGCAGTTGCTGCAGACGATCTCCGTCCGCGACATGCCAAAGGCCCTGTCCTGATGCCTGGTGACGGCGCCCGGTATGCTGTCGAAGTACGCGGGCCATCCGCAGCCCGACTTGAACTTGTGGGTGGCCTTGTAGAGCGGCGCACTGCAGCCGGCGCAAGTGTAGACGCCTTCCGCGGGGTAGTGCTTGTCGAACTTTCCGGAGCCCGGGGGCTCCGTGCCCTTTTCTCTGAGGATGCGAAACTGCTCTGCAGGGCGTTAGTGGAGCGCTGAGACGGCGAGCGGCTCTCGGGGCCGCCGGGGGCCTGCGTACCTTTGTTGAGGACGGCGCGCCACTCGTCGTTGGAGCGCTGGTCGGGATACGACATCTTGGATGATTTCGAAGAAGAACCAAACAGAGCGCCTAGGAAGGGAATGCCGGACATGGAGCGCAGGGGAAGCGGTCGGAGGCGGATGAGATGCGCGTGAGGCGGGGATCTCGGCGTCAAGCTGGACAAGGCGAATCGGAAGGCGGAGAGGAGGGGTGCAAATGGCATGGGAGGCGAGAAATAACCAGCGTATTCACGGAGCGAAGATGGGAATATATACTCGCGAAGCTGAGCTCTGATGACTTGCGAAAGCAATGATGAAGCTCAACGGCAGGGGCCAGGCGTGACAAATAATTAAGTGGCGGCTCAGCAGCCAGCGTGGAATCGACTTTGGAATCACTTGCATCGGTTGTTGCATCATCGAGCCGCAATCTGGAGACTAGCGCGCGGGCTGCCGCCACTGGCACGGTAACGTCTCGAAGTCAGAATCCAGCTCCAAACCTGCATTTTGAGAGACAAGAAAATGCTCCGTACTCGTTCCTCGCATGCATCCCCGATTCTGCTGCGCGGCTGCCTGCTGGGGACCGCAAGCCAATACCTCGGAGCCTGGCGCACCAAGCTGAAAGCTGCAGCCTTGCATTTGAGCGCACAATATAGTCTTAACGGACCGCCACCTTGGAATTGTAGACCGGTTGACTGCGGCGAACGTACCTAAATTGGTTGTTGCCTGAGGTTGAAATTCAGCCATCCACTAGCAATCTTCCACCAGGGGCTAGTGGCTGGCGCGTTAGAGCCCAAGGAGCCCCAGACGACGGGGGGTGACATTTCGCGTTGAATTGCCGCCACGGTTGCACACGACCCCTTCATCTGACTGTCCCGCGCTGGCAGCTGCCTCGAGATCCAATCCTTCTTCCCGCGCGATCGATCCCGACCGAAATTCCCCCTCGCCAGACGACGGGCGACCCGCAGCACATCGCGGCACGAGGCGCCATGTCGAGACGGCCGGCCGCCAACCCCGCCGCTGAGCGGGCGGCGCAGAACCAGGCCACCATCAAGAGTCTCCTGAAGCTGGAATCCAACAAGGTCTGCGCCGATTGCAAGAGGAACAAGCGTGCGTCGACGTCTTCCCCGTGAGGGCCGTCGGCCATCTGTGCTAACTCGCCGTTGCGGCTGCAGATCCGCGATGGGCCTCGTGGAACCTGGGCATCTTCATCTGCATCCGGTGCTCGGGCATCCACCGCGGCATGGGCACCCACATCAGCCGAGTCAAGTCCGTCGACCTCGACTCCTGGACCGATGAGCAGCTCCAAAGCGTCCTGAACTGGGGAAATGCCCGCGCGAACAAATACTGGGAAGCCAAGCTGGCCGCTGGCCACGCCCCGTCCGAGGCCAAGATCGAGAACTTCATCCGCACAAAGTATGAGCTGAAGCGCTGGGTCATGGACGGGCCCATGCCCGATCCAGCCTCCTTGGATGTCGACGGCGACGACGACGTGCCCCTCAGCCTGGTCAAGGAGAAGCAGGTGATTGAGAGGAAGGAGTCGATCCGGAAGGCGTCGGTTGGAAACTCGCAGGCTCCCCGAAACCTCCCCGCCCCTGAGGCCGACCTGATCGGCGGCGACGACCCGGTTCCCTCTCGGTCGAGCACTGCCGGACCGCCCACCAGCAGGGTCGCGCCCAAGGCCGAAGCAGCACCTCCGAAGACGACCAATACGAAGGATTCCTTGCTCGGCTTGGACTTTCTGGGAGGCGCAACGGCGCCTCCACGACCATCCAGCACCTCTGGAGTCGCCTCGCCTGGTGGACAGTCGCGGCCCGACCTGAAGCAGTCGATCCTGTCCCTCTACGCCTCGGTCCCTAAGCCTCAGCCTCCGCCTCAACAGCAGCAGCAAACGGCACAGCACCAAGGGGCCTTTGGCGGTATGGGATCGCCGCCCATTGGCCACCAGCAGCAAGGCTCCGTCGGCGGTTTCGACGATGCATTCAGCAACTTGAGCCTTTCCAAGTCGACAAGTCCCCGGCAGCATGCCGCGGACCCCTTCGCCAGCCTCGGCAGCGCTTCTTCCGGCAGCCGGGCCACACCACAAGCATCAAATAGCAGCGCATTCGGTGGACTCAGCGGGGGTAGCTTCTTTGACGCGAAGCCAGCCCAACCAGCTCAGCCATCCATGTCGTCGCACCAGCAGAAGCCGTCCAACTCTGGATTCGGTGGATTCAGCTCATTCTCGTCCCCTCCCCCGGCGCAGCCAGCGGTGGCACCTAAGCCTGCCCAGCCGGCTTCGTCTGCCATGGGAGATCTCTTCGACTTGTCTTCACCAGTCACTCAGGCGACGTCGCCGCCGGCGACGTACAATGCCCCTTCTGCAGGCACGAACTCGGTGTTCAACCTCTCGTCTCCGACTCAGCCCGCAAAGCCAGCTCCGGCGACCAATACGACGGGCTCGACGGCATTTGGGGGATCGGGCCTGTCGGGGGCTGATGTTTGGGGAGGAAATGCATGGGCCACACCGGATACGAACGACGCGCAGGCGACCGCGAAGAAGAGTCCGGAGCTGACAAAGACCACGTCGAACAACATGGCGTGGGGAAGCGGCGGCGGGGCCTTCGCGAGCACCCCTATCGTCCCTGGGTCGGGCGGCGGCTTCAATCCGGCGCCGAAGGTGGCGGCCGACGAGGAGTTTGGCGGTTGGGCCAGCAGCACAGGCCCTTCGGCTACGGGCAACGGTGCCGCTCCGAAGGCGGCAGGCGGTTTCGGGGCGGACGAGGATCTGTTCTCCAACGTCTGGCAGTAGAGGGTCAATGATGACTAGTCGCCAGGCGACGACGGTGATTTCTTTCAACACGATGCTGGCGGGCAGGTCATGGGCATTTTGCATGTTTGGAGTCCAGTTAGATTGCAGAGTAGGGGTAGAGTTGCAAAATCTTCATGGATTATTTTGAACATGATCGCGTCATAGGATTCTGATTCGCAAAATTACACTTGCCAACGCCAACTGTATGCCGAGGGTATTTACTCCGTGCAATCCACACAGGGATCCCGCCCTGTCTGGCCGACCTCCTGCTGGGCTCGTCTCGCCTGCCGTAAACAGGCCTCGCAGGGCCGCACATGCGCCACAGCCGCAAATCGCAACATGGAAACGAAAGCAGCACTGGCGATGCTCAGAAAAACAGCCTCAAGCCGTAGTACAGCACGAGGAAGACGGCGATGACTATGCCCGAGAGCTTGAAGATGGCGACCTTGTTGCCCGCGGCGGCCATGCGGGTAAGACGGCTGGCGGAGCCCTTCATCTGGGTCGTCATGGACGAGAAGGTGTCGGACTGCGCGCCGGTTAGCACGGCGAACGGCTCTCACGAGCGGCCTGGGGGAGGTCGGTTCGGCCGACGTACGGTGTTGTCGATGACATCCTGGGCGCGCGCGTTGTCGTAGATATCGATGGTGACGCCGCGCAGGGCAGAGACCTTGGCGGACAGCTCGCCGAGGCGGGCATTGTTCTGCTGCTCGCGCTCGTAGGCCTCGGACATGGCGGCGGCGGGAGGAGGGGAGGAGTCGAGGAAGAGGAGAGGAAGGCGTCTGTGACTGCTCTCGACGTCGGGCAGCCTCGGCGGCGGCAGCGAGCTGGGCTAGCCGCAGGTTCCGTGAGCCGAGTATGCACTAGCGATCGCCGGCACACCTCCAGATGGTGGGTACAACACAGGCAGGCGCTGCGGGTGGGCGTCGTCGCGGTTCGGCAGCGTTTTGGTCGTTGATGTCGTCGCGGGTCAGGGGCGGAGTCGGCGAAACTCGAGGCGGTGGTTTGACAGCCAAGAAACCATACTGGGGCGCGCGCGATGACGCTCGGGGGGCTTGGGGGTGGCGGCGCACCGCCACACACGCCACGCGGCCATGCTGCACGCATGCGCGTCTGCCGGTCTGGCTGCGCATATGCTCGAATCGCCGGATTCAACTGCAAAATTGTCGCGTTGACGGCACAATGATACGCCTGACGAGGCGGTCCGGCCATTATTAAGACGGCGGCATTGAAGATAATTTGCAAAGTAGAATCCTGTTTTCGCTTCGAGTAGAATCTCGGTGTCGACTGCCCAGCGACTAAGACGAGGCATACCCACCGGGGGATGGATGCCTCCGGCACTCCAGCGGTGTTGGCGGTGCAGCTAGCGCTGTTTGGCGTCATCCGCCAGCGGCACGTCGTCCGGAGTCATCAGCCCTGTGCTACAATTGACCCCCGCCACCCCGCGCTCCCACTGCCCAAGCGTGCTACTTTATGTCGCCGAGCTATATCGTGACCGTCGTCGTCACTCCAAGTTCCTGCACCTACCTGGGCCATTTGTTGCCTCGACGACCCTGCACACTGCCTGTTGAGCTGTGGTTGAGCGACCAGCCGTCAACATGGGCATTGAAAACCCCTTTCCGTCGTCGCTGCCGTGTAAGTCTCATCCGCCCGTGCCGTGACGCGCGCTCGCCTCGCTTCGTTTCGCAGCCTCGTAGCTGACCGCAGCTCCGTTTGCACAGCGGAATGCAAGAAGTGCGCCAACATCCTCAAATCCTTCGTCAACCCTGGCAATAGGCCTGACAAGCGCGACCTGGCCCACGTCATCCCGCCGTCCGTCCTCTCCAATGCAAAGGGCCTCGCCATCTTGACCGTCCTGGGCGGCGGCTTCATCGGAGCTGCGCGCGGCGGCAGTGGGCTGGTCGTCGCCCGTCTGCCCGATGGCTCGTGGAGTGCCCCGAGCGCCATCGGATTCGTCGGTGCTGGCGTCGGCGGCCTGATCGGCGCGCAGCTCGTCAACTTCGTCTTCGTCCTCAACAACACCGCCGCCGTCAAGACGTTCGCCCAGGCCGGCTCGCTGACGCTGGGTGGCAACGTGTCGCTGGCGGCCGGGCCGGTCGGACGCACCGCCGAGGCGGCCGGCGCGGCGTCGCTCAAGAGCGTGGCGGGCATCTTCAGCTACTCCCGGTCGATTGGCTTGTTCGCTGGTGTCTCCCTGGAGGGCTCCGCCATCATCGAGCGCCGCGACACCAACGAGCAGCTATATGGTACGCGCTACACGGCCTCGCAGATCTTGACGGGTGCCGTGACCCCGCCCCCCGGAGCCCAGCCTCTCATGACCGTCCTCAGCGAGAGGATCTTCAGTGGCATGAGGGCCGGCTCCGTGTCCGACGACGCCATGTACAACGACAGCCCCGTCTACGCCAGCGAGCATGACGATGTCGTCTGGGATGGCCGTCGAGGCAGTGCTCTGGGCGAGGGCGCACAGAGGGATCGCACCGGCGGCCCCGGCTCTGCTGATTTTGGCCGGCCAGGGAGAACTAGCACTTGGCAGGACGATGTGTACGACCGACCAGGCCAAGGAGCCGTTTCCCGCTCCAACACGTACAATTCAAGAGGAGGTGACGATGCTTATACGTACAGAGACAGCCCTAGTACCGAGAAGAAGGCTGGCCCCGGGCGGCCCGCGGCGCCGAAACCCAACTTTGGGGCGAAGAAAGCCTTGTTGAACAAGAACGAGGCGGTAGCACTGTACAACTTTGATGCGGACCAGCCAGGCGACCTGGGCTTCAAGAAGGGAGACATCATCACGGTGCTGAAGAAGACTGACAGCGACAACGACTGGTGGTATGTTTGCGACCCCGAAGACCCGTGCACAACTCATGCTAACGCACGTTTGTTGCAGGACCGGCATGATCGGATCAAGGCATGGTATATTCCCCAGCAACTACGTTAAGATGAAGGAGTAGAGGTGCTCTAGAGGCGCTCTAGAGGCTAGCTGGAGTTACCTTGGGCCATGTAGTTCCTTTCGCTGTCATGTCCACACGAGCAGCACATCGTTTCGATGCAGTCCGTCGTACCATGGGGAGACGCATACGGGTTCTTTTCTGATCGCATACCCCCGCAACTAGGGAATGATTCCGCTTCAGTTTCTTTCTGTCCTTGGCCTTTCTTTGTCGCAGCGGACGCCTATGATGTATGAGCCTAGCAGCGGGAATGATTTGATTTATTCAAGTGTTGGCTGAGGGGTTGGGTATGATGGCATTCCCTGCGACGTTTCCAGGGGACTTGTTGCAATTCCTATAGGCATCTCTCTGCAAGTAGACTAGGAAGTCATGATTTTAACTGCATTTCTCCGGTCTCGCGTCCTGGGACTGCCGATAGTTGGACATGGATGCCTCGCGCCTTGCCCACTTTACAGGGCCAGACTAGTGAGGCAGTGGATAACTAATCGGGTTCCTCTCCAGCTACGTGATGAACCCTCATTCATTCAATCCCCGCATAGAGCCTTGAGCACTTACATACACTCTTTCGCCCGGGCTTCATGGTCGCTCAACATGGCCTCGGTGCGGAGACTCGTGCGATGGCTTTACCACGAGTTCGGCGTGGCCTCCGTCTATAACACGGGCCCGGACACATGGCTCGTGATCCTCGGCCGAACATGCCGCATGTTCGCCTTCGGGGCGATTTCTCTCATCATCGCCCTTTTCATGTCGTCTCTCGACTTCTCCGACTTCCGCATCGGGCTGTTCATGACGATGACCATGGCCGGCGATGTGGTCCTGTCGCTTCTCGTGGCCCTGGTGGCGGACCGGGTGGGCCGCCGCCGCATCCTCTTCGCTGGCGGCTTGCTCATGGTGTTTTCCGGAGCCGTGTTTGCCGTCTTCGAGAACTACTGGATCCTGCTGCTCGCGGCCATCGTCGGCGTCGTCAGCGCTACCGGCGGGGACTTTGGCCCGTTCCGCTCCATCGAGGAGTCGACGCTGTCGCACCTCACGACGGTCAAGACGCGGGCCGACGTCCTGTCCTGGTACGTGACGACGTCGAGCCTGGGGTCGGCCGTTGGCACCGAGATCTCAGGACGGTTGGTTGACTTCTTGCGTGGCCTCAAGGGACGGACCGCGACGAACGTGTACCATTCCATGTTCTGGGTTTACATATGCATGGGTACGATGACCACGATCCTCTCGCTCTTGATGAGCAACCGGTGCGAGGCGACGGTGGCACCGCCAGCAACAGGGGCCGATGGTTCTGAGCCGTTGCTAGGTGCAGCACGACAGGGCGAGACGAGTGACGAAGAAGCGGACAAGGACAGAGACGTTGGAACGCCCTCGGTGCCTTCAAGCCCGGGAACACCTTCAGAAGAAATTCGGAGCTCTGTCAGAAGTTCAGAACCCAAACCTCGCTCTCTCCTGCACAGGGTGCTGGGAGCAAGCCGGCTTGCGCAAATCTCACCAGAGTCGCGTTCAGTTGTGTATCAGCTGTGGGTTCTCTTGACCATCGACTCCTTCGCGGACGGAATGGTTTCGTACGCCTTGACCAACTACTATCTCGCGCGCAAGTTTCAGCTTTCAGAGTCGTACCTGGGAGACATTATGTCGACAAGCTACCTGCTTTCGGCCATCTCCACGATATTTGCAGGGCCGCTTGCTCGACGCCTCGGCCTCGTCAACACCATGGTGTTCACGCACCTCCCGTCTTCCCTGGCCGTGCTGCTGTTCCCCCTCCCCACGTCGGTAGGCCTGACCATCGCATTGCTCTTCGTCCGCACGGGCCTGAACAACATGGACCAAGCACCGAGAGCCGCCTTCATCGCAGCTGTGGTCAGGCCCGAGGAACGGACGGCGGTCATGGGTATCACCGGCATGCTGAGGACGCTGGCATCGACGATAGGCCCCAGCATCACGGGCCTCCTTGCAGGCAGTGACAGGTTCTGGATTGCCTTTGTCGTTGCCGGAGCTCTGCGCATCGGCTATGATGTCGGGCTCTTTGCCCTCTTCGTGGGCTTGAAGCTCGAAGACAACGAGCCGCCAGAGGACCGAGGAGTTAGCCCGAGACGATCACACGAAGAGTAGATTACAGCCGAGTGGGAAATAACAGTAACAGCGTCCAAGTCAGGGTGGTTATCGGGGCCAGTGCCGAGTATGCCATACGATTCGGCTCTTCCATAGTGGTTCCATGAATGATATTCTAAGGCTGGAGTCGTACTGTGACCAGTCAGACCAATAATCTGAAGTCCAACCTTGCCAAGAGTGAAATGAACCAGCGAGTCCCCAATGGGCAACCAAAAAGACAAGGCAGAGAGTGCGAGATAATGTGCAATTCGTTGTTCCCTGCGAGGGATTCATCTATTTGTTGCGGCAGTCAGGATGCTGTCTCCGTCATGCAACATATGCACCATATGGCGGCTCTTCCTGAGCGCTGAGCCATCTATCGAGAATAAAACCCCTTGTACACCGTAACGCCTTTGCTCAAATCACGAAAAAGTAAGCTTGGAGAGGAACGTGTTTGCAGCAATGCTGCCCAACTCCCACCTCTCGCCTCCATGCGCCAGCCCTTCCGCAAAGCGAGTGAGCCACGAGGCCTCGTTGCACTTGCAGACAGGCATGCCGTGAAGAACAATGCTGCTGCCGCCGTGGAGCACCCACTCGAGAATGGCGGGATTCATCTCTGCATTGAGCCGCCCGGCGCCGATGTCCACCTTGCCCAGCTCCGGCGAACAGAGGCACGCATCCACGGCGTGCACCGTCCACGCCCACAGCACCGTCGCCGCGGCCGAGAGGGCCATGAAGGCGATGGGGTCCGTCGGCTCTCTCCGCAGGTCCAGCCCCGGCGTGGCCTCCTGGTACGTCCGCCAGATGTACATTGCGTGGACCACGGCGGCTCGGCTGTCGGCCGAGATGGCCCACTCCTGGATCTGCATCGCCTTGCGCTGCCACGCCGGGGACGCGGACCCGGACTCCGGATCGGACAGCGGCGAGATCTGGACGACGTCTCTGATGCTCTGCACGTCCGCGCGCAGGTGCAGGTTGAGCAGGTGGTAGAGCATCCTCGCGGAGAGGATGGCCGAGTACAGGCGGTCCAGCACCCGTTCTCGCCATTTGGGCTCCGAGGGCAGACCCTTGCCGGAATAGGCTCGGAGCAGGAAGTCGGTGTAAGGCCCGTGGAGATCCGGCCGCTCCAGCGCGTCCTCGACCGTGTCCAGCTGCATCTTGCACAGCTCCAGTTGACGAGAAACGGCATCGGCCTTTGCCGCTGCGGCTTCGTTCCGGTTTCTCCGCAGTTGCTGAACGACCCAGATGTCGTTCAAGGTGCCCATGAGGCACAGCTGAATGTCTTCGACCAAAATACCCGACGGAAGATGCTGCTGCGAAACCATGTCCAAGCAGGACATCTTGAACGCGCCCCGGCGCCACGGCTCCGTCCGATGTCGGGGGAAGAAGATGTGCAGGCCATATGCGTTCCACATGGCGAACGTCGACATCAGGCCCAGGTCCAACTCGTCGAGGCGCAGAAGCGGCGGCTGGTTGCAAAGGAGCGACAGATACGTGTCGATTTGGAACGTGCAGTAGGCCAGCCTGTTGTCGATGTCAGCGAGAGCAGCTTGGGTGCTGAGTGGATAGACAGCCCGCTCACCTCTTCCAGCGTTCCAAGATATTATACACCCACGGAACAAAATCGCCCGGAAAGTGCGTGTGGTTCTCACGCTCCAAGGCTTCCGAACTAAAGCAGTTGTTCTGTCTCAGCGCTGCTATGAGGAGGCTGAGCAGTCGTCGAGAGCGCCTAATACAACTGTCCCTCTATGCAGCGTTAGTCAGGCAAGTCCAGCATGCGCAGAGAAGCCTAGGGAGACGTACTCCGCTTTCGAACGCGAATATGATGTTCAGGAGGACGACTTGGTACATCTCGATTGGCCACGGGCAGCTGGGATCAAAGGCGCCATTCGCCTGCGTGCGGTTAGTCACGGTCACACCCAGTTCCCGCGCCAGGGACCTACCAGATGCCGGAATGACTGCTCCACGAGGTTGTCGTGGATCTCCATAATCACATCTCGCAAGCTCCGATCATAGTGGAGCCAGGCGTTGATCATGACCACGGTCGCAACGAGA
The DNA here is from genome assembly GCA_001600555.1 of Albophoma yamanashiensis. Taxonomy (NCBI): domain Eukaryota; kingdom Fungi; phylum Ascomycota; class Sordariomycetes; order Hypocreales; family Ophiocordycipitaceae; genus Albophoma; species Albophoma yamanashiensis. The sequence goes on along the minus strand of BCKH01000007.1, from coordinate 1,357,925 downwards.
GAAACGCTGTCGGTCGATTCATCTAGCGACGGCGCGTGTATGATTGGCCAACGGTCGTGGAAGCTCCCGAAGTAGGATTCGACACAGGCCGAGAGCCACAGTTTCGGTACGGCCGATGGCTGGGTCGTCGGATGAGGACCCTTGCCGGACCTCGATACGACGGCCCTGAGTATGGACTGCAGGGCCGCTTTGGTGGGAAAGCCCCCATGCTCGGAGGAGATGCTGCAAGTGATCTCTGGAGCCTGCAGGATCACGGGCGCACCCGACAGCACAAGTTCGGGCTCGGTGAAGGGCGGCGACACGGGCGCCGACGCCGTCGCGCGCTCCGACGAGGAGTCTTGCGAGTGCGGGGACGCCTTGCGCTGCAACGACGACGAGATGCCGTCTCTTCTGCCGTACGTGCAGCTCACGCCTCGCTTCTTGCACAGCGAGCACTGGGCCCCGCCGTTGCACTTGGTCTTGTTGGCGTGGCACGTATCGCAGGCCCGCCCCCGGCGCGAGTCCGGCACGGCGGCGGCGGCGCCGTGGATACCGGCGTGACGGCGCAGGAGATCGCTGTAGCGACAAAATGATGATTAACTATCAACGTGCAGCGCTCCGAGTGGGATGGCGCGCGCTCACCTGCGACTGAAAGAGCGGCCGCAGACGAGACAGGTAAAAGCCGGCCCGCTGTGCGTCGCTTGATGGCGGCGCAGATGCTCCTTTCGGAGGAAACTCTTGCCGCAATGGCAAAGGTGACGGTCGGGCGACCGGGAGATCATGTCGTGCTGCTCCCTGTTCGGACGCCTTGCATTGCTGGCCGCTGCGTGTTAGCCGTTGGTCTTCACATCCGAAGACTCCGCGATCTGCTGTGTCACCGCGACCCGAGCGCCCGCCTCAGCGGCCGGAGCAGCGAGCCTACGAGCCAACCGTGGAGCCTAGCGCCAATGGGACATCACCAACTGGGATGCCGGCGTTGAGGCTGAATCACGGGTCGCGCTGGTTTGTACGTGCAAGTGCGGGTGCTGGCCGGTGGGATGGACGTCGATCGACTTACACGCTCCACTGACGGCCCGGTCGGGCGGACTCTCAACGGCTCGCAGCTCTTCTGGCACCCAGATTGGCGCTACCGCGAGCAGAAGCAATGGGACTTGCAGCTTCGGATCCCATGGATGCCGGTGAAGCGGTGGGATAGGTGGGATACATGGCCGTATATGACGGCTCGAGGGACGGCGTTCGACGGGCGATCTGAGCCTCTTGAGGTGTTGACTAATGAGTGCTGGGATGGGAGAGCCGATATGGCCCTTGGAGTATGAAAAAAAATCGGCCATCCCACTCGGTCGCTCCGCATCGGCATCCCACCAATCGGCCATCCCACCGGGAGGCGCAGAGCTCGAGCGCTCGAGCCGCGTGGGCGCCCAGACCACGTCGACCTGCTCGCGTCCTGTTCCGAGCTAGGTAGCTCTTCTGCCAAGCTGTCTCACAATCGCCGCCAAACGCTGCTGGGCTTGCGAACCGTCCAGATGAGCAGAGACAGCCTCGATATGCTCTGTGCCAACGGTCCAAGGCAGAACAAAAAAGACGCCAGCTGGGCAAGACGGATCGACCGTCAGCTGACTCTCCAACGCGGGCATGTGCCTGCGGCGTGGACACTTGACGGGCCTGCAGCTCGGAAATTCCGAAGCTTGGCTGCTTCACGACGACGTCGCGAAGAATGTCGCCGGCGGGCCCCCGACCCCGGTTTTGGCACGCGAACAGGTATAAGAAGCTTTGAGTGAAAACTTCGTCTACCCCGTACATGAATCAAACACCTTGAAGAAACAACTACCGAGTGGGAAACAAAAAAAAACTGCCCACGCCGTGGCTTTGCCAGAGCAAATGCGCCTCAGTTCGAAACTTCGGAACGGTTCCGAGTCCCACATGACAGGCCGCCCGCCTCACCGAGGAGATCGGAGATGGGACGCCACGCCACGCGATAACTCCAGAGATTCAGGTGCCACGGCGGATCATGCCGTTTTGCCTGCGCGAGCATGCGATTCTCGACTCGTCCCGGGGGCGCAGAGCGGCGAGTCACGTTCACCGCCACGAGGACTCTATCGCCAGCCAGCGGCAGTTGTCCATCGGACCGATCCGTGCGCGAGCCTTTGTATTGCAAACAATATTGTGGACTTGACTTGCTGTACTCGTAAGCGCGGTTTTGGCCGTCTTGGGGCGAAGCTCGGAATCCATTGGCGTTGTCCCAAACTTCGTCCCAAGTTGCCTCGCCGCAGGATGGATCGTGCCTGGGTTCCTCGTACGAGCAGACCGAGGTACACTCATAGAATGGACGGATACATCTGCATGTGCCGTGAGCTGATGCCTCGTCTGCGGTATCCGTTCGTCGATTCGGGACTGAAAGCGTATCTCCGTCATTTGGCGTCGGGGAATCGGGATTCCTCATACGCTTCGTCTAATGAATCCATCCTCGCTCGTCCATCGTACCTGTAGCCATCACATGAGAGCGCCGGTGTAGAGGTCCGGGGATAATACACTTCCCTCCTATGCCTGTCTTCTCCCTCTGTGCAAGCAACGTGCACGTATTCTCAAGGTAGAGTTCGCAAGGCTCTGAACCCTGTAGCTTCGCGACTCCGGGGGTTATGGCGCTTTGCTTTCTTGATCAGTTGTTGGCTCAGTTACTGCATGATCACCCGTTAGAATCTCGGGTTGCATCTATTCCGCAGCCATAAGATCAAACTGACAGCGTTGGAGCCGCGAATTTCCCACTGAAGGACGACCGCAAGTCGGTTGAGTGAGCCGTCGGCCATCCCATGGCCATCCGCCCGTCCCGCCCGTCCCGCCCGTCCCGCCAGTCGGTTATCCCACACAAAGTCCACGGAGTGATATCGACGACATGTCAGACATCGACCAGAGTTCAGCCGACCTCAGAAGTCCTCGAGATGAGCTACTGAAGCAAGTTGATGTCGTCAACTCCCCGGAGTTTGCGTTACCAACCAACATGCAGCACACGGCAGAATGGCTTGCGTTGTCGTGCAAAGCCGTCGAAGCCGTCGAAGCCGTTAGCCGCTTGCCTACGTGTATATATATCGACTGTGGGAGTGACACGGATGAAGAAGAAAAGAGGATCATCCATCTTGATATTCAGACAAAAACTGGCCCTTGGAGAAGATAATCAATTCTACCAATCACGGAACCCTCACCACGACAGCTCGCTGTTCTAGTTGCCCGCACATTTCTCACATTCACGGGCATTTCGCTATAATCGCCTTACCATGTCTCGTTCCATCAAGAATGTTGCTCTTACCGGCGCGTCCGGTAACCTTGGCGCCCCTATCCTCAATGCGCTCGTCTCCTCCGGCAAGTTCAACGTCAAGGTCCTTCGGCGCAACGGCTCTAAATCTACCTTTGGGTCCGGAATCCAGGTCGTCGATGTAGACTTTGATTCCGTCAACTCGCTCGCAGCCGCCCTCGCCGGCCAAGACGCATTGGTTGCGCCGGTGGGGTTTCCGGCCATCGGCCTTCAGAAGAACTTGATCAATGCCGCCGTCGCGGCGGGCGTGCATCGATTCATGCCGTCCGACTTTGGATCCGATCTCGACAACCAAAAGGCCCGCGAGCTGCCCGTGTTTGTCGAAAAGATCGAGATTCTCGACTACCTGCTGGAGAAGACAAAGACTACCCCCTTGACTTACACCGCTGTGAGCAATGGCGTCTTCCTCGACTGGGGTCTGACGGACAAGTTCATCCTCGACTTTTCCGAGCACAAGCCCACCATATATGACGGTGGAGACACAATCTTCAGCGCCACGAGCATCGCGACCATCGCCGAGGCTGTCGTGGGCATCTTGTTGCACCCGGAAGAGACAAAGAACAGGAGAGTGTACATCGAAGACATCAAGCTGAGCCAGAACAAAGTTTTGGATATTGCCAAGAAGCTTACTCCGGGAAAGACTTGGGAGCCCCAGCATGTCTCACTGGACGATGTCATTAAGAAGGCCGACGAACGGATGGCACGGGGCCAAGCTGACCTTCCGACCCTGTTCGCGTACATTTATCGCACGCTGGTGGACCCTACTTATGGGCCGAACTACCTGAAGACCGACAACGAGTTGCTGGGAATCAAGGGCAAGACGGAGGATGATGTTGTCAACTATCTCAAGCCGGTCTTGAACTAGGCAGCCGAAATAGGGCAACAGCACTTAGCAACAATATCAATATTTTTTAGTCTCAGAAGCACCATGGAAATGAAAGCCCCAGGTGTTCCAGCTGATCCATGTTTCCAATTTTCTTGCCACTCAATGAAGCCAAGGAATGCCCGGAGCAGGCAATCTTCCCAAAGTTAAGGTAGCGCCAAGGGCCTTTTTGAGATGGCAGTGTAAATGAGTGTCCTTAGATACGTACATCAACCAACCGTCTTCAATAGCATTCCTCATCCGATCACAATCTTCTACTTTGCAAGACAGTTCGCATCACCCATCGGGAAGTCAGGGTGGCATTTGGGCCTCAGTTTGAGACGTGAAGTATTACACGTGCCAAAGTGTATGCCGGTATTCAACGTACTCCATCGACCCAGCATCGTCTTCCAGTCAGGATAGGTAGAGCCATGGCTCTAGAATATCGGATCACAGAGTCTGAAGGGGTTCCTAGGGTTGCTCACAAATACGTGAGTCACGACGCCGCAGAGAATTCTTCCCGAGTGAGGAGGGGAGATGTAGATAGCACGAGCAGGGCCAGGATCCTGGGTTTTGCTGTCCCTGTCGAAGGGCTTCTTGCTGTTCCTGAGAGCCGGGAACTCAAACAGGCTGCGGGTCTGATGGTTGCATCTGGGGTCGGCGCCGGGGAACACAATACGGTGGCCGTCACCAGTGGTGCCGCCGAAAGCATGCGGGTACCTAGCAAAGAAGAGGGTCAGGCGTCTGAAGAGGCATCTGGCGCTCAGTTCAACGAGCCATGCTTACCCAGACCTGCCGGGCGCGGTACCACCAGAAGCCGTCACGGCCAAGTGGGCTTCCGCGCTGGTGATGATGTAGCGATGAGGATTTCCCTCCCACAAGCAAGAGTAGTCAACAGCGGCCTGCTTCAGTGTTAGCTGATACGCTCCGTCTCTGGTCGACTAAGTCGGAGGCACTCACCACAGCCGTGACGAGGAGGAGGATGGAAGCAATACTCTTGAAAAGCATGATGATATTCTTTGCTAAAAGGTAGCTGCAGTTTGCAAGTTGTGTTCGAAGTGGTTGAGGAAGGCTGCTTTCTGGAGAGCGTCCCAGGCAGTTATATACTCATCCTCGGTTCGTCAAGTCACTACGTATGGCCTATGTGATGGGCGGCACGGAGACAAACATGGGACTCACTTCTCAAGAACAGCTCCATATTCAAAGTCTTGGGAATTGGTGGCTGACCGGGTTGCATCTCAAAGACACTCTTTTGCGGTACCTTTCAACCACAGCCAGCCGTGCCTACGACTTCTGAAGGACCACCGGCTGCAGTGACAATGAATGCAGCTTACGATAGTTCACGCATTACTACATGCCCGGAAGTCTTTGTCATAACCCGCAGTTGCATGGTCAATTATAACAAGGCGTTTCACGGACCTACCATAGCGCGCTGTCACGGCGCACGGCATTTAGACAATACTCTGGCTTGCAGATATTGGCGGGCAAGTCGACACCTCAGCATCCCTAACACACAGTCGCCGGTCGCTCAGCTGCTCAAATACAGATGATCGGCGACGGGCTTGGGCATATTAGCAACAATTCGGCAAGCTGAAAAATCGCGACGTTTCACTGGACTCTGCCGGCGGCCCGATGCGGAGGTGCTCAGCGTTGCCACCAGAAGCCGTCGCAGGAGGGCTGCTGACTTACACAGCTCCAACGGGAAGCGCCGCGCGCCCGACTGTCGTGCCACCTGCAATGAGGCAACAGGGAGCTGTCCGAGCGTTGCACGACCCTGCGGTGCGCATTGGGTGCGACTTGGACGTTTACAAGACCCTCCCTGCCCAACGCTCTCACCCCACAACCGCGCCGCCCGCACCACCGCCATCCCTTCTCATCCAACTTGCAAAGCACCTGCAGCCTGCTCGTCGCAGCAAACGATGGCGCCTCGCATCAACCTCGGGCTCTTCGACCCCAGCGACCCTCCGGTCGATAAAGAGGTGGCGGCTGCGCTCGAAGACCTTGTGAACGGCTCCATTGAACCCTTTGGCGCGGCCAAGACAATCGACGAGGTTATCAGGGCCGACGTCCGAGAGGCCTATGATTCGTACACGTCGCAGCCAAATCCCACTCTGGAGCAGCTCGAGGATGGCTTGATTCGCAAGCCGAACCCCGCTGGCTGGCAGCGCTTCCTGTGGCTGAGCCTGGGAGAGGTGGCTCTGCAAGTTCCGGTTGACCACCCAGGCCAGGACAGGATCGTGATCTTCTTGCAGGAGCTGATACGCCTGCCGCGCCATAAGGTGCCCGAGGTGGTTGGAGACGAGAGAGAGGTGCGCGAGAAGGAACTCTGGACCAGAGAAACGGCGTACGATGGCTTCGAGCGGTGGATGTATGAGGTCAATGAAGGTAACAACCTAGCTTCAACCGCCGCATCTTCAGCAGACTGACGAGCCGTAGGGCATTTTACCGCCACAATGGCGCCTAGCAGCGACCCTGAGGCTGCTGTGAAGTACCTGAACTTCTCTGCTCTGATGGCCCGGCTCCTAGCCGGTGGCATCATTGATACCTCGCGGCTCAGCGCGCTACGCCCGCCATCCCTCTTTGCCGTCGGCAAGCTGCTAATTTCGCCCACTCACCCCGACCCGGCCGATGCTGCGCGTCACTACGAGCCATGGATGGCAGCGGCCGCCCAGTGGATCCTGCATGCAGGAGAGGCGCTCTTTGAACTGTGCGAAAAGAGGGCATTCCGGGACCTCGGCCAACAAATCTGGACTCGGGCACAATGGGACACTTGGAAGCTCAAGTTCGAGGCTGCTTCCAGAGCGGACAAGCTCAGCCTATCGGCGCGCCAGCTAGCTTCCAAAGCAATCGCGCGGATGGTAGAGGTGGAGAGCCAGGGACCCAAGGAGTGTGTTTTCCAAACCTTGGGCTTCATGTCTATGAATCATGATTCCGATGACGAATAGCTGCGCCACAGCGTAGAAATGATGGACTAGTTTCGGAGTTCTAAACAGAGCAGACAACTCAAAATGGTCTCGTCTTGTTACAGTCGTAAGAGGTGGGCATCGAGTGTAGCTTTCCTACAGCAAAGCCTGACGGTCTCTCGGAGCGGTGGTCATTCAATCACGGACACATTGGCCCAACAAGCAACCTCCGTTCATAATCCACCTTCCGCAATTGAGAGAGCCAAAACTCTCGTCGAGAACTTTGCATGCGCTCCAAGTAAAATTGTGCGCATAAGCCTTCGTCACACCCCCTGGATACGTCCGATTCGTATTGTTCGAGAAAAACAGACGTGATGTTGTTCACCCGACAAAGCACAAGAGCATCGGCGAGTAACACGGTGGGGGCACTTGAGTCCACATTTAGCGGCTTTGGGTGTGAAAGGCAGTTCTCCCGGGGGCTGGATGGTATAGGCGTCGTCTCAAGAATCTCAGGGCTTGGTCGCGAATAATTCGATTTTGCAGATGGAGCTGCGGGTTTGCCAGAAGCGGTGTGCGAACCCAATTGGGCCGTCGTCGTACACGTCTTGCGTCGTCGCTTCACTCGGGCATCTCTTTTTTCATGTTCAAAACCTGGCAATTGTTCCAACTGTTGGTCATTTAGCATTGGGGAATCAGTTGTTGCGGCGCGCTTTTGGGTAGCATGTGGCTCAAGCTTATTGAAGGGGAGGTCACGGCGCCGCGGCATGTGATCTCGGTAGTCTGAGGACATAGTAGCCGGCTGACACCTCATCTGAGAGTCTGTTGGAGGTACATCGCCAGCTATGGCATTGTCAGAATGCTGACGGCTCACCAAGTTCGATGGTTGAGTGGGATGATCAGGACTGTATCGTAGCGATGGCAGCCCTGACGAAGACATAGACCGACCAAGCAGCGGGCGCCCACCAGGCGTTTGGCCGTCAAATTTCTCAAATGCTTGGCCGATGCTCTGTCCAGAGGCAACAGATTCGTCTGGAAAATACGTGTTCCGAAGGGGCGAGCTCACCCGAGGCTGATGTAGACTAGTACTCTGCTTGTTTCGAAACATATTATAAGGATTGAGCCACTGTGCGGTTTCGTTCGACGCCAAGTATTGTCGAACTATACCTGGTCCAGCGGGCGGAGAAAACATATATGAATGCTGCTCCTGCGGCTGATGACGCGCTGGTTCGCCTGATAACGCCGCAGGCTGCGAAGTAGAAGGCATGAACGAGAAATTGAGCAGTGGAGCGAATGCCGAGCCGCTGTGAGCTCCAGGATTTAGGGCATGGTTCAGCCCCTGGAGCGGGGTGATGGAGGACAGACGAGGGCCCAGGTCAAGACTGGCCTGGTTGGAATTGGCTTGACTAGAAAGGAGATGGCTTTGTGGAACGATTGGTGCGTGCCTCGTCGGCTTCGCGAGGGCGTCGTCATTGATGTTAAAACCCGATTTTCTGAGGGTGCAGACCGCGAGACTGAAGTCTCTGCCTTCAGCGAACATCGCCTTTACTTCCTGGTTCTGCGAAGACACCTTGACGACTAATTCTCGGGAGTTTCCATTAATGGCAACGGCATCGCGAGAACTGGCGGTGGATTGTAAGAGATCAGAGAGCCGGATGGAGAGCTAACCGACAGGTCAGCCGGTGCTTCAGGCCCATTGTCGTGAGAACGCCCGCGTTAACCTTCATGTGCGGCCCGGAATGAATAAATAGCATCAGGACGTCGCATTCGGCACCCACCGACCTTTGGCCGTCCAGGGTCAACGTCAACGCACTCGCAAGGTGGGCAGAATCGAACACTCTAGCTTGCCCGCCGTTCTGCACTTCCAGTCGCTTGAGTGGGCAGCAGGAAACGGGTGTCGGCGGCCGCGACATTGCGGACTGCTTCGACAAATGGATACCAGTAACGAATGATTGGGTCCAGCACGACCAGCATGTAATTGACTGAAATGCGCATCGAGACAACGGACTACTCGTACTATGCATGGCGAGTCGCGCTGCTAGTCAGGGAACGCAGCCGATTGGCTGCGGCGGTGTCACGTGCAGATAAGATCTGCTTGAGCTGTCTCCAATTTCGTCGCGATCGCGCCAACACGTTGCTGCCTCTGAGCGAGCGTCAATCTGGTGGGACGATCTGCTCTGTCACCGAACAGCGCACTCGTTTGTCTTTTAAGCTCCGAGGGCCTGCAAGTCTACCTTGGGGTGGCAGGCGTAGCCTTTGGGTGCACAATCGTCAGCTGGACTCGGCGACCCGCAACGCGACCGCAAGAATCGAGACGCGCGAACGGTTCGCAAGGCGACGAAGCGACGCCCTTCTAGTGCCAACGGCGTACCTGCGCAAATTCCTGACCAGAGCGCTTCACCGTTCACCGCGCAAACGGGCCCGTTCCCCGATTGGCCGCCAACATGACGTCGACGCCGCAGGAGGTGCAGATGCACACCATCGATCGCACGCCCGAATATGAGGACTTCATGAATCGGCTGCGAGAATACCATACGAAGCGAGGCACCACGCTCGACCCCGAGCCCAAGGTTGGCATGATCCACCTCGACTTGTTCAAGGTGTTCAATCACATTGTTGCCAGCGGTGGCTACGACAAGGTCTCCGAGGAGAAGTTGGCATGGCGTCGAATGGCCGCCGAACTGGGGCTCTTCTCTAACAACGAGGCTTCGACCGCCTTTTCGCTCAAGGAGAAGTTTTACAAGAACCTGGCTGCCTTTGAGATCAGCACCATCCATGGCAAGGAACCACCGCCCAAGGACATACTCGAAGACGTCACGGCAAAGGGCGCAAGCTTATTGACCCGCACGCGCGAGAACTTTAGGGTCAAGCGAGAGAGCAACGTCAACGCGACTGATTCCGCGGCATCTGGCGACGACGGCACCCCTACGCGTGAGCGCCCTGTGGTTGAGAACCCAGCCTCCAGCGCGCGAGCGTCTCGAGGGCTGCGCGAGGCACCACCGCAGAGAGTCATCTTCCAACCAGACACCGGCCCGAGCCGAGCGACGAGGCATGCCTCCAGCCAACAGGCCGCGAATTCCGCGTCGCCGGCTGTAAACCAATCTCAGGCTTCCATGCACCACCCCAACATGCAGTCAATGGCCCACGGAGGCCACCAAGGGGCGCGAGGTCCGTCCATAATCCACCACCCACCCAACAGCGACAACACTTCCCCCATGGTGTTGTCGTACCAGCCAAAGCACCTGAAGCCCTTGCAGCTTCGCGCCGTTGCAACGCCCGGTAACGCTCCCAACGAATTTCAGAGAAGCCGGTTGCCTCATCGACCAGCTCCGATGGACCCAGCCAGCCGGCAACCGATGCTTCCGGGCAGTGAGTAGACCCGCCGTCTGGCCACTTTTCTAAATGCTAACCTGCGACTTAGCTGGCTTCGATGGACCAAATATCTACACACGTTGCTTGAACGCTCTGCGATCTCGCGTCCCTGCGGAGCAAGCCTTTGCACTTAACCATTTGGTCAAGATTTCGTTTGAACGTGGTGACAAGTACAGGTTCGATGCCTTCCCAGGGCTTGCCGAGGGCCTGGTCGAGAAGGCGCTCGAGGTCGGAGGTCTGTTCTACCATGTTGCGTGGACTGTCTCCTGGGATGCCTTTGTCGACACGAGCGAAATCGGCTGCCTAGACGGTAACAATGGAACGCGCGACCTACTAGAACAGATCGAGAACCTGGTCGAGAGGGACGTTCCCGAAGCGCTACAGACCGAGGCATTCTCGGATAAGCTCGTACTGATTACTGAGGCTGTCCTGACTCTCCGCAACATGGTCACGCTGCCGGAAAATGCCCACAACATGTCTGACTTTCATCCCCTGAAGGACCTGATCTGCATCATCTTGCATCTGCCGCCAAATGAGTCACTTACCGAGCTGAAGCACATGGCTCTCGACATCGCGGAGCAGCTGACACCGTTCATGGTCCTAACAGGCGATGACCCTCTCCACAGGACCCTCGTTGCCGAGCTTGCGTCGGATGACCGAGGGACGATCTTGTCCGCCCTGCGGGCTCTTGCCCGCATATCCGTCAACTTGGAAGCCACCAACAGGCTTCCTAATGTAACGGCGGAGACTTTGCGGCGAATTGGAAACTGGCTACTGCTGAACGATGATGAGCTGATTGATGCCTGCTTGGATTTCCTCTATCAGTACACTGCCGTGGTGTCCAATGTGGACAATCTTATCCGGGCAACGGTGCCAGAGAACTTGGTCGACCACCTTGTTCGTCTCTTGTCTCACGGAGCGCGCAAAGTCCAGAGGGAGTTCATTTTGGTTCCGGAACAGAAGCTGCCATCGCGGGATGAGATAGCTCCGGTGCCCGATGACCTCCTGCAGGAAATGGTGAAGCTGGAAGAACCGGACCGGGTCCACCGATGGGTCAAGTGCTTCTTCGAGGAGGACAACGATTCCTTCGTCACGCAGCTTGCGGCTTGGCAGGCGTACCAGTCGGCCTTTGTCGGGCCCCTGAAGGCAGTCGGCAAGCCAATGATTACGCCTGCAGACTTCATCCGCAGCAGTACGTCTGTCTACAAGAACTCCAACGCACAGGTCCTTCGAGAGCCGGGCGAGCACCAGCAGAAGTTCATCATCCACGGCATTCGCGCCAGGCCTCGCCCGCTCAGCTTCGACGGCACAGAGTACGGCAGATGCCTGTGGGCCACGAATGCCGACAGGAAGAACGAGAAGTGCGGGCAATTCTACTTGAAGGCTGAGCAGATGTGGAATCACATAATGACAAGCCATCTGGGCGAAAGCCGCAATGAGGATGGCCAATTTGCAAACGCCGAAAAGGAGTTCAGGTGTACCTGGGGAGAGTGCACAAAGTACGAGAAGCCAACGAAGATTCACTTGGAGCACTTTGCAAGGCACATCAACACGCACGTCCTGGCTCTGCTGCCGGGTCCTGAAGCGCAGGTCAAGCGCGCGGACCGGTCGTGGGTGATCCCGGCCAAGACGATGGCGGTGACGTACGAGGAGACGATGACGATGCGCGACGAGCGCAACCCGAATGCGCCTCCTCAGGCGGCCGGCATCCCGCTGAGTGCGGTGCTGGTGCTACGGAACATTGCACGCAACGTCGTTAAGACAGACGCTGAGCAGGAGATTCTGAAACTGCAGCAGAAAGCGGGCATGGAACGCGGTGGATGGAACGAAAAGCTGTTCCGGCCGTCTACGCAACGCCTGTTCGAAATTCTAGCGGAGAATAGGGCTTTGGTTAGTGATGATGCCAGAGGAGATGCCGTATGGTCACAGCTAATGAATGCCACAGAGCCCCTACATTGCATCCCTGCTGGACCTGATCCGCGTCAAAATCGAAGTCGATGAGGACGATGATTGAGCGTCCCGACGGGTCGATTTGCCTTGCCGCAACTGGAGCATCTTGTACGTGCCAGGGCAAGAAAGCAAGCAAGCGTGCTTTGGAGGATATTTTTGATGGAATGTAAAAGAGGGATTTTGGAAGGGAGATGAGGAGTTGGGGATCATTCCATTCATTGGTGGACAGGGGTGTACCATATGTGTCAATGTTGCGTGAGGATGGCCTACACGGCGGCGTTTCGGGGCCTACAATTAGCGATTTCTTGAGGCGACAGGCTGAGCGCTCACATAGAATTGGAAGCGAGCAGTGTCGTATCGGCAGTCACGACGTTCCTGCGAGTGATGATTGGTGCGAGCTGGCTGGCTCTCTGCGGTTGACACGCGGGAGCACAGGAATCACAGCTGCAGCTTGACGAACGTGAGATGGTTGCAGACCACGCAGTCTGCCAAGAGTCGAGAGCGTTTGTGTATCGTAAATGGCGCTTCTCCGCCTCTGCCGTACCATCCGCAGCTTGGGTGAAGCTTGCTGCTGGAGTTCTGGGGGTTCAAATGGCGGACCCGAACTCTGTCCTCGAAGGCAGCGCTCGTACGGCCTACTTTACAGCGTCAGTTGGGTTGGACCGACGGCTTCTGGCTCGACTGCACGATACATCGGTCCCGCTGTGCAATCAGCAAGTTCGGACTACAAGCCAGAGACCTGATCGATGAGGTTAAATACCCGGGCTCGGCGCTATACTCGTCGGGGCCGGTAGATTAGATTGCACGTAGCGAGCAGGTGTGGCTATATCTGCGGACCAGCGAGGCTTTCCTACATTTAACACTTCGCAACATTGAAATTACCTCCCACATGATGGACTCCTCAAGCTGAATCTGTCTGTCCCATTGTACCTAGCGACAGAACCACACAGCACGTAAGTGTTCGCTCCAGTGCTCGCTCCAGCAACCGGAATAGCCTCCTGTCAATATCAAGTCGTCCTCGATTCTACCGTGCACTTCATATGTGTACCAACGCGCTGCTGGATACTTGTAGATCAAGAGCGATTAGCCCAATCTCTCGGGCTCAAGCCAATATCATGAATCTCCCTCCCCTTCCTGTCTTGAGACGTCTCGAGCTCCCATAGTCCCCATGCGAAGTATATCCCGAAATACGTGACGCGGGAATCCTTCTAGAGTCGGGTTAAGCATGTTGCTATGTTTCTTCCCAAACGCTGTCCAGCCTAAAAGGGGCGTATGCTTCTGTATAGTCTCAAGATGGCATCGAGGTCTCCGCCTTATCTGCACTTCTGGCGTATACATTAAAACAGTGGTTGGTCTGAGATATAGAAAAACTTCCAAGCAGGGGAATGGCGCAGAAATATATATTTTTCCGTCGAGCAGAGATGTTCTTTCATTGTGTCGTAAAGTTGGTCTTCGTCGTCGATATTTACAACTGAGCTCAGGAGCTCAAGACCTTGAGAAATCATGATATCATCTGGAAACATGAAGGAAACCATGTTAACTTTCAACTTCAAGCGCAAAGGTAGCGATAGCGGTTGCTGCTTACAAGCTATGCGGAGGCGGGATTCCTGCAAATGGTGTGGGTAGTTCTGGAATAGATCCATGGGATCGACTTCACAGTGGATGGCTTGAAATTTCCGTGAATATTCGTTCCTTAAAAAGCAGGCAACTCTCTCAATATCTACGTCACACCACGGCTCGAATGCTTGAAGGAATGGGGTAAACAATTCATCTGGGTGGCCATTTACTCCAGGAGGACCTAGGCATCCGGCACCAAACAGGCAGCAGCAGCATTGAAAGCGGTATAATGCTCGCTGTAGACGTTCAAGCTTATCTTGTGAAAGCTTGTTTACGCAAGCTTCCAGTATCGAAAGTTCTTCTTGTTCCTTGTGCTCCTCCGTGCACCGGGCGAGTAGGTGTTGCCCACTGTGGAGAAAGTGTTGAGTGAGGGGTGCGACGACGACATGATGAAACCTGACCATGGAGGCGAGATCCCCTTCAGTGACATATTCTTCGAGGAGCATGAAAACTCCACCAGAGGAACGACATTGTTCGTATCGCTCGAGGTATTCTCGGGCCGATTCAATTGTCAACTGTCCGGAGTCTCTCTCAGCAGCAAGGCGGAATGCCGCGCATGCTTCGAAAACGACACTACCGAGCAAGCTCTTTAGAAGCGAGTAGAGCAGTAACTTGCGTGCTGAAAGGTATTGCTGGAGATACACGGGGGAAGCCTGAATCAGGGTTTGAAGTCCACAAAGGTCCAATGATGCGAGCAGCTGATATCGCAGCTCCGGTGGAAGTGACTCGATTGGCGCATCAGACTGCTTAGTTGAAGTGACCAGTAATGATGAGCCTGCTTCCTGCGTGGCATGAGCAGTATCGAGAGATTCTTCTATCGATAAAGACGATTGTGATGCAGGCGATTCCGTGTCCGCCTCACCACGAGGGTAATGCTCGTTGACATGCTCCATTTGAGCGAGAATGTGAGACAACGCACAGAGTGGCTCGCTTGAAGGCCTGATAGAGACAATTGAGGGAGTGTATCTCAGGGAAGTCACGGAGTTGCAGCTGCGAATGTGCTGTCCGTTGTTGAAGGGAGGGGAGCAAAGTGGCTGAAGGTGTTCCTTAAGTGCAGATGGCACGGCAATATCGTATTGTGGTAAAGCATCTCTGAGCAAACGGGATGGTTAGTTAGGGTCAAACAAGTACAACTGGAAAGTGCGGATTTAGTTGCTACGATTTTCCATAGACGGGTGTGAAGGCTGTATTTTGTCAAGAGCTCCCATTGAGTAGAGTGGCTCAGTTGCGGCCACCCTTGGCAGGGTGTTGGTTACAGTTGGCAACGCGGCTCATCCAGGAGCTCGAGCTGCCTACCAAACGTTGGTAGCCAGCCACGGGCTACTCTCGGCCGATGCCGACAAAGATGCAGCATTGGGCTCCTTGTCTCGGGCTTCTGGGCCAGCTGCTGCACTCGGTCTCGGCTCGAGATAAGAGGTCAATGCGGCATCGCCATTCGTGCCGTTCGCAAACCCTTCACAGAACCAAATGACATCCGGGCTCCCCTCCCCCGCGCGCCTTTGGTGGAGAGCGGTAGCTTCGGCCGGCCTTCTGGAAGCGCTGCGGGAGCCACCAACCAACGAGCTTGGCGGCATCCGGCTGCTGCAGCTAACGCTACGGATCTGGCATCTCGGTGGATGTCGCTGTGGGGGGCGGGCCAAGCGCTGTGGGGAGACTGGAGCTTGGAAATGTGTCTGCCTGGAGGTGCGGAGCAGGGATGGGAGCGCGTTTTTCTCGCTTGCGTCTGGGGAGGGGGTAAGTTGCGCGATCCAACGGCTGAAATGAGGGTTGCGCGATGAGGGAGCTCGGAGCTGGGAGGTGGACTCAGGCCGTGTAGCCGACGGAGGTGAATACATGGATTTGAAGCAGCAAAGCTGGGCGTGGCGCGTGATGCGAAAGACTTTGCCGTCGCAAAAACAACAGTTGCATGCAGCGCATACGGAAAGAGTAGCCGGCCGCTGCTGCATTCGACGCCTTGTCCTCGGCCTTCGCTTCGCTTCGCTTCGTCACGCCCGATAGCGGAGACGCCATCGCTATCAATCTTATCTCCGTCACCCTTCGCCGCAGCGACGCACCGCAGAGAGACACACCGCAGAGACACACCGCAACTCCTGGTGCCGACTGCAGGCCCTGCATGACCGTCTTCCCTACGCAGCCTTAGCTGCCGTACCCAGGACCGCTCTGCGCGGCGACAGAACCTGCTAGCGGCACAGGGTTCCGTGACCCGCGGATATTAAGTTGATGCTGCAGCCGTCCATGCTTACCCGCCGTGGCGCTATTCCTGGCCGCGCCAAAGGGGATTTTGGAGACAGCCTGACGGCACAGGTGGAGCGGCCCCCCTTTTTCAGATTTACATCGCGTTCAGCGGCATTCATGCCCGTTTGGAGCCGTCTGTTCAAGGTACGACGAGCTGGAAGCGCAGGAACGCATGGCGGCTGCGAGACTCGCAGAGTCGCAGCGCAGCTCGCGCAAACACGAGAAGCGGCATCTATTTGCGGCACGCGGCCCGGCGCACTGCCACAGCCCAACAGGACGGCGATGCCGGGTAAGCAGCAAGGTGGTTTCTTCATCGAGCCCCTTGGTCAGACAGGACAAAAGACCCCCGACAACCCCCCCCGCAAGCCGACGAGTAAGCCGGAAGGCTGGAGGAAAACTCAGCTGGCCACATGACCATCTGGCGAGATTGCCCTCTGCAGCTGTCGGTGAAGCCCTTGGCCTCAGAGCTCGGACCGCCGCTCCCCACGCTCCCGTCCTTCCGGGGGGCGCTACCGCTCATCAAGGTGTGTGCATCGCCCCCATGGCCATGTCTTGCCCGGGGCAGGGGTTGATGCCCAGAAAACGTGGCCCGTCTTCCGGTCGCCGAAGCGGTCCAGAGCACTCCCCAAGATATTTTCCCTACCTCCCTACTCCGTACCCACCTCTGAGACCATTTATGCTTGTTAGAGGCGGAGAATGGCCCAGTAGCGTTGCGAGGTGGCGCGTAGAAAGGGACCATGGCTGGGGACGAAATCTCGTTGCCTGGCCGCGAGCAGCCACGGAGCTCACCAAGGAAGGTCCTGTCCTCGATGCAGATCCTGCGAGTGGCGCCCTCGTACTGTAATTGGCAACGAGGGCGTGGGCTTGCTGCATTGTCGACGTTAGCGGTGTGCCGCATCGGGCGCCACGGTAATTAGGGGCTGGCGCAACACCATGCGCGTGCCGAGGTCGCATCGCAGCGTCACCACTACCGTCACGGATATCAAAACGGAGAGGGAGCGGACCACCGTTTTGCTACTCGATGCCAGTAGCCCAAACTTGCACTCACGGAACGAGGCAAGAACTCAAGTATACCTGCGACCTTCGATAGACGCAGGGCGGCGTTATGGGCGAGGACGACAGCACGCTTCTCGGCGCGGGCTAAACGGGCAAAGCCTCAGGGTCGAGGGCAGCCCGCAAGTGCCGGTTAACGAAGCCTGGGGTTTCCAGCACGACAATTGCGGCGTGCATGACTACTCGTACGCTAACCAACCAGCCGCAAACAAACAGCATTGACACGCGCGGAGCCCCGCGTATCATCATGGGCTTCACGAGCCGGCTCAGCCAGCAGCGCTTCGGCTGCCCAGATTCACAGCTTCGGCCTTATTGCCAGCGACTGGGGCATCTGAGTGGTGCGCTGACTGGCGTGGGCATTTTCCAACAGCGAATAGAGGCAGCAAAACGAAGGCGGGAGGAGGAAAGCTACCGGGAATGCAGCACCTGTTCCGGGATCGTCGATGGCATGACGACGATCATACCTCCGAGGCAGCGCGGCAGATGGACGACGAGGACGTTTGATGCAGTACATGCTCGTCGTATAAGCCGCTTCGAGGAAGGTTTGTCGCTGTTGGGCAGAGGGAACATGCTGTTTTGTCAATGCATCGCTGCAGATGGAAGCTGGAGCTGGACCAACTTCCGTTCGTGTGTGGTGGTGGTGGACTCGGAGCCGCCGATGCCGCCGTTGAGTCCCAGCGCCTTCAGAGTCGGCCTGGCAGGGACGGGAGAGGCGACCATGCAAGCAGCGCGACCAATGTCGAGTGCGACTCTGTGATGGTTAACGTGACGACGGACGACAGCTCGACTTCAACGAGCAAGCTGATGGACGAGGCACCGTCATGTGACGTCGAGACCCCTACGAAGTAAAACGGAGCCAGGCAGGGTCTCACCGTCTCCACATACCACCGTCCGCCCACGGCCCGGGAACCAGACCGTTTCTGATGGAAAGGCGAGTTCCACGCGCTACTCCGCCTGCGGCAGCGCCACATCTCAGTGTCCCAGCGGCCAGGAACCAGGGCCATCCCCCCCCCTGCCCCCTGGACGCATGGCATGGCATACCATCCCTGGTTTCGCATCCGCCAACGCCACCGGCCAGCAGAGCCGCGCCGCTGGTCCATCAGGCTTCACGTCGCTGCCGCATCTCGCACCCTGCCCTTGTCCGAGTCTCCGGGGAGCGTCTCCTTTTTCCTGCCCGGAAGTCTTGCGATATCGGTCTGTCTCACGCACGGCTTGGGCTCGTAATTTGACTTGGCCCTGACCTTGCTTTGCGAGTACGAGGCACAGCCCGTTTGTTGCACACCATTTCCGTCACCTCCCTCACCGGTCACCGCAGACGACTCGCGGTTCGCATTGCTCGAGGGTCAGATGACCGCCTCGCCGTGGAAATAGAGCTTCCTCCGACCCACAGCCGAATATAAATCAGGCCCGAGCTTCAGTACATGCCGGTCGTACTCCGTCTCCTCATTGTCTCTCTCTCCGCCCGTCATCGCAGTCTCGTGCGCCCGCCCCGCAAGACAACCGCGCATTCCAGCCCGACGCCGGAACAGGTATGCGCCCCATCAGTCTCAGCCGGGCTCCATTGTTCGCCTCCGGGCATCGCGACCCGTCTCTCGGGTGCTGGAGATGCGGGATGGCGGGTTCACGACAAGCAAGCTCTGGTGGATGCGCAGGCTAACAAAGCCGGGGCTGTTTGCAGACGCCGTCCCCACACGCCGCCGCCAGCCCACGCCCTTGACTTCTGTTCAGTTCGAAGACCCCGGTTTTCGCGACGCGAGATCGCCTTGCATCTTTGCGTTGGGTTTTGCCACACCCACGACCGCCAGGGTACGTGCGCGGCTGTGCCAAGATGCCGCAATTCACCGGTCTCGAGTGCGCGCATGCAACCGGCTGCCTTTGCATCGGCCTCGCAACGCCGCACCGGACTGGAGAGGGCCTGAGCACTGAGACTGAACAGATTGACAGCAACTTGACACTCCCCGCGCTCTCTTCGCCTCGGCCGTCGCCCAGCACTCGGGGTCGGGCTCGACTCGTTGCACCACCAACAGGAGTCATTCACAGCCAACCGGCGCAGCCAAGAGAAGACCAGAGCCAACACCTCGACAACCACCGCAGCGCAGTGCTTGTACGTGTAAGCAGTTCGCTACGTCAGGATCGCCCTCTCCATTCGTCAGTCTCCGCCTTCTGACCTCACCGTCTCCGTCAGGATTTTGCCCCGGCGAGCAAAGGGGGAAAAAAAAGAATCGACCGACTCCTCCCTCCCCTTCCGCAACCAACGGCCTGCCGGACTTCCCGCCACGCTATCGCCGCTAGGCCCTGCGTCGGACCCAGCGACCCAGATTTAGCGCTCCACTTGGGGCCCAGGCTGCAGAGCTTTCACCTCCACCGCGCCCCTGTCGACTCGAGATTCGAATCTCCCCACTCTTCCCTGGTGACGGCATATATCAGCTCGACCGTCTCTGGGCGTGTCCTCATTCTCTGAACCTCCTTCGTTTCTTCATTGAACTGTCTTTTGCAGAGATACCCTTCCTTCACTCACTCTCTTTCCCCTGCTGTCCCGTCTCTGACGTGTATTCGACGTATTCTGCCTGACACACTCCCAAACTTGGGCCACCGCAACTGCGACCACCCCTATCATCCTCACAACTTCACACATCGCGCATCATGTCTTTCGCGGCACGAAACGCCCTGCGGCTCTCGCGAGCTGCCGCCCCCCGGGTCCCCGTGGCCCCTCGCTTCTTCTCTGCCACGCGCATCAACCGTGTCTCCGACACCCCCCACAAGAAGAGCGTCGTCCGCGAGTCGGAGGTGCCCGTCACCGTCTACGGCGCCGGCCACGGCGACAAGCACTCCCTCCACGTGTCCGAGGACGCCGCGCGCGTGCCCTACGACAGCCCCGCGCCGCCCCCCGACCACGACGCCGTCCAGCCCCTCAGCCGCAAGGTCTACGACGCCATGCCTCACACCATGCGCAACATGAGCGTCTACGGCAAGACCATCATTGTCACGGGCGGCGCCCGCGGCCTCGGCAACCACATGGCCCGCGCCTGCGCTGAGGCCGGCGCCAAGGCCATCATCATCTTCGACGCCAACCAGGACCTCGGCGACCAGGCCGCCGCTGAGCTGCACGACAAGTCGGGCCTGCCCGTCTCCTTCTTCAAGGTCGACGTCCGCGACGGCGCCGCTATCAACGCCGCCGTCGACGACGTCGTCGACATGTACGGCGCCCCGGACGCCCTCGTCAACGCTGCCGGCATCGCCGACTCCAACATCAAGGCCGAGACGTACGACCCGGCCATGTTCCGCCGCCTCATCGACATCAACCTCACGGGCACTTTCCTCGTCTCCCAGGCCGTCGGCCGCGCCATGATGGCTGCCGGAAAGCCGGGCTCCCTCGTCCTCGTCGCCTCCATGTCCGGCTCCATCGTCAACTACCCCCAGGAGCAGAGCTGCTACAACGCCTCCAAGGCCGGCGT
Source organism: Albophoma yamanashiensis (assembly GCA_001600555.1). Taxonomy (NCBI): domain Eukaryota; kingdom Fungi; phylum Ascomycota; class Sordariomycetes; order Hypocreales; family Ophiocordycipitaceae; genus Albophoma; species Albophoma yamanashiensis. Next base: position 1,337,195 of record BCKH01000007.1, on the reverse strand, counting down.
CATCCAGTTCGCCAAGTCCATCGCCTCCGAGTGGGCCAAGTACGGCATCCGCGTCAACTGCATCTCCCCCGGCTACATGGACACGGCCCTCAACCGCGTTCCCGCTCTCGAGGCTCAGAAGAAGATCTGGAAGTCCCTCACCCCGCAGGACCGTCTCGGCGGCGTCGACGAGCTCAACGGCCTGTGCGTCTTCCTCGCCTCGGACTCGTCCAGCTTCATGACGGGTTCAAACATCCTGATCGACGGCGGCTACTCCTGCTACTAAGCAGCCATCGCCTGCTGCATGCACATTCCTAATGCGAAGCCTGCTAGCCTGCTTTCGGCACCCCCCGCAGGCATCGCCAGCATTTTGGGGGTTTGAGTTTTTTGGCCATTGGTTGCCAAGGACCTTGGCACTTGTTTGGAGTTCAGGATCTTTCATTGGTCATTTCGCGTATCTGCGTCCATCCATCGCGCAGTGAGCAAACAGGGAAGCGGGGTCATAGAGGATACAGGTTAGACGAAGCGGGCGTCTCATATAGACCGCATAGAGGAGTCGCGTCCCTCGGGGGCGGAGACGGAAGACGAATTGCCTAGACGAATACAAAGGCGTAATGATCCGCACCTTGCCTTGTTCCATGCCGAGTTCCGTGACGCTGTATCGAGGCGATTCCATTTGTCGCCTCTGTCTGTGTGTCTGATGAGCAGTGTCGCCCGCGCATCAGACGTGCCATCCCGATGATCTCAACCTTCACGCAGCCATACACAAGAACCCCACGCAGATTTGCGATGTGCTTTGCAGCACTTGCGAAGCATTTGAAGACCCAACGGCGTTTGATTTCACCCGCGTCTCTTCCGTGTCGCTATGTTGAGCAGAATCCGCAAGACGTGCTGCCGAACCGGCAGCATCCTCCCAGCTATTCGCGTGCCCAGACCACCATTTTTTAGTTCCCTCGTCGCTCCCAATGCATCCCATCCATACCGCCCAACAGTGGATTCGCGCTGCCCCGTCTGCCTCCAGATACCCGTCGCGAAGCGCAAGTCACCGCTCACGCGCGATCAATGTATTCGAAACGCATGGTCGACCCACCAAAAACCAGCAAAGGGGGAAGAGCGGGGGGCAGGGGAGGGGATGAAGGAATTACAGAGCACCAGTTGCGCCGCTACCCAGAGTGATTCATTGAGCCGGTAGCAAGAAACTCTAAAAGCAGCTACAGCCGTTCAAGCCCGCTGGTGCAAAAGACTAATCATGTGCTGTGGATGCAAACGTCTATGTAGAAGGAGAAGATCGTGCATGGTGGGCGTGTCGGGGGAGGCAAAAGTGAACGTTATTTTTTTATTGACAACAGCGAGATTTTCGTATCCGCCAGAGTCGAGTACCTGGATGCTCGAGCTATGGCCACACGCGCGCTGTTCATGTGCGCTTGGGAGGTACGGACTCGAATCCTCCGTAGCCCGTCCTGCAAAGGGCCAAAGGTGACCAAACTGTCGAAACCTGATGGCAAGTTTCTCCCTGGCAGTCGCAGTGAATGCCGGCAATTCGACCGGTGCATCAACGGAAGGCTCAGTCCGCCGTGATGTCACCAAGGCCCCGCGCATTGCAAAGTCGTAAGTTGTGCTGCTCGATCTCGGATCGCAGGCCAGTCGTGTCATCTCTCTTCTTTCGAAAATCAAGGCTCGCTATGATGTGTGAGACTGACAAAATCGCCAATGGTTGGTGAAGTCGTTGTCTTTCGTGAGTCAATGTAGATAGGGTCAAAGGGGCGCCTGATGCTTTGACGTGTGTCCCGAATCATTGATGGCATCTGTTTCTTAGGTGCCAACAGTCTTGGATGTCCCAGAGACTGCGGAAGGGAGCCAAATCCGCCTCGGCCAATGGTGGAGCGGTTCGTTACTGCTTCCGGGCCTTTTCTTGAGCGCGCTGCTCCCGTGCCGCCCGAACAAGGGGCGATAGTTGCGCCAGATCGACACACTGCTTCATGAACTCGTGCTGTGCCACATGTTAGCGAGGACGAATAGATGCACAAAATCGTCGAGACATACCCTAAGTAGATCATGGGCACTTGCCCGCTTCTCTGGGTCTACCTTCAGCGCAAAGTAGAGGAAGTCTTTGAAGACGGGAGAGAGCTCATGCTCATTCTTGATCTGAGGCGTCCCGTTCGTCGCAATCAGCCAGAGGGCTCGCAGCGGCGATTCGGTGAGGTACGGAGGCTCTCCCTCGATCATCTCGATGGCCATGATTCCAAGCGACCAGATGTCCACCTTGCGGCCGTATTCCTTCCTGGTGACCACCTCGGGTGCCATCCAGTACGGTGTCCCCACCATTGTTGTGCGCTTGTTCTGTGCTTCATTGATGGTGGCACAGAAGCCGAAGTCGGCTGTGGCAGGTTAGAGGAGGAACACCAAAACCAGGGGGGGGGGGGCATTGCGATACTCACTTAGCTTGATGCTGCCCTCGTTGGACAGGAGAATGTTGTCAGACTTGATATCGCGGTGGATGACGCCCTTGGAATGCAGATGCTGCAGACCCTTCAGCGTCTCTCGACACACGGATGCGATCTGCCCCTCGGTCATAATGTTGAAGGTGACGACATCTGTCAGGCTGCCGCCTTCCATGAACTCCATCACTACCCACAGCTCACCGCCGCAAAGGTAGCTGTCGATGAAGTTGACGATATTCGGATGGGAGCTGTCCTTCATAACAAGAATCTCGTTGATAATGAGATCCTTCTTTGGTTGCTGCTCCAAGTTCATCTGCTTAATGGCAACCAGTCGGTTGGTCCCCCGTTCGTACCCAGTGAACACGCCGCCAGAAGCGCCCTGGCCGATTTTCGTGAAGCTTTTGAATATTTCACGAGGGTCGCCGTCGTTGCAAATGCGCTTGAGGGAGGCGATCACGTCGAAACCGTTGCTCTGTCGGGGGCGCTGCCTCGGTCTTGCGCCGGGAACCCCACCAGGGCTGGGCTGCTGGCGCGGTGCACCTGCATGACCGTTCACTTCAGGCTGTCGCGCATAACCGGGAACGTGATGCGGCGCAGGAACAACGCCTTGCTGGGGACCTTGCCTCTTGCTCGGGGCGCGACCGATGTGGCCAGACATGGCCGCCTGCGCCTGGGCAAGCGCATGCTCTTGTTGTTGCTGCATCAATTGCTGCTGATATGCGGCGGCCTGCAGTGCCTGGTTCGGTTGCGGGGTCGGCGGGCTGTACGGCGACTGTCCGTTGACGCGAGAGTTCGATCGTGATCGATGCTCTTCCGGGAGCATAGGAGCATTGTCCCTGGGTTGCCCGTAGGGCCCCGGTGAAGAATCATCCGGGAGCTGAGACATGCCAATGCCCGAGTCTTTCGTCGCGTACGCGTTCGCGGGGAGAGCTCTGTTGTTCATGCTGATCGGAGGCTTCGGCGCGGGTCGAGCGGGCATCATGTCCTTGCCCAAACCCAGCCCCTGGCCCCGGCCTGTCGGGACGGGAGGGGGAGGTCGGGGGTTCTCAAAACTCCCTGAAGCATGTATGGTTGGCATCGTGAACGATCAACGGCAAGAGGACGCTGCAACATACCTGTGTAATTCGTCGGGTACATGGCTGGGGACGCTGGGGTAGAGGAGGAGGGGGTGCCGTATTGGCGCATATCTGGCGTCCCAGCATTGTGAAACTTTTCCAGGACCTGGTCCTCGGCAGGCCGTTCTGTGGTTTCCTTATAGAATTGCAGAATGTCTACCATCGTCTGCGGGTTTTCTCGCCTCTCCTTCTCGGGAATGCCGCTCTCGTTGATCAATCGCTGCCATTCCTTCGGCAGACCCTACAGGAAAGAGGTGTCAGCACCTGAATACAGAGCACACAAATGGAGCATACTGACAGTGAACTGCCCCGTGGAGCTGTCGTACCCCACGTGCGTGACGTGGACTGGATTCTCGGGCGCAGAAATGACGGGTTTCTTCTGGGAGCCCACCAAGCTGTTGACAATTGCGGAGAAGCCAGACTTCTTGCGCAGCATGCCCGGCTTCGGATCCTTGCCCTCGTCGGAGTACCGCTTGGGACTCGTCACTTGGCTCTCGGGCGTCCTCCCACCCAGAGCCCTCTCCGACACGGACGTGTCCATGGTGCTGAAGCTCACGGAGGACCGAAGCGCGGGGACGGCAGGCCTGGGGTCGGCGACGGGCTTAAAGAGCGGCAGAGGGGGGTTCTGGCGCTGAGCAGGGGCTGGAGGGCTCGAGATCTTGGTCGCCTCAAAGCGACTCAAGATGGCGGCGCCGTCAAAGGGCGCGCCGATCAGGTCGTCGGATTCCTTCTGGCTCAGGCGACGGAGGTGAGAGTCGGACAGGCGGTTCGGGCGGTTGGCGAATTCTCCCTGGGCCAGGACGGGCGACGCATTCGACGACCACTGCAGGGGCCGCGGGGACGAGCTGGTGTTGGACGCGTTGGAGTTTGCGAGGGACGACCGCACGGGCGGAGCGCTGGGGGCACGCCTCAGGCTCTGGGAGCTGCGCTGGCTATCGGTGGACTGGGCGTCGTAGCCAGTGTCGAGGCCGGACGACGAGCGGGCGTGGTGCGAAGGGGCTTTCTTGACGAGTTTGCGACGTTGAGAAGTGCCATTTGACGGCAAGGCCTGGCCGTCCATGATACTGGCCGCCCTTACCTAAAAGGTCTCAGCAAACGCCCGGGGCAGGAGGGTGTGCGAGAACGAAAAGCGGTCCTGCGGGCTCCAACTCGGTCGGCGTTTAGTCAGTAGAGTGGGAAGCGACCGCGAGGGCGTGCCAGCGAGCGACGGGGGGGCTCTGAATGGAGGATGGAGAGGTGGCGCCAGAGCCCGGAGCGTTTACTGGGGCGCTGCGCGGGTGGAGCGTGTCGGGGGCCCAGCACCCAGCACCCAGCATCCAGCACCTAGCACCTAGCACCTAGCACCAGCACCTGGCCACAGCTGCCTGGCCGCTGGCCGTGTGTCGTCGCAGCGCAGGTGACGAGCCGTCGGGTCGGGTTGTTGGCTCGCTGTCGCTGTCGGGGGCTGCGCGGAGTGGAGGGGAGTGGCCGCAGCTGGTGGGGGTGAGCGCGGGTCACAATGCCTTGCCGAGTGCGAGGACAATCACGTCGCCCGTGATGCGTGGGAGAGGTGTGAAGGTCGACGAAAAACCGAGACACGGAAGAAAGGGCGCTCAAAGCCTCCGACGCCTGGCCGTGAACGCTGTCCAAGAGGCCTCGCCGCAGATTGGGCACCCGATCTGACTGTACGAGGAGGGCACACCTGTTATGTTCCAAGAGGGCCCCCCCCTCGCATGCGTACAGTGCCGCGAGCCCGCTACACACCCTCCCCTGCCACGAGACGTGGCCGCGGAGCAAGTACCTCGCCGGGGTGAGCCCGCCTGCCAGGTACGACCCATGTGGCGCCCCAAGTGGAGGCCAGTCCCGCTTTTGGGGGCATCCGACAGTGTGGGCACGCAGCAGGCACACGGACGGATGGATCGATCGAGCAGGTCGCGCACTCGCTCGACTCGCTCGCTCACTCTTGATGCCGCGGGGCGACACGAGCCGTGGCTTGGTCTGCTGCCTCGGCTGGAGATGACCTTGTACGAGCGCCGCGCTTCCTTGGATCGACATACGGTGCCCTTCTCAGGGTGGCAGGGACGAACACAGGCGCGCCGTGCTGTGGCTATCACTTAGGGCTGGCTTCCGACGACGAGGCCCGTGACGGGAGCGCTGACGCGCAGATGCATTGCGGTGGCTTGAGCAACGACTTCCTGGACTGCAAGCGTGACCAGGCGATGAGACGCATGGAACCCGGCCCACCCTGCTCTGATGGACCTGTGATGCGACCGCGAGCAAATTCACTCGTGGAAAACGCGCGTCTCCCTCAGGTTCGGGACCTTCACAAGGGCTAACGTATGTACATACTTATGCCTCTTGATTCTTCTATTCTTTCTCGATGCCTCCGATGTCGCCAGCGCCAAGGCCCGCGTCTTGTTAACGCCTTCACTTGGCCACGTCTCAGGAACAGGACATCCTCTGGCCGGTTCCTTGCGGTGGATATGTACTTGTTCACAAAGGGCTTTCATGAGGCGCCCGAACGAGCCTGTCGCAACTCCTGTGCAGGCGGGGCGCCTCTCCTGCTATTCGCTGCTATTAGCGCTCATACAACCGGAGGCACGAACTAAAATGCCACCGGCGACGTGCAACGACAGGTACCAGCATCAGGGCCGACGAAATCGTGGCCTCGCACTGTCCCGCTTGCGAGCGCACGCACTTTGCTGATTGACGAGCACGCAAGGGCGGCCCCGAAGGCTGCGGTTGGCAAATGGCTGGCATCCGCGGCCGCGAAGCTGGTCTGCCGTGTTTGAGCCCCCAGCGAGCCGCCATCCTTGCCGTTGCCGTTGCCTTCTCAAACGTTTCCCCTGCATTCAGGGCCGCACGCTTGCCGAAGCAGCCAGCCAGCGGCTGGATACCCGGAGCTCTGGCTTGTTTGCACATGGCCGGCAGAGAAGGGCTCGATGGGCCCCGTGTTTCAAAGCCACCGGGGCCCGACCTCTCCGCTCCACACGGTCCGTCTTCATTTTGCGCGCATGGAACCAGCCGGCTCCTGGCGGCCCTCGAGGCGGCCGCAGCCTCATACAACGTACATGGAAGATGGAATTATGTGTCACTACAGCTGATGGAAGGCTGACCTGGCCAGTCCCTGACTGCAGGTGTTTGAAACAAGTCCAGCCTTCTCCGAGGTCCTCACTGTCCACAAGAAAGTCTCGACTAATTACCTCGCATGTACTCCGTAGCCGTGAGAGAACGCACAGCTTCGAGTGAGCAGAACCCTCGTCCGCGAGAAGCCGCTTTGATGTGGCCAATGCTTCAGGGGTGCTCCAACCCGTCCAGTAACACCCCGAATTCTCAAAATAGCCTGCTAACGGCAATGTCACTGTTAGATTAGATCTGTGCTGCCCGGACCATCCTCGCGGCAACGGAGCGAGGAAGACATGGCGCACAGCCCCCATCGCGCTCGTATCGTTGCAAGTGCACGCATGAGCTGGCATCGCCCTGCGTCCATCGGATTTTGCACAAGCATGAAGGCTGGGAACGCCGTCGAGCCGCCGCTGTCTGCTTGGCCGCCGCTGCCGGTCGAGACGCGGCCAACGATCAAAGCTCTCCACGAACTTGTTCATCGGGACGTTGAGAGCCGTCTCTCGTCGTAGGTATTCATGCGTCTACTCAGTCAGTGGTTTGTTTTGCATTGCAAAAACTGAGCCATCAGGCTGAGGTGCGCACGGCATCTTCCTCTTCTCTGTCGCCAGCTCTCAAAACTCCGGCATGCGGGAGCCGGCGTTCGCACACGTAGCATTGTTGTTGATATCTTGCAGTCCACTTTTTTTTTTTTTTTTGGAGAATTGGGCACAGATTACCTAACAGCAGCCGGAATGCTCTGTGAAGCACAGATGGCGGATCAATTACATTGCCTTTGTCCCAATGGTGGGCAAACGCTTCAATACTGATCTCGATGCACGCACACATGTCCTTCCGCGTTTACCAATAGGGGCTTCGGGCGACCAAAGTAACATATGATTGATGAGCGGCTGTGTGCACCTGCACGTGCTAAAAGTAAGCCTATATTGTGTTATGGAATATTAGAAGAAGATTCATTGGCACCCTGCTCCGTACAAGATATGATCATTGATGGGAGCTTGAATCAAATGCTGGATGGTGACAATGGCATTGTGGGTGGAGGTTATTTTTCGGATCTGGTGTCTAGAACCAAGGCTAGACACACTGGCGCATATAATTAGGTGCAACCTTTTCAAAAACGTGGAGGGAACTTTGCGCTAGGGAATCCCGAGGGAATAAACCACTGGTACTGTGACCGGTGGGAGGCAGTGCTTGTATTGACGTGCAGCCTTGCTTGGGATAGCGGCAGCAATCGCGGCAAGTATCCGTGACGAGTTCATCATTCATTCTCAAGCGAAGCCTGAAGGCAACATTCGTGGCTCTGGAAGTCACATGCCGCATCCCGTGACATTCCCCAACTTGCGCCCAGGGCAGGCGGGGGCGGCTCGGTCGAGCTCGCGCAGAATCAGTGGGGACCCCTTCTTTCGACGGGCTCCACAGATCGCTGTCTGGCCAGAAGGCCAACGTGCTCGTAAACTTCGCCGAGAAGCTGACGACCTCCTACCTCACCTTCATCTCTGCTTGCACCGCTGCATCCTGCCTGCGCTCCGGCATCGCTCCCAGCCTCCCCGGTCGCTGTCGCCTCTCCTGGTTCATCCTTCTGGTCACCGGTCATCGTCCTCTGTTGGTGTCTGCATCATGTTCTAGGCACCGCAGATCCCAAAACAAGTGTCTTCATCGTGTCTCTGCCCCAACAAAGCTCCCATTTTATCGCCCACCGTCAGAGAGGACCTCTGCTGGTACGTGCAAAACCTCCAATTGGCCTTGAATTGCTTCTTGGTCTCCAATCCCCGCGCTTCAGTCCCAATGGCCTGCTCACTTTTCATGATAGTCGTCCGTGCCCCGTCCCACCCGCCGTCCGGCCTTGCGATTCGAATATAGTTCCCGCCTACGCATCTTCAGCTCTCAACATGGCATCCAATCCTGCATCTGTTGCCGACATCGCCAATGGCGGCGAGCTAAGCGCGGCTCAAAAGCTCGCCCAGATGCACGCCGAGGCTCCGCACCATGTCACCGTCGAGGACGTCCCTGACGAGGATGCGCCCGCCAAGTCGACCAACGAGGCTTCTGGCTCGTGGGCCGCGCCTATGAGCGGAAAGGCGGCTGGGAAACAAAAGGAAGCTCAGGGCCCAGCCTCGACTCTGGACACCCAGTCCCACGAGCTCTTCCCGGAACTTGGCTCCGCCAGGGGCAAGGCAGCCAATGTTGCTCCCACCTGGGGCGCGAAGAGCAGCGCGAATGGCAAGTCCAACGGCGCCGCCTCGGGCACCGCCTCCCGGTCCTCGACTCCCGCTTCAGGTGCCGCAACCCCTTCCCGGGGTGCTGCTCCAGCCATGTTCATTCCTGGACGCAACGTCGAGACCGTCACTCTTGAGCCCCAGTTCATCATGCCCCGCGGTCAATTGAAGCGGCCGATCGCGGACATCATGAAGGATATCAACCGCAAGTCCCGGGCAAACATCACCATGGCCACGGCTTCCAACGGACGCTTGAGGTTCGACGCTACTGGCCCTCAGGACGTCGCTCAACAGGCACTCAAGGACCTGGTTCAGCAAATCGGAACTAGGGTTTGTCTCCGAATGCTCTCATCGGCATTGTCATATCTAACATGTTGCAGACCTCCATCAAAGTTCCCATTCCTCACAGCGCTCGGGCTCACATCATCGGCAAGGGCGGGTCCATGATCAAGACTCTCCAGGAGAAGACTGGCGCCAAAATCCAGCTGCCCAAGGCAGAGGACAACCAGCTTCTGGACGACGATGACGACGCTACGATTGACGTCGTTGTCGAGGGCAACGCCCTCTCCGCTGCCTCTGCTCGCGACGAGATCCTCAAGATTGCAGGCGAGCGGTCGGCCAATGTGCAGACGAAGGTTCGCGGCATCCCGTCGGCCTTCTATCCCTTCATCGCTGGCCCGGGCAACTCCCTGGCTCAGGCGCTGGAAGACAGCAATGACGTCCGCATTCGCGTGCCCCCTCATCAAGTCTTTTCGCGGGTTCCGGCACCAGCGGCTGCTGGCCCTGGCGAGAGGCCCGTCTTCACGCCTGCCGCTCCCGAGGACGACCACATTCAGCTTGCTGGTGACAGGGCTGCGGTGCAAAAGGTCCGCGCCGAGATCGAGCGCCAGGCGGCCGAGCTCTACAAGCAACTCGAAGCGGAGCAGTTGTCCATCCAGAGAGGCCGGCACCAGTTCATTGTAGGCGAGCGAGGCCTTCCGACCGAGGACTTCTTTGCCGAGACTGGATGTGCCATCTTGTTGCCCTCGGACGAGGACGACGACACCATCACCGTGGTTGGACCGGCCGACCAGGTGCAGGCTGGCCTCGAGAGGGCCATGGACCTCGCCATGGGAATGCAGATGTCAAACATTGACATTGCTAGGTTCCACCGCAATGCTTCGGGAGGCGCCGCTGCCCACGCCGCCCATGTCACTCGCTACTTGCGACAGCGCAAGGAGATTGAGCGCCTTGAGAAGCTCTACAGCACACACATCAACACGCCTTTCTCCCAGGACGGCGCCCTTCCATGGGAGCTGTATTCGCGTGAGGGCAAGAACGCCATCCGGGCCCAGTCTGAGATCACGGGCATCATCAACGCCCACCCTCCTTCGCGAATGCAGGCCGTCTCGGTCGATCCCTTCTTCCACCAGCATCTGCGAAATGACGTCACGTCGAAGGTCAAGAGCGACTACGGCGTCCACATCGTCGTGCCCGAGGCCTCGGAGGCGGACGCTCCCGTTCTGTTGGTTTTCGAAGGCGCTGATCCCGCCGAGGGGCCATATCAGCTCCCGCGGACGAAGCCAACGGATGCCGATGTTCGCGCCTTCCAGAAGGGCCTGCAGGACGCGCAGAAGCACATCCTGGACCTGATCGGCAAGCAGGAGGCCCTTACCACCGCGACCCTGGATGTGCCGCCCAAGTTCCACGAGAGGCTTCGCCGCTTCATCAAGAAGGAGCAGGAGAGCCGCTCAGCAGACCAGATCCCGGTGAGAGTGACCAAGGTGGGCACGACCATCACGCTCCGCGGCCCTGCTTCCGCTGTCGAGTCCCTGGCAAGCAAGGCCAACGCCTTCGTCGAGCAGGAAAAGGAGGACGAAAAGGAGCGAGGCTTCACCTTGACGTTCGACTTCCCCCAGAAGTTTGCCAACCACCTCATCGGCAAGGGCGGCAGCAACATCAAGGAGCTGCGCGACCGCTTCGACGTGGAAATTCAGGTGCAAGACGGCAAGGTGGAGCTGAAGGGCCCCAAGGCCAAGGCCGAAGCTGCCCGGTCCCATATCCAGGGCGTGGCCCGGACTCTGGCGGACGAGACGACCCACGTTCTCAAGATCGACCCGAAGTATCACAGAGAGCTGATCGGGGCTCAGGGCGGCCAGATCAATCGTTTGCAAACCAGATACAAGGTCCTCATCTTCTTCCCCCGATCCGCGAAGAACGTCTCGGACGACCAACCCAACGCAGATGCGGCGAGCGAGACGGGCAAGCCTCGCCGGCAGCAGGCTCCCGATGAGGTCATTATCCGCGGCCCCAAGAAGGGCGCCGATGAGGCGAGGGACGAGATCTTCTCCCTGCACAAGTACCTCGAGGAGCACTCGGCCACAGCCACCGTCCCGGTCCAGCAGAAGCAAGTGGGCTCCTTGATTGGCCAGGGCGGCGCTGCTCTGGACGAGCTCCGACAGCTCACAGGGGCCAGAATCGACGTGCCGGCGGATCGCGACACTGAGGTTGTGGAGATCGTCATCAAGGGTACCGCATCTCAGGTCGAGAAGGCACGCAAGGTTCTCGAGGAGAAGCGCGCAGTCTTCGACGACACCGTCGTCCAGACCATCGACGTGGACAAGAAGCACCACAAGACGCTGATTGGCTCCGGCGGTGAGTACTTTGTCGTGACGTCCTAAGCAGCCAGTTCATGCTAACCAGAGAATTCAGGTTCCAACCTCCGAGACATCGTCGTCGGGGCTGGCGGCTCTGACGACCGCCGCAGCCTCGCCCGGACCATTCAGTTCCCTAAGCAGGACGCGGACGGCAACACCATCAAGGTGGAGGGCCGAACCGAGGTTGTGCAGAAGATCATCAAGCGCATCCAGGACATCGTTGCCGAGCGAGAGAGCCAGGTGACGGAGGTGGTGGACGTGCCGATCGAGCACCACCGATCTCTCATCGGCCGAGGCGGAGATGCCAAGCGCCAGCTGGAGTCGCAACTCAGCGTGTCCATCGACGTGCCCCGGCAGGGCGACGGCAAGACGGGCGTCAAGGTGACGGGTCGGCCGGAGAACGTCGCCAAGGCCAAGGAGCACATCGCCGGCATCGTCAAGCAGCAGCAGGGCGAGACTCTGCAGGTGCCCCGCAGCGTGCACCACGCCGTGTCCAACAACGGACAGCTGTTCCGTCAGCTGCGGAACAACCACCAGGTGACGGTGGACCACGCCGGCCACAAGGTGCCCGGCAAGCCCGACGCGTCGACCAGGGCCAAGGACGGCGCGCTGCCGCTGATCACGGACGACGCGGACGCCGTTGCGGACGCTCACTCGTGGAAGGTGGTCAAGACTGCGTCGGCGGAGGAGGGCGAGATCCCATGGGTCCTGCGAGGCACGCCCGAGAACGTGGCCAAGGTCAAGGAGTTGATCCAAAAGGCGGTCGAGCAGGCACAGAAGAACGACTCGACGGGCTTCCTGGTCCTTCCTGACCCGAAGACGTACCGTCACGTCATCGGGCCCAACGGCTCCAAGGTCAACTCGATCCGGCAGCAGAGCGGCTGCCGAATCCAAGTGCCCCGGGACCAGGCCAAGGACGAGGCGATTGAGATTGTTGGAAGCCAGGAGGGTGTCGAGAAGGCCAAGGACCTGATCCTGGCCGCTGTTCGGGATGCCCTGAGCAAGCCGCGGGAGTAGACGGATCCAGGCACGAGAAAGTCCCCAGGCTGAGTAGAGGAGGATGTCGTATATCTGGGGCTGGGCGTTGAACTGTATGTCAAAAATGGGAGGATTTCTGCGCCAAAATTGAGCTGGAAGACGATGTACAGAAACGACCTAGCCAGGTACGGACGAGAAGTTTGAAAACGCACCACTCATGACGACGACGGCTCTGTAGAACTACGCGACGACCCTGAGTATGAATGCGTAAAATGGTGTAAGCTGGGAACCCCTTCGTCTTTAGCGCGACCGAGGTTGCGGGCAGAGTCTCCCGGTTGGTGGAGTTGACCGCATACTATGCATACTATGTACATGATCAACCCCCAGCAACCACGCGACAGTGAAGCAAGCTACTACGGACTCGGTCACACTGTCGTCGGCGCCGTCGCAATGACGCGGCTGTCGGCTCGGTGAGGATCCGGTTGGTGGCGGCACCCGTAGGGCTGACGGGGTGAGCATCTTAATCCTCAGCTCACAAAGCGGCGCACGCTGCTTGCCAAGGGTACCCTGAAATGGCCCCCTACCTCGGCCTGCCGCGCTTCCGCGCCGCCGGGTTCTGGAACGCTAAGCTAGGGAGGGAGCAACCCCTAAACGCACGTATCATGCAAACCAGCTCTCCCCCATCGCCAGAGCCGACGACATCACGACAGGCCCTCGCACGCCCCCGGCTGACGGGTCTAGCGGAGCGGACGCGGCTATTTCTTTCGGCTCCTCGGCCCTCGCTCTCTGCCCTTGAGCATCATTGACCTGCTCCGGAACAGCGAGTCGCGCGCACAGCCAGCCGGCACCATGACCGTCGCAGCATCGTCGCCCGCCGCCGCGCCGTGGGAGGCCGTCCCTCCGCACGAGCAGCTCTTCGTGCTCATCACGGGCGCAAACAGGTACGCCAGCTCCTCCTCCTCCTCCCGTCCCCCGCAGCGGCATTATCGCCCGCGAGAAGCAACCCGCTGACGAACCCGCCGCAGCGGCGTCGGCCTCGGCACCGCGTGCCGCCTCGTCGACGAGTTCCTCGCCACGCGCTCCCTCACGGCGCACCTCATCCTGCTGCCGACGACGCGCTCGGCCGGCAAGTCGCTGCAGGCGGTGCGCGAGATCCGGGCGCACGCGGCGCGCGCGGCGCGCACGTCGGCGGCGCTGCGCTCGCGCGCCGGGCCCGGCTTCCGCCCCGACGACGCCGTCGCGCGCGTCCACGTCCTCAGCCCGACGCTCGACCTGTGCGACCTGCGCGCCGTCCGCCGCTTCGCGCGCCGCCTGCGCGACGAGCCGCTGAGCAACCCGCCGGGCCTCGAGGGCGAGTACCTGACGGGCGTGCGCGTGCCGCGCCTCGACGCCGTCATCTGCAACGCCGCGTACGGCGGCTGGTCGGGCGTCGACTGGCTCGGCGCCGTCTGGCAGATGCTCACCAAGGGCTACATGTCCATGGTGACGTGGCCGACCTTCAAGAACGCCCTGCCGACGTGCATCCTGAACGACCGGGAGGACTACAACTACGTAAGACGACCTGGGCTGCTTGGAATCCCTCGTGCTCCCCGTCCCCTTCTTCCTCGCTGACGTGTTGTTGCGCGCAGCCCGTCAAGCCTCTCCTCGGCGAGGTCTTTACCGCCTGCGTCTTCGGGCACTACATGCTCGCCCACGAGCTGCTCCCGCTCCTCAGCCGCCCCGCGTCGACCACCGTCGCCCCCGGCCGCATCATCTGGACCTCGAGCCTCGAGGCCGTGGCCGACGTCTTCGACGCCGACGACCTGCAGGGCTTCACCAACCTCAACGCGTACGAGTCGGCCAAGCGCCTCACCGACATCCTCTCCCTCACGGCCCTGCTGCCCGCCGCGCGGCCCTTCAGCTCCCGCTGGCTGACCATGGACGACGAGACCAAGCAGGCGACGCACGGCGGGCAGCAGGTGGCCCCGCCGAGGGTCTACGTCACGCACCCGGGCATCGTCGCCAGCTCCATCTTCCCCCTGCCCTGGTTCATCTTCTGGGCGTACGAGCTCTCGCTCGTCATCGCCCGCTGGCTCGGCTCCCCCTGGCACACCGGCGACGGCTACTCGGGCGCCAAGGCCGCCGTCTGGGTCACCCTCCAGGACCAGGGCGCCCTCGACGACGCCGACGCCGAGCGCATCAAATGGGGCAGCAGCGCCGACCGCCACCTCGTCGTCGACGTCAAGAAGACCGAGGTCGAGGGCTGGGGCTGGGAGGGCCGCCCCGAGGACCCCGCCCAGGACACCGCCGTCGGCGTGCTGCACCGGCTGCGCGGCCGCAAGCACGGCACCAAGGACGTGACCGCTGAGGATATCGTGCAGTTCGAGGAGCTGGGTGCGCGGTGCTGGAAGGAGATGGAACGGCTGCGGGATCAGTGGGAGCACATCGTCGAGGATGGAGAGAACGGCAAGTAAAGAGGGGCAGGGCAGTCCAGGCTCTCACGAGCGCAGGCCTCACAGGTGCGTGTCCAAAATACTGTATTTTTAATGTTTATTGGGCGGACAAGGATGGACTAGGCATCAACAAACGCATTGGACTGGGGTATATATTTCTGCCGTCAAGTGCCAGCATAGAACTCATTAGCAAGCTACTCCCGAATGAACACTGCCTCGAAGCGCCTTGCTATATGCGCATGTTGGCCAGCCATATCATACGATGCCTCTCTCCAGACTTCATAATCATCAACACCCTCCGCCGCTCAGGCAGCTTCATTTGTCGCGTCACTCGCCCTATGGCTCTGCTCGTCCGACTGAACACGCCGCAAAACAACCTTGTCCTTGCGCCCAAACAGGCCCAGGAAGAGCGGGAGTGGGGTTACGACGAGGCCGATGACGCCCTGGAATATCAGGGCGCGCTTCATGTTGTTGGGCGGGTTGCCGTCGTCGCCGTCGGTCAAGGCGTCGCTGATGATGACAAATATGGCGCCGAAAAGCTGGCCGCCGGCCCAGGCGGTAGTGGACGTGACCTCGGGGCTCAACGGGTGGCTGAGCTCGATGAGGAATTCCAGGGCGACGGGTACGAGGGCGAAGCTCGAGGCGCCGAGGACGGCGAGGATGACGTAGGGCCCGGCGACTTCGCGGGTTTCGGGCATCCAGATGAAGATGAGGTACGAGAGGCCGATGATAGGGATGAACACCTGGAAGGCGAGCATAAAAGCCTTTGTGCGGTCGAGGATGGGCGAGGTGATGGCCGCGAAGACGAGACCGACGACGATGAGGACGGCGCCGCCGATTCCAGCCTCGTCGTCAGTGAAGCCGTAGGGGGTCATCATCTGGTTGAGGAGCGACGAGATGGAGTTGAAGAGGCCGACGTAGATGAAGAACGGTATCAGCACGAGCCAGAGCTCTAGAGAGCGTACGACGACGCCGACGGACTCGCGGAGGCGAAGCTTGGGTGTCTCGGACGAGGGCCCGACGGGGGTTGGCGGCGCCGCGGGGACGAAGAATGCGGGGACACAGCAGACGGTGGACTGTATAAGTTAGCCTGGGCACGAGGATTGGGCTTTGTTCGGGCGTCGCAGAGGCTGCTCTGCGCTGAATACGGGGAGAGCGAGATTCAACGTACAATGATGGAGACGTAAAGCACCATGCTGGGGATGTCGGTGGGATTCTTAACCCACAGCGGGTTTATCAGCTGGCCCAGCGCACCGCCCAACGGGTTCGCCAGGCTCGTCACCGCCGTGGCCGCGACCCTCCCGCGGGTGGTGAACCACAGATCCGAGTAGCGAGTGGGCGCGGCGAGGATAAAGGGCTGGGCGAAGCCGATGAGGATCTCTCCGACCATGACTGGGGCAATGTGTCCGCCGGCCTCGTTCCTGGAGCCCGCATAGCGAATCCAGTTGCCAACGAGGATGAGGACGGCGGCGACCATGAATGCCAGCTTGGGCCCGCGGTGTAGGACAGCGATGCTGATGGGGAAGACGGCGACGAAGGCGAGGAAGAAGGCAGTGCTGATCCAGTTGATGGTGCTCTTGCTGACGCCGTAGTAGGTGGCCGAGTCGGACGCAACGGGCGCAAAGGTGAGCCACTGGGGAGTGTTAGCCGCCGGACATCTCGAGGTACTGCCGAGATGATGGCTCAGGAAGCGCTTATACTTACATCCCACGAGACGACAATATTCATGAGCGTCAGCTGCACGAGGCCGAACCAGCGCCTCTTGTAGGTGCGATACGTGACACGGCTCTCGCCCGCGCCGTCAACGGGGCCATTGTCGTCGACAGTGACGGGCGAGTCGAGCTGCGACTTGCGCCAGAAGCGGCCGCCCTGGGCATCGTTGCTGCCGCTGGTGCTGCTGCGGCTCTTCATGGTGCTCGTAGGTGGCGCAGAAACGAGCCAGATACCATGGGGGAGAGGGGAGAGGGGAGAGGGAGGACGGGGGACAGGCAAATCAGCTGTTGCGCAGCTGAAGGAGCTGTCGTCTCCCTTATATCGCAGCGTATAGCAGTTGTGTGTATAACGTCGAGGAAACCTTAAAAGGTCTCGAGGGAGAACCTTAAACGGTCTCCAGAGTTGACAAAATATGTGGCGCCGCGGAGACACTGGGGAGAAAGACGGCCTCTGACAGTCCCACCGGCCGTCGGCCAGGGTCGAAGGACGGCGGTATGGTTCCCGTGGCCCTTCTCGACCAGGAGATTGCGAGCCTGGCTACTGGCCTGTAGTCGCTGCGGCTCCCAGGGTCACAGGCCCTGGGGCCAAAGGTATGAAAGTCTGGTTGGGCGTGGGCCAGCGCCGGTGGGGATGGGACGGCGACTCGTGCCGCTTATGGTGTTTGGAGCCTCCTGTTTGACCCAAGAGGGAGCGTGCCGGGGTGGCCGACTGCGCACAGATGCCGATCGATCACGATGTGGCTGCGGCGAGCGCACAGATGAGCGACGCCCTGCAGGGGAAACGGCGACGCAGAGGCGAAAGCGAGGGTCGAGGATCGCAGTCGCTTGGAGGAGAGGAGTCGCGCAGTACGGGCCTCGAGGTGAAAAGGGCAGAAAGCGAGCAGCTCGCGGCTGCTGGCAGCGGCAGGTGAGGCTGGACGTGGCAGCCGCCGACAAAGCCACTGCCAGCTGGATGATGATGGGCGTGGGGACGCCTCTTCTCTGCAATACAAATTCGGCGCGCTGCACAGGGGGCCCCAGCATGGGGGGGCAGCCGCTGCGGGGTTCAAGGGTCCAGCGGCGCCTGAGCAGCTGCCGGTGGGCGACGGGCCCTATCGTACGTAGCACGAGTACTCCGTAGTACCAGTGAAGACAGCTGAGGCGTGGGCCAGCGGCGGGAAGGAAATGGCGCTAATTAGACGGAACGGCGTGCCATGCTGCTATCGGCCGGGGGACGCAGCTACGAGTAAGGGCCCTGAGCTTCCACCACCGCTGGCGGCGCCGTGGCCTCTCCATCTCGCCCCCATGCCGCCGTGGACGAGCATGCGCCGCCATGGATGCGTACCAAGTTTTGTCGCGCACCATCAAACGCACACTACCTTGGTTGCATCGCTACGACGAAATAGCCTCGGCTGCAACATGCGGCGCGGCGCGAGAGCGGCAGGTGGTTGAGAGACACCGGGGCATGTGGCCTCGACGCCACCTCGCCTGCTGGCCAACGGCGACCAAGTGTCGACACCCCAGCTCCCGAGCTGTCGGGAACCCGCGAGTGATGAGATGCGTGCAATGTCTCGGAAATCACCGCGACACGCTGCGCGCACACCGGCACGGTCGCGCATGACGGGCACGTCCTCGCCCACGCCCTGGCCGTCCGTGTGTCGCCGTGCGCAGGGCCGGTCAGTCGCCACGAGCGCGGGTAATCACACGAGTAATCACCACTCTGAATACTTGGACCGCTGGCTGGGGCGCGCAGACGGGCGATGCAACGCAACCGTATCGCCCTGCAGGGCCTGGGTGGAGCGGCCGCAAAGGAACATTGCTAGCGGCAGCGAGCGACGCGGGCTGGACAGGGCCATGCGCTGGATCTACTCCGTACGGGCCATCAGTTTGGCTCGAGCGGCGCTTCCATTGGATCTCGAGGGGAGGCGAGCACGGTGAGGTGTGCCGGCTAGGGCCGTTCGATCTGCGGCTAGTCGAGGCTGGCGCCATGTCGAACGCACGCGAGTACGGCTTGCTCGCCAGTCACGATCCAGCGCAGGCATACGAAAGGTCCTGAGGGAACCAGACCAACTGCACGTAACCACCGGGGCAGAAGACCGCTGCCCACTGCTACGTACGTACCAAACCAGCTCGACAGCCATGCATACGAGGAGTCTCCGCATTGCTTGTTTTGCTGCTGTGGCGCAGCGGAACCCCGTGGCGAGACGAATCTACTATGTACGTTCTCCGTAGACTGCTTCCATCAAACGTCTAGACGTCTTCTCTGCCCTGCTCTTCTTCGGCTGCGGCCTGCGCCGGCAACGCGCGCTTGGGTAAGAGCCGGCCATGCTCATGCGGGTGTCTCACATTGAAGAACCCACCTATTTCCGGTCTCTGTGTTCTTCGGTCCCACCTCGCTGCTCGCCCATCCCGGTCGAGTCAAATCGTCTTGTCTCACTCGTATTTTGTTGCAGAAACCCCAATTTGAAACCCGCTCCACCGCCGCCAGAGCCAAGCACCAAGAACCAAGGTTGCCTGCCTTGGCGCCTTGTTGCGTGAGATGTTCCGCAGAGTCGGCGTCGACCGGCGCCTGTCTGCCGCCTGGTCCCTGCGTTTGCAAGCTGACGGGGAAACACCACGGGGTGCTCAGAGGCTTCGATCGGCGTAGGCGCCGGAGCATTTCTCTGGTTTATGCTTGTTTCATCGTCTCAGTGACCATTGCCATCTTTGCGTCTTTGGAATCCAGCGCTTCACCATCTGCCTAGTGCGCCGTTGCATGACGACCCATCGCTCATCGCTGCTCAGGCGTCCGAGTGCCTCTCGGAGGTTCAGGCGTACCCAAGAGGTTGTGAGTTCACCTGATACTTCTGGCCCAAGCATTCGCCTGTTTCAACACTCTCGGGTTCTTTTTCTGGGCAGGAAGCTCAAAATTGCGGCCAACCCGAATCTTTCGTCGGCAAAAAAAAACCGATGCGGGCATCTCCGTGATCGTGAATGTTGCTGCTCATGATGCATCCGCACCCCGTCTACGGGAAAATCACCAATTCTACTTCTGCTTTTTTAAATGCCATCTCTTAAGCCGCTTACCTTCTTACTCATTATGTGAAGCAACATGATTGCTGGCGTTGTTTAGAGTACACGGCAGAGTCAGAACAACGCAATCGTGATCCCTTTCCTGTTCGTGTGAGTACTCCCGTAGACAAACTGTCAGATGAAACCCTCATTGACGCCCAATATATAAGTCGATTTTGCCCTCACTCCAAGCACATACGACCACAGCCGCAGGGAAACTCAGGATCCCGTTTGATCTCCCACGATAAACCTGCGAGCGGCAGATACCGGCTGTCGTATGTCTTTCATTTTTTGCCGGTGCCTACCTTTTTTTCTAATTCACTTTCAGCGCATAGCCTTTTTTACCTTTTACTCACCCAGTCGCCTTGCTGGCTGGTAATAGTGGTCGATCGAGCCCGTGGGCATCGTGCTCACTAGGTCCGTCGAGTCGTGGAAGGTCATGCAGCATCAAGGCCACAGTGGACGGGTGAAGGCAAGCCAGTTTGACATAGCCTTCACCCGCAAAGCATTATTAAAGGGCAAGTGTACGAGTACGGTGGGTGTTTCGTAGTTCCCAGTCATCGCTGTAGCCGCGGCGTGATGCATTGAGGATTCCTTCGAGACAGGCGGAGGACCGATCCGACAGAATAATTGCATTGGCCTGTGCCTTCGGCCAGGTCGCGGCTCACCCGCTGAGGTCATTCGTCAAGCGAGTGTCCTGAAGACACCTTCTTTTTTCGTTGAACCGCGCACTTACTCTAATGATGGACATGACGTGGACAGCCCTGCACACCGTTCTCGCCAGCTGCAGCACATCGATGTCACGTCGGTTAATGACTCGAGGATTACACGTCCTCTGAGCTCGGAAAATGGCACATGAGCACGTCACAACCCCATCAACCAAGCTGTGCGAAGACAGTACGGAGCGATCGTCAGAACAGCAAGAGGAATCTCGCCGAGGAGACGGCGAGTGCCAACTGGTGAAAGAGAGAAAATCTATTGTAGGGCGCTGCAGCATATGATACAGACAGGACCGCTAACGTAGGAGGGGCCGTCTCCGGTCCGGAGTCTTCGCCTCCCGGGCTCATGCGGATAGTACAAGGACACACCCCCATATTGGACTGTCATCGAACCATCGATCGTGTGGTTGCCAAGGCGCGCTCTCACACCAGGTCAAATCCCGGGTTGAGGAGCGCGGCCGATCGATAATGCGCATGGTCTGGCTGGGCGGGCTATTTACCTCAGCTTAGACCAAAGCTTCGGGGCGGCGCAGGCGGTAGCGCAGTGGGCAAGGTGGAAGACTGAAGCGTAGATAGTCAGCGAAACTGTGCACAGTACATGACGGATGGGTCGCAAAGGCGACTTCGGGATAGTTGGGACGCATGTGGGTAGACGGGCACGTACACTCCTCGACGCAGTCCTCCTTGGCCTCGCCCTCGCTCTGCTGCTGCTCGACGCGCTCGACGCAGTGGTCGAAGTGGTGCTTGGCGGGAGCGCACTGCGCAGAGTTTCTGCACTCTGTAATTATCGGGTCAGCGGTCATGCTATGATGGGTGGCGCGACGCTCGGTTCCGTAGCTGCGATGTGGCCGCGAAATGCCTCGTCGGGGCTCACGGCCAGTTTGCAGTCGAGCTCGGCGCGCGGGAAAGATGCAACGGACCTTCCTCGAGAGTCTCCTTGGGGTCGACAATCTCCTCCTCGTCCTCTTCCTCTTCCTCCTCTTCCTCCTCCTCCTCGTCGCCGCCTTCCTCAGACTCGTTGGCGTCCTCGGAAGCCTCCTCGGACTCCTCGTCCTTGCTCTCGGTCTCGGCAGCCTGCTCCTCCTACAATAGCCGTCAGCTTCACCTCATAACATCTAGTGGCGGCCGTCTGATCGAGCGCGTCGCGGCGTCGGCCGAGGAATCCGCGGCGAAAATTGCTCGGCAAGGGGAAGGCTTCCGTACCTTGGGCTCCTCGGCGGGGGCCTCGGCCTCAACGACGCTCCATGGCGTCACAGCCTCGACAATCTCGGAAAAGGCGTCCCAGATACCCATCGCGACTGGTGGCAAGATCACAACGGACGGTGGTGGTGGTGTTTGGCGGTTTCTGGCGGGATCGTAAGAGGTCGGAAGCTCTCGGTCAAAGTCGCTTCGCGAAAACTGATCCTCAATTGGCGCCCTCTGATTGGCCCGACGGCAACTTCGCTAGTCACGTGGTGTACCACGTGATGTGCTGCTATCCTTGTCCACGAGCACATGCTTCTTAGGTTGAATCAACATCAAAACCGCGGGATGCGGCTTGGCACTCAAGTATTTGCACTTTTGCGATGAGGCGGCGTCATACAGAACGTTTTCTGATATTATCATGTCGCGTAAATTGCCGGTGCCCATGGCTACGCCAACGCCTCTCGATGGCCCGCGTCGGTATGGTAGTACTTCGTAGTAGTCTTGCGGTAGGTACCTAGTAATAAGCCCTGCGGTTTTACTAAACCTGGCTACAGTAATATACTTTGGCATACTCCGTACTACTCTTCTGTCTTCTTAACCGCTGTAACCGTAGTTAAGGTACTACTACTTTCCTGGCAACCTGCCAGACCCATGGTTGCGGGTCCAGATGCGGGCTCCAAGGGGGTGGATTGGAGGGATGAGGGACATAAAAGGGAGCTGTTTTCCGTATGATCAGATGGTCACAACGGACAACAACAACAACACACACACAGGGCTACGTAGTGCAATGCAAGAATTCGTGGCCCAACCTGCTGACGATGCAGATTGTCAAGTCGTGCGATGTGTCTTGTGAAAAATGAAGTAAGCTTATCAGTGCCTTGTCGTGGGCACATGTTCTTTTATTCAGTTCATCTGTGATCAGATGCTTCCTCACGTTTTCCGGGCTCTATGGTCCTTGTACCGCCCTGAGTGACAGTTTCTGGGCTCGGCTCGTGGTGTGGTTCTTTGCCCTCGACAAACTACCTGACTGCATACCGTTTCTGTAACGAACCTATTATACATTGGCCCGCGTCGATATGGTAGTGCTACGTAGTGGTCTTGCGGTAGCCATAAGCCCTGCGGTATTACTAAATCTAGCTATAGTAATATACGGTAGTATAGTACTCTTCTATCCTATTTAACCGCTAAAGCCGTAATTTAGGTACTACTGAGGTATGTAGTCTTGGTAGTACATAGTAATGGTCCCCCCTTGCGTACGATAGCAGCAATGAAAGTTCTTCCTAGCCTCGTATTGTGCTTATTCCGGGAGACTTCTACAACGTATGTCTAAGAGTATAGTAGAAATCTCTATAAATACAGGACATCTCTCCGCTATTAAACCTATCTTATAGCCCCTTCTATTAGATATCTATCAATCATAGAGCATATAGCCCTTTTTTAATACGTTCCTAAAATGAAGTCGGTCATATTTTTTTTTATCTCTATTGCCGGACTTGCTGTGGGTCACAAGACTTGCCTAGAGGGGATTTGTGAGGAAGGTATGAAATGTTGCACCTATAAACCCATGGACGTAAAATTCTGCTTTACACCTGAAGACGTAAAAAGGTTCGGAACCCAAATACTGGTAAGTTCCAAAGAGAGCCGCTCTATTAAATACATATCCTAAAGGGTTCTGCAACTAGTGCCCAAAATAGGGGGAGTCACCGAAGGATGAGTTACGTGGGGGGTCGTACTACATTGTAATGGCCAAGAATCACGAAAGGACATTTTAAGATCAAAGGACAGTCAGGAATGAGCAGATCAAGAACTGGGATTGACGCAGGACTGAACTTGACTTCGTCAAGCTCTACGTAAGGGTTTCGCCAAATTTAAGACTTGACTCGCACGTGACTACCACCAAATGCGCAAGTCATAACGTTCGCCGTGCTTCATTGACAACATCACCCAAAGTTCCTCTCTGTGTCGTTACATACAAAGTAGTCTTACGGTAGTAATAATCCCTACGATATTACTAAAGTCCTTTAGCATAGTACTCTTTTATCCTATTTAACCGCTATAGCCGTAATTTAGGTACTACTAAGGTATGTAGTATAGTAATAGTCCCCCCTTGCGTACGCAGCAGTAAAGAGAGATCTTCCTAGTCTCGCTATTGTGCTTATTCCGGGAGACTTCTATCCCTTGTACGTACGTCTAATAGTATAGTAGAAATCTCTATAAATACAGGACGGCTCTTCGCTACCAAACTCATCTTCTAGCCCCTTCTATCAGATATTTACTACGCAGTAGTCACAGAGCACATAGCCCTTTTTCAATACTTTCCTAAAAATGAAATCGGCTAGTATTTTTTTAATCTCCATTGCCGGACTCGCTATGGCTTACGAGCCTCGCCAGCCATGTAGATCGGACGGGACCTGCGAGAATGATATGACCTGTTGTACGTTGAGACGAACGGGCAAAGGAGTCTGCGTTTTGTCTAAAGACGTAGATAATCTAAAAGGACTAACCATTATAACCACTGTAAGTGCCGAATAGAGACGCTCTATCAAATGCATATGCTAACGAGTTCTGTAACTAGTGCAAAAAAGGGGGGGTCACCGAAGCATGAGTTGCGGCGGGGGTCTTGAGCTTTGTTGAGCAAGTGAAATATAAGTATTATAGTATCTAATAGCTCACGTTGAACCAGCTATGTATCGAGGAACCTCTACAACATAATGCCGACCCAATCCCATGTGGTGAAACATCCTGAGCGCCGGCCAAAAGTCCTAGGGCAAAACACCAAGCATAGCAATTCTGTTGAACAGGTCGTGACATCAGCCCACGAAGGCAGTATCGGCTCACACCTCTAGCAATTGGCCGGGACAGTCTTCGCTGGGCCTGCTTTCCTTCTCATCTAGTCCTCTTGCTCGCCTCTGACTGCTTCTCCGCGAATGTGGTCCTCCAGACGATTGCTGAGCTGTTGCGCTTGTGCCTCGTCGTAATTTGGCGGCGGCTCGTCGGGCGCCCTCCGGCTGGCGGAGCTGTCTGACCGGTTGGTGCGTGGTGGTGCCAGCAAGGTAGCGGCCGGCTCGGCGGGTTGGTTCCCCGGAGCCTCGTACGCCGGCAGAGGTTCGTCTGGTATGTCAGCACCAGGGCCCATTTCCCTTTGCATCTCCTGGAACTGGAACAGTCGCTCGCGTAGGCGGATGTACGCTTCGTTGAAGTCCATCATGCCGCCGTCCGAGAATGTGAACTTGACCTCGATTCGTGGCAGGTCTGGAGGGATCCCTCCGCCCGAGACGGGTATGCAGTCAGACTTCCACACCCATCCCCACCACATGGATGAGGACGTGCTGGAGTCCTGAAATTTCAGGATGGGAGCGCTAAAGGATTCAAACTTTGGCTCCAGAGTGGGCTTGGCGGGAAGGTAGACAATCTGGCCGCTACGTCAACATCAAACGGGTCGGACTTGGATCGCGCTTGAATTTACCCGCTTGTTGGTCAAGAACAAGGTGCCCTTATCGCTCTTGCGCTGAAACGATGTGCACCGAGGCCGGAGTTCGGTTGGCACGGATAGCTCGCATGATATCCTCGAGTCGAGCTTGAGGAGGATACGTTCATTGCCCAGCTTGACGAAGCCGCTCTGGTTGAGCATCACCCAGCTATTTTCATTGTCAGGGTCCACTGGTCGTCGGGGTGGCGCGCGGCCCGTGATCAAGTAGTCATGAGGGTTGTCCATGGTTGGGCGTGGAGCAGACCCATGCGTTCCATGTGATTGGGAATTGCGGGGAAGACGGGCAGGACGCTGCCGCCGGGCAAGGCAGCTGGGGAGGGCTGTGGATGGAGAGGGGAGAGGAGGAGCGGAGTAGGGGAGAGGACAGGAGAGGATAACGTACGAGGGACCTGGGGAAAGAGGGAAATGAAGAATGAAGACGATGGAGTGAGAGAAAGGCCCTGACGAGCAGGCAGACAGGGCCCAGGGGGGGGGGGGGGGGGGGGGGGGGGGGTTGAGAGGGAGAGGAGACGAGTCGTCCGCGGTGAGAGACTTACTTTATGGACATTGTCGCCGGGCAAGGTTGGGTCAACCAACCCTAGCTGGGATGTATTCGACTCGGTGCTGTCCGGATCGCTGGGTGACGGTTGCTGCCGTGGCCAGCCAAGGCGTGCGCGCGAACCTTGCCTCGACGTGCAGCCGGCGGCGTCTCAAAGCAGAGATCTCGAAGAGCTCCAGGCAGGGGGTGGTGGGGCGGTCGGGCTCGAGCTTGTGTCGTCGAGGGCGACGGGGCGACGGGCGACGGGCGGCGACGGGGACGGGGGATAAGGCGACAGAGGGTGGACGAGCAGAGGGCGGCCAAGGCTCAAGGCGGGTGGCGCGGTCCGGTCAGGTAAGGTTAGGTAGGCAGGTAGGCAGGCACGGAAGGGTATGGAGGCGCGCAGAGGCTCTTGCGAGGGGGGCCGCGCGACGGTCAGTGGTTCAGAGCCGAGTGGGGGAGCCGGGCGGCGGCTGAGGTGATCTGTCAGGTACCCGGGCTGGGCCGGGCTGTGGAGAGAGAAGAGGGAGGATGCGGATGTCCGGGCAGGGAGCCAGAGGGCTGCGTGTCGCGACCGGACGGGGACAGACAGGGTGGCGGGCGGCTGTGTAGGTAGGCAAGGTAGGTATGCGTCGGTAGCAGGTGCGTGTGCGTGAGAGAGGGATTAACCACGTACGGGTAATAGATGTCGCAAGGCACCGTGGCCTGGCGAGTTGCTCCGTACTCCGTGCTCCGAACCCAGCATCGGACTACCATGTACTCGTACGCGTACCGTGGCAACTTGGGCGAGGCGCTCGCATGGCACGAGGGACGCCTGGGCGCTGCCTCTTTGAGGCTGGCGCACGGCAGCTAATAAGGGCACAGCGCCGTTAGCGCCGCGCCCGTCGTGGTGGCCCGTCGTGGTGGCCCGTCGTGGTGGCCCGTCGTCCGGCTCCCAGCGCCGCGTTTCACCACCTTGGGCGGGATATGGCGAGACGGCGCGAGAGAACAATATTCCTGCACTCCTGGTACGCGCAGCTGGAGGAGACCTTCCAGGCTGCGTCGCCAGCCTGCCTCGCCCGCATGCATGGAGCCAGCGCGGTGGGTGAATCACGTTCAAGGCTGCAGCCGAGCCTGGCCCAATCCGTGTCTCCGCCCGTGGACCGCCCTCGCCTCTACGCTGCCGCGGACAGTACCTTATTATTCAATGCTGCACAGCTGTGGGCGCCAACCACGTGGACCCTTGTGCTGGAGAAACAAGCATAAGGATACATGTGATGTGGCAGTTCGTTGAAAGGGGTGAAAACCCCAAAGTACAGGTAGACATACATTAGGTACCTCGGGCAGGCATATGGACTACCAACCTGGAAGGTAGTATGTACCTCAGGTTATTCCTTCGCCTTACACCGACGTGGTGCACCAGACCTTACCCTGGAGTTCCATATGCAAGCATTTCACATGCGCGGGACAGGCCTCGATGCTTCTCGCCACGCAAACGCGGCATATGCAGGTAGGTGCTTGCGAGATCGGCTTGGTACTCTCGTCGCCACGCTTCCGATAGCCATCGTGGCGGGCCGCGAGGCATCGAGCATCGCATTCGCGGGGTTGTCACATGCAGCCAGCATCGGGCATCAGTCCCTCCACTCCGTCCTCACAAGGCCTGACTGCCGGCCGCCGCTCACTCCTGGAGTTGCCCGGTAGCAGATGTGAGCCGCTGTCAATGCCATGCAGTGGCAGACTCGCTGCAGACGCCATGCACCCACCGGTACTTCGTATAAGCCCCCGGTTTCCAGCAGCCTACTATACATACGGCGCACTGGAAGCTCACCAGACATCGCGCCTGGATTCCCTGGCGTCGCCGTTCCCCGATGCGTCCAGCCGCCCGTGGCGAGGCCGATGTCTCGGTCCCTTGATCCTATATATTTGATGTATTGTCAGGCTAACGGCTTCCATGGGACCTGGACCGAGGGACGCCACCTGAGCCGTGCAAGTTCGAAATGCCAGGCATGGCCTACCTCACATCGCAGCATGCCGGCTGGAGGTTTGATCGACATGTCGCCAAAGGCCTGGAACTGGGGCAGCGTGGCGTAATGTCCTGACCCTGGAAATAATTAGCTGCGTGCTCGCGGCAGTTACGCAAGAAGCCGGTTGTCTCTTCTCTCCGATAGTCCATTGAAGACACCGACACGCGTACGGAATAAACGATCTGCCAGAGGCGACCGGGGCAGGTCTGCCATGGCGATCGCCACCACGGCGCTAGATGCGGCAACTCTCTTTACGTACCTGCATACGAGGAGGACGTGGGATGCGCTGGCTCGGCCTGCCCGCGTATAGAGCCGCAAAGCGAGCCCGCGGCATCTGGAACACCGTCGTGCGGTGGCGGAGGGTGACCCGAGGTTGCGGTTTGGAGGATGTAACCTGACCGGAGAGGGACAAGGGGTGAAGTGAAATTGCAGCCTCCACGGCGAACTGAAGGAGGTTGAAGGCGACTTGCGGGATGCAGCGCCATGCTCCTTGCTCCGCATCTGAGCTCCTTGCCCCTTCGAGCCTCTGCTTTGTCGGACGGAGGGTTAGGGCAGGCAGTCCCTCTGGCAGTCTGTGGCTCTGCGCCCTCGCTACACCGGCTCTTGCACTGCAGCTTGCGCCATCGTTCAACTTCTCCGTCCTTCCTTTGTTCCCTCCTCCTCGTAGGGCCGGCCAATCATGACCGGTGCCATAAACTCGGTGAGAAAGCCACCCGACGTGCCGTGCCTCACCGGGTGCAACATCATGTTTGCCATTTCTGACCATGCGGCTTCGCAGGGCAGGGAAGGGTAGCTGCGTGCGTCGTGCGCCGTGGTGTCTACATGTCTCAGCCGGCTCGCCCCCGTGCCCGTGACCGTCTCCTATCAGCGGCACGTCTGCGGCATGTCGCCCAGCAGTCACCGGTGAGCCCTGCTTGCTTGCGCCGATGGGTCCCGCCGTTATCGTGCGCTGCTGCAGCTCCCTGCCTCCCTTGCGGGATTCAGGGCTGCTCTAGCGACGTCCTTTTGGGCAGTTGAATGCAGAGCAGCCGGCGCTGAGACCATTCCACTGCTCCCAGGTGCGAACGGAATTACGACGTTGATGGTTGGCACAATTTTCTGAGCTCGCGTAGTGTCTCTCCCCTCTGCCTTGGTGACAAGGCTGTGCATAGCAGGCATGCCGGCATGTCTGCACCGCACCCAGCCTGTTGGTCGGCCATCTTCAAGCAACCCAGCTCCCCGGTAACTGCGGGCAACGGTCCCCTGGCCCGACGGCTCAAACAGACGGCGCGCGTGCCGAGGCTAATTGGTGCGGATCACGGAAGCTCCCGCCACCCGTTGGAAACAGGCGCCAGGCTCCAGCGGCGCAGCCCGCCTCCGCTCCCGCAACCCTCCACCAACTCATTGAACCCGCCTCCGCGCCCAGCCCCGGTCTCCAAGTACACCGTCTCTCACGGTAATGCTGCGGCCTGCAGTCCGTATCCCTACCGCCTTCGCCGCGCACCGACTGCCTCTGGTGTGCTTTCGTGGCCAGCCAATCGCGGCATCTGCTCACCTCCCTCGGGGTCGTCGGCTGACGTCACGAGCCATGGCCTCGCTATCGAGCGCCACTGTCGCCGAGTTGAAGAAGTACACGGCTTGCGACATCTCGGATGCGCTGCTCAAGCTCAAGGTGCCCGGCGCGGGCTTCGTCGCCGACCTGAACCTCTACAGTCAGCCACCCGACGTCGAGGCGGCGTCCGTTGCCGTTGCGCCCGTGTCCACAGTGCTGTTCGTGGCGAAGGGCGAGGCCCCAAGCACGCCGGAACCAAACGTCCCCAAGGACGCTCATTGGACCGACGTGACGGAACCTGGCACCTTTGTCGTGGTGAAGCAGCCTCCCGGCCAGACAAACGCCGTCTGCGGCGGCATCTTGGCTCTCCGCATGAAGATCCGCCAAGCAAAGGGCATCGTGGTGGCGGGCCGGGTGAGGGACCTGCCCGAGTTGAGAAGCACAAACCTACCAGTGAGAAGGCCCTGCATCCCCCCAATTGATGCACCCGCCAACATTGTCAAATAGATATGGGCCCACGGCACCTCAACCGTTGGCTCTGGCGGCTTGAGCGTTCCCTGGGCGCTGCAGGTGCCCGTTGAGATCAACGGCACCATCGTCAGTCCCGGCGACGTTGCCTTCCATGACCCCACGAATGGCTTTGTCGTCATTCCGCAGGACAAGGTAGATGACGTGCTGCAGCTGCTGCCGAAACTGACCGCTGCCGATGACAAAGTGAAGGAAGACGTGTTGAAGGGCATGCCAGTTCACGAGGCGTTTAAGCTGCATCGATGACGAGCTAGACATCCCACCTGGACGCGCCAGCATCTTCATCAGCACGCGCCTTGAGGCATTTCAAGCTCTCCCCTGCACCTCAAACGGCAGCCGTGACCTCATCGTCACCCTATCACGGTCAACACGGAGCCAGGTCGGTCAGTGATGATCAGTGTCTGGAGCCACGTCCCAGGAACAGAGCCGAGTCGCAGGGCAACTTCATCATGTCGTCAATTCATTCATGTAATCATACAGACCAAACACCTGATTATAGACAATGCAGCCTTGGTGATGACCCGACCCAACCGACGGAAAATGGTGTGAAAATAAGGAAGGACGGGACAGGAACGGTCAAGCAACCCTCCCCCCCTTCCGCAGCTGCCGACTCGCCGTGGTCAATCTTTTCGAGTCCATACCAACATGACCAGCCATTTCCGAACAGCCCACCCCCTTCACAAATCTCCGTGCTTACCCAGCCTGCGACGACTGGGTGCCAACACTTCACAGCCAGGCGTCTTTCGACGATTGCGGCTGCTCCAGCGCAAAGTCGAGCCTCGGCATGTCGAGCTTCGGGGCCTCTTCGACCTTGACCTTCTGGCCCCCGCCGGCCTTCTTTGGCGGGCTGCGCGTGTCGGGCGCCGGGCCGAACCGGACGTCCTTGACGTCCCAGCCGTCCTCGGCCGCCGCGGCGACCCACGTGCGCAGGGCCGTGTGCACAGCCCCGTAGAACTTCTCCTTGCAAAGCCGCATGCTGCCGCCGAAGCAGCGCTCCCAGCCCGAGATGCGGAACTCGCCGCGCAGGGCGTTGCGCTCCTGCCGCGAGGGCGTGCAGGCGAGGATGGCGTTCATGAGGTCGAGGTGGGAGGCGAGGTAGTTGGTCGCGTCCCACTCGACGCCCCCCACGTACGGCGCGGCGGGCACGGGCGGTCGCTCCGGCGGGAAGTGCCGGAGCATGTAGGCGTACGGCTCTTCGGGTCCCGCGTCCGACTGTGCGGCGTTTTTGTTGGACTCCCTGTCCGAGGGGAGGGCCACCACGTTGAGGTTGTGAAGGAAGATCCAGAATACCTCCTTGGTCACGCTGACGACCTCCTTGCACCAGACGCGGTACGGCCTCTCCCGTCTCATCTCGAGCACGAAGGGAAGAGGCTGCTCCTCTTCCTTGGGCACCTGGTCGCGGAGGTGGTTCAGCAAGGTCTTGGCCCTCGACACCCGTTCCGCTGGCGCGGCGGACTCGATGTAGGCGAAGAGGACCGACGTGATGATGTTCCGGGTGGTGAACTCGCTCGGGCCCTTCTTCTCCGGGTCGAAGAGCAAGTGCAAGAGCCGAGGGAAGAGCTCGTCCTGGACGGAGTGGATGTGCTCCATTGCACGGGCCGTCGTCGAGAGCGCCTTGAGGCACAGGAGATTCTCGTGAAGCAGCGCATCTTCGTGCTCCTCCCTGAAAGGCACCGTTAGCATTCTCACGTTCGCTGTTTGGGAGGGACAGGCGTTGTTCACCTCCACTCAACCTGCATGGTGCGGTTGAGCAGTCCGACGATTTCCTTCATGCCGCCTTGCTGGATGAAGGCTTCGATCCACGCGACCGTCTCGTTGCGCAGCAGCAGTCGCAGCTTGTGCAGCTTGCCGACCTCGACGAGCTCGGGCTTCTGCACCTTTCTCAGGTACGCGACGTAGTCGCCCGGGCCCTGCTGCAGCTTGATCTTGGACAGAAGACTGGTCCCGGAGGAGGAGTGGGATGAAGACGGGCGCTCGCTCGCGACGCTGTCGGTGGACTTGCTCCTGAAGTGGCGCCCCAGCGTGCCCTCGCCCTTTGGCTTCTTGGACGGCGACCTGGATTCCTTTCTGCCTCGCGAAAATGTGAAGCTCCTGCCCCGGCTACGCTTGGGTTTGTCGTCATCGCAATCAGAGCCAGCAGGCGTGACGGAAGCTGGGTCGGCGCTGCTGGTGCTGTCAAGGGTTCCCGACCGCTCCATCTTGGCTGCCTGCATCTCAGCCCAGTCCTGGCGAATGAACTCCATCTTGATGGTATCAGTCAGATTTCTCATCTTGTATCGTTGGTTCTCTGGGATGTTCCGGCGGTCCAGCAGGTCCTCCAGCTGCCTGTCGATGTCTTTGACGACAAGGGACGGCTCGGGCAACCCCGCACCCTGGCTGGGGACAGTTGACTTTGACCGGCCATGAGTCAAATTGCTGAAGGCAGCAAGAACTCTGCCCCTGGGCAACTGGCTGACTGGCCTGTCCGTCTTGGGCGAAGCCTGCCGCGACGCTGCGGCTGCTTTTGGGTCTGTGTATACTCTCGGAGCGTGGAAAGACTTGGGTCGCTCTTTGAGGACCGGTCGGTCGGAAGCGACATCGACGGATGCGCGCTCCTTCGGCTTGTCGGATAAAGCGGTGGTGGCAAACTGGGCAAATATTGGGGGAGGAAGACCGGCACTGTCGGGCTCGTCAGGAGTCCTGTTCTCCTTGTCCCTGGATGAGGGAGCCTCGTCCTCAGTCGCGAGCTTGTATAGATTCTTCAAGGACTTGGGGCGGGTGAGGAAGGAGACGAGGTTTGTGGCCGACTTGGACTTCTTGGGCTTCTTCGACGGCGACTTGTCGCGGGGCTTGACCGGTTTGTCCATCTCCCTCTCTGCCGCGGGCTTCAACGCAACGTCACCCCACGTGTACTTTGGGCCGTCGTCCTTCCGATCGTCGCGCGTCTTTCGAGGAGACCGCGGAGCAGGCTCTTGTTGATTCTGCTGGAGCTCGCCCAGAGCTCCTGGGTTGTTCTTTGCAAAGTTTCCAATAACCATGGCTGAGTCGTGTGCAAAGTGCTGTGGCTGTGGTTGTCGGTCTAAAGGAGGTGACGGGAGAGCTCTCCCGCTCGAGACTTGTCGGCGGTGCAGCAGGCTTGTCAGGCCGGAAGAATGCTTCGTTTCGCGGACACCTGTTTGTTTGGGGTCGTATTCGCCGCCACCTGGTGTCATCGCCGATCGTGGCACCAATCGAACCCCTTAAGCCAACAGCGGGCTATGCTCGAGCCGCTGTCGACAGCCAAGCGCACCGCGAGCGGGCAGTCGGACAAAGGCGTAGCCTCCAGCGCGCGGGAAAAGGATACGCAACCAGAAAAAAAACGAGAAGCCAGCACGCGGCGGCAGAAGAACAAAAGTCAATGCAAAAATGATGCCGGGTCAAAATATGCCATGCTTGAGAAGAAGAGGCGGGATCGTTGCGGTGGTGACTGCTGTGGGGGACCTGCGCAGCTGCAGCGGGCGTTGCATGTTTATGGAGGGGCGTCGGTTGCTGTGACAACGGGGGGCCCTGGCCACGACTATCTTATCGCCATGCATGCACGCGTCGAACAAAGGGCACCACCACCCCGAACTCAGCAGAACGAGCGAGCACGCAGGACGCCCGAAGGCGCCGTTTGCAAGGGGACCTGGGACGCTGGTGGAAATGAATCTCGCTTCAATGTCTGGTACGGCCGCCGCGCGAGGATGCTACGTACAGGAGGAGCGGCAACCTGGCGCTGCGGCAAGGCGGCCTGCGTGGGACCAAATCTCGCCGTCCCCATAATACCTGCTGGCGGCGAGCGCGCTACCGGTGCTTGACGCGTCCTGGCAGCCGGGCCGGGCAAGCCTAAGCATCCCCCCGGGGCTGGGCGTGCTTCACCTGAGGATGGTTCGCCATGGCGGGCCCGGGGCTCGGCTCATGCGGAGATGAGGACAGGCGAGGCCAAACAAGGGCTTCTGAAGGTAAATGACACTATATACAAATACAAGCCGTGCCGAGGCTTCATCCTCAAGGGACCATGTTCATATACAAAACGCACAGCGCGACCCCCCCGTCTCAGTCTCACATGCTTACTTTTTTGTTCTCTGCACGTGGCCGGCCGCCTTCCCTTCTGCTTCTCGAACGCCGCTCAGCGGCCATGTCGTTCCCCTTACCCAGGGCGTGCGCCCTTTACGAGTACTAATTACTGTACGCTCCCGCGGCTACAGCGCCGGGCCAAACTGCCGGCCCTTGTAGCCCTTGGGCGACAGGATGACGTCGTACTGGAGCTCGAGCTCGGCCTTCTCGTCGCCCTTGAGGGGCTTGAAGTCGACGACGAGATCGTCCTTGACGGCGAAGACGGTGTCGGTGGCCAGCCAAGGGTCGTCCTTGGGGTACAGCTGCGTCGTGCAGCCCTTGAAATCGGGGTGGGTCACCTGGAGCGTGAGTGCCTCCGTTAGCCGGGCTCCGTTTGCTCATGTTTGTCACCCCCTCCCCCCTTCTTCTCCATCACTCACCATGATGTGGATGTGGGCCGGCCGCATGGGGTGGCGGTCCAGCAGCTTGAGCAGTTCGTAGCTCGGCCCGTCGGTGGGCAGCGAGTAGGCGGTCGGGTGGTAGCAGTAGAACCAGTACTTGCCGTCGGCGTCGGCCCTGAACTTGCCGCGCAGGTTGTTGGGCGTCTGGTTGTCCGGGTCCTGGAAGTCGTACTTGCCGTTGGAGCTGGCCTGCCAGATGTCGAAGACGGCGTTGGGGATGGGCTCGCCGGTGAGCAGGTTGGTGATGGTGCCGTGCATGAGGCAGACGCGGCCGCCGGCCGCCGGGTCCTGGATGATGGAGCTGCCGTTCTCCCGGAACGGCGCGTTGGGGGACCAGAAGGGGCCCAGGATGGACGACGACGTGGGATCCGTGTCGCCCTCGGCGACGATCTTGTTGGCGATCTCGTCGACCAGGCTGGGGACGCAGACGACAGTCAGCGGGCGTCGATGACAACTCACGTCAGACGACGACGGGGCGCGGCCCCGCAGAGGCAGAGGCAGAGAGAGAGAGACTTACGACTCGAGGCCGAGCACATCAGAGATGCGGTGCGCCTCGTTCCTCGTCTTGGTGGAGATCTGGCCGACGGAGTTGACGAAGTGCACGCCCGTCATCCACTCGTCGTTGGTCAGCTCGACCTCGCGGGCGAAGTCGTGCAGGTGGCGGATCAGGCTGCTCAGGACCTGGCGGTTCCGCGGCGTGATGTTGGGGCCCATCGTGTCGAGGACGTGCTGGGTGAAGCCGGGGTCGAAGCGGCTCGTCGGCTCGCCGCCGTTGACGGCGGTGCCGTTGAGGATGCCGCTGTAGCCGCTGGCTGCCATGGCGCGCGGGTGGTGGTGGTGCCCTTGAGGTGGGTGGGTGGTGTAGATAGTTTAGAACAAGTCGTCGACAACGACGATGTGATGTGACGTGACGGGTGGCAAAGCGGATGATGAGCTGTACACTGGCAGGAGGCTCAAGTCAGACAGAGAGGCTCGCAAGTGTCGTCGACGCAGTGTCCAGTGTTCCAGAGTCTGGAGTTCGAGTGGCGAGCGGCCGCCGAGGCGAACGGGATGGCGTCTATTATATGCTCGTCCGGCCGTGGCATGCGATGCATCCGGTTGCCGAAACCGCAGCCGCGCCTGGATTGATGGAACTTGGATGGCACCACGACGAGCGCTGCCCAGCCGGGCCAGGCCAAATCATCGTCGCCGCGCCGCCCGGGGCCCCGCAGAACAGCCACGACGCTGGCCCGGGGGATTAACACGGCAGTGGCCTCGGTCGGCCATCTGGCACCCGATAGGGCGACGCCAGCGCGCGCGGGCACCGCCTCGCGCCCAGAAGCCCCGGGATTTCTGGCCGCACTCTACGTCTACGGGCTTGGCGGGCCCCCCGCGGTCGTGTCGCTCGGTGGCGGGGGACGAGCCGGGCGAATCCCC
The DNA here is from genome assembly GCA_001600555.1 of Albophoma yamanashiensis. Taxonomy (NCBI): domain Eukaryota; kingdom Fungi; phylum Ascomycota; class Sordariomycetes; order Hypocreales; family Ophiocordycipitaceae; genus Albophoma; species Albophoma yamanashiensis. Next base: position 1,301,651 of record BCKH01000007.1, on the reverse strand, counting down.
AGATGTGGTGGGGGGATTTGTTCCCGGGCGGGCTTGGCGGGATAGCGCATCGACGACGACTGGGTGCGCGGCAGCAATTGGAGTGGGTGAATCTTTTGCCCCCCCTTGGCCCCCGCCGTCGGCTCCCATCGACCAACGCCGGATCCGCAATTAGTACGAGCGCGCCGGGGGGGAGCGTGGGATGCGCCAGGGAAGAATACAAGAGGACGGATCGCGCGTGCGGTACTTGCGGCGCCTCGCTCATCCAGCGTCGTGCGACTTTGTGACCGAACTTGTTGCACCGCGTCGAGGTCGAGCCGTGGACCGTCGTGATTCCTTACCCTGGCCTCAGTGCTCTCTGTCTCTCTCCCTCCACCCCCCCCTTCTCTCTTACACTCTCTCAGCTGTCTGTGACGTCCGAGAAGAAGCGCCAGACATGCCCGTCCACCACCTCATGGTCGGCACCTGGACGCCGCCGGGCGCCATATTCACCTTTGCCTTCGACGACGAGAAGCTCACGCTCGAGCTGGTCAAGCGGACCGCCATCCCCCACGACGAGCCCATATCGTGGATGACGTTCGATGTAAGTCGCCCGCGCCGCCGCTTGACGCGAAGATGCCAGCCAACCAACCAACCCGTCCGCAGCATGCCAAAAAGAACCTCTACGGCGCCGCCATGAAGAGGTGGTCCAGCTACGCCGTCGAGTCGCCCACGTCCATCGTCCACGAGGCCTCGCACCCGCTGCTCCACGACCGTACGTCTCTCCCCCGTCTGTCCTCCCCGCCGACCTCATCTCGCCTCACTTCACCTCGCCTCACTTCACCTCGCTTCACCTCACCTCACTTCACCTCACCGCAACCGCCAAACTCGCTCGCTCACTCACACGTACGCATTCGCAACCCGCAGCCGAGGCGCAGTCGCCCGACGCCAACACGCGCGCCATCTTCCTCCTCGCCGCCCGCAAGCCCCCCCACGCCGTCTACTGCAACCCCTTCTACGCTCACGCCGGCCACGGCTCCGTCTTCGCCGTCTCGCCCTCGGGCGCCCTCGCCGACAACGTCCAGACCTACGCCTACCAGCCCGACTCGGGCATCCACGGCATGGTCTTCGACCCGGCCGAGGAGTACCTCTACTCGGCCGACCTCAAGGCCAACAGGGTCTGGGTCCACCGCCGCCGCGACCCCTCGTCGCCGCTCCTCGACCTCGTCGGCGCCGTCGACTGCCCCGACGGGCGCGACCACCCGCGCTGGCTCGCCATGCACCCCTCGGGCCGCTTCCTCTACGTCCTCATGGAGAGGGGCAACCGCATCTGCGAGTACGCCGTCTCGCCCGCCACCCACCTCCCCGAGTACACCCACCGCCACTGGCCGCTGATCCCGCCCGGCATCCCGCACCGCTGGACGCAGTACCGCGCCGACGTCTGCGCCCTCTCCCACTCGGGCCGCTACCTCTTCGCCTCGTCGCGCGCCGACAGCTTCGACCTGACGGGCTACGTCGCCGCCTTCAAGCTCGAGCCCTCGGGGCGCGTCGAGCGCCAGATCTGCCTCAACCCGACGCCCACGAGCGGCGGCCACAGCAACGCCGTCGCCCCGAGCGACTGGTCCGACGAGTGGGTTGCCGTCACCGACGACCAGGAGGGCTGGCTGGACATATACCGCTGGCAGGACGAGTTCCTGGCGCGCGTCGCGAGGGTCCGCGTGCCGGAGCCGGGTTTCGGCATGAACGCCATCTGGTACGACTAGACCGCGCGGCCGGACGTGTGGGGGGCGCCGCTGAAGAGAACTGGGCTTCCTTGGCTGAAGAGAACTATTACATATTTACTACACATATTTAGAACCCCAGCAAAGATTCCAGGTCAACGCCGGACTTTCCGTCACCACCCGCTGGACAAATGTCTGACAGCGGCCCAAGAAGTAACCCCTATCCTCGCTTAACCCCTCCTACTATCGCGCGCCACGACGGCCCTTCTTCCTGCCACCTTTGGCACCTTTAGTACCTTTGGTACCTTTCGTGCCATTTGTACCATTTGTACCGTTCGTTCCATTCGTGCCACTCGTGCCATTCGCGCCATCCGTGCCATTCGCGCCATTCGAGCTATTCGCGCCATCCGTGCCATTTGAGCTGTTCGCGCCATTAGCGCCGTACCCGTCAGGCTCGTCGTGGTTCGACGAGTCTCGCCCCAGCAGCGGCGTCTCCTCGTTGTTATCCGCGGACTGCTTCGCGGGAGGGATCTCCTCGATCGGCTGGCCGTTGCCGGCCGGGGTGATGACCGTCGTGACGCCGAGGCCCTGCTTGATCTTGAAGACGTTGGTGCGGGTCGTGTTGCGCGGCTGAGCGGCACGGTTCGCCGGGCCCAGGCGCAGCTGCTGCTTCATCTCGTCGAGGGAGGCCTTGATGGGTATCGGCCCGCTACCCTCAGGGCCCCCGTCACGGCCGGCAGAGCTGCGCCGCTTCATGAAGATGGCCGTCTTGGGGTGGTGCTCGGGACAGCCGCTGTCGCTGTGGGCGCCGAGGGAGCCGACCGTGAGGGTCTGACCGTCCGAGTCCTCGGCGATGTCGACCAGGATGGTGTTGTCTCCAGGCTTTTTGGACGCGAGGGCGGCCGCGGTGGCAGCAGTCGCGGCTTCATTGTTGCCGTGGGTATGGCTGTGAAACCGTCTGGCTCTAGGCGCCGGGGTGAGGCGCCTGATGGCTTTGTGCACATCCACGTACACGTCCGATTCATCCACAATTTCTCTGCTCGGCGGTCAGCGCGGTCCCATCAGCTCGCAGGCAAGACACATACTCTCCGATAAGCTCCTCTATAACATCTTCAAGGGTGACAACTCCGAGAGCGCCGTGGTCCGATCCCGGGTACTCGGAGACCAGCACCAGGTGGGACTTGCCCTCCTGGAAGAAGTTGATGATGTCGAGACAGCTCGTCTCGGGGCGAGTCTCCACAATAGCTCCCAGCTGCACGTCGCGGACGGGGATCTTGTCCTCGGGGTCGTACGTGATCAGAGTCTTGACCAATAGCATGCCGACAAAATCTGTAGGGTTGCCAGCGCGGTAGATGGGGATCCGCGAGTAGCCAGAGGACAGGATGGTGTCCATGGTCTTGTCGTCCAGGACATGGTCCTCGGCCAGGGTGAAGACGTCGGTCATTGGCGTCATCACCTCGGACACGGGCTTGTCCTTGAGATCGAGCACGGCGGTGATGATGGTGACCTCATCCTGATTCAGGCGCTCCGACAGCTCGCCGAGCGACTTGTGAAGGGTGACGAGGGTCTTGAGACCGCTCTTCTTGTACACGGTGCCGTGGTCCTCGCCGAGGATCCAGTCGAGAAGCTTGGCGGTGGGCCAGGCGACGGGGCTCAGGAGGTACATGAGGCCGAGGACGGGCTTGGACATGTAGCCGCCAATGGGGAGGCCGTATCGGACGCATATGGACTGGGGGACGATCTCGCCGAAGATGACTGCGCGCGGTCAGCACGAGGGTTCCAAACTCGACGATTCTGGGGACCTCACCGATGAGGACGGTGGAGCCCACGACGGCAGCGACGCCGCCGCCAAAGGTACGGTCGAGCACGACGGGCAGTGACTCGTTGACAATGACGTTGGCGAGTAACAGCGTGACCAGGACCCAATGCTTTCCCTTCATCAACAGGGCGAGCACCCTCTTCGCATTCTTATGCTGCGGCTCCGTGGGGTCACCCGACACGACCTGCAGATATATGCTGTCTTGTCCCATCAACCTGCGTTCATTCGTCAGCAGTGAGACGGCGCGCTCGCAGGCGTGTGCAGACATACGCAATTGTCAATCCCGCGAAGGCTCCTCCGAGCAAGACGAGCACCATGGACGCCACTCCGAGCACCCAGAGAGGCGTGCCCCTCGCGTCGCCATCGCCGTGGTCCCTCGCCGCCAACGGCGCTGCAGCCGCGGCCGAGATGCCCATGCCCAGCACGCGCCCGAGGCCGATGACGGCCGGGCGCACGCTGGCGACGGAGCCAGAGACACCGCTCCTCCGCATCTCGAGACTGTTTCTGGCGGTCAAGGCTCGTTGGTTGCCGGTAGTCGAAGAAAGAAGTTGGCCGGGCGTTTGCCCCAAGCTAGGAAGAGGCGGCCGCCGTCTGTTTAAGGTTAATAAAAGAGCCAGCAATCACGCGCGTGCGGGCGCGAGGCGCTGGTGCAGATGCAGATGGATGCACTGACGGTCCGGGCCTGCCGTCGGATGCCTTGGGTTGCACAACCCGGTGCGGGCGTGGGTGATTTGGTTGATGGAGGAAGTGGACGAGTAGTTTTGGGCAGGCCGCGACGGAGGCTTCTGCTACTCGTATGCGCGGGCGGCTAACGGTGGGCCCGTGGGAGCTCTGGGCCTCTCGGATGCGCGTTGAATGACGACAGAAGCACGGCAGCGCGAGCGCTGATAGGCCGCATTGGGCGAAACCTTCAAGGTGCGCCGCGAGACACGGAAGCCATCACCGTTTCAGTCACTGCTTATCTCTGTTCCGCTGTCTGCGCATTCGGACGCTCTACGGACCCGTACGAGTCGCTTTGGCAGGGTTGAACTGCAATGCAACCCAGGAAACTAGCAAATGTGATGCGGCACTTATTAGCCTTGCCCGACCCACGCCGCCTGTCGCTCAGCCACCCGGCCGTTGAGGCAGGGGTGGGGGCTCGAAAAAGTTAGCTGTTCGTATCAAACAGCCCTCAGAGCTTCACCAGGTTGACGTCCAGCACACCGTCGGACTTCCTAAGCCCGTCCAGCACGCCGGCTTCCACCTCGCCGTCGACGCCAAGAATCATCAGCGCCTCCTTGTCCTCCTGCGTCTCCGGCCTTCCGTCGTTCGACGGCGCCAGACCCAAGCTCGCGACCTGCATGAAGCGGATGTTGATGCCGTGCGACCCCAGCACCATACCCACACCTCCTATCTTTCCCGGCTTGTCGTAGTTGTGCAGGATGATCAGCGTGCCCTCGGGACTGAACGTCGCGCTGAAGCGGTCCAGCTTGGATATGTACACCTGCTTCCCCGACGTGTAGCCCTCGATGACCTGCTCGGTCCTCGCCTCGCGACCCTCTGCGACCGAGCGAAGCGTCACCAGGTTCGAGTACGTCGTGTCCTGCGACTGCCGGGCGTGCGTCTCGTTGATGACGATGCCCCGCTCCTTTGCAATGAGCGTTGCGTTTACAATGTTGACGTTGGAGTCGCTGAACGACGCCACGAGGCCCTTGACGAGGGCAGCGAAGAGCGGCTTGGTGTTTGTCATGCCGGCCAGGTCGCCGTGGTAGGTGAGCTCGAACTTGCGGCCGCCGACCATGCCGCCCTGCCTCTTCACGTAGTGCTGCGTGTACAGCTTACCCATCTGCTCTACCAGCTGCACCGACGGCTGCAGCTTGCGGTACTCCTCGGGGAGGATGATGGGGGCGTTGACGGCGCTGGTGGGCAGCCCGCCGCGAAGAATCTCCAGCACCTGCGTGCAGACGTCCATGGACACGTTCTCCTGCGCCTCCACCGTCGACGCTCCCAGGTGAGGCGTTGCCATGACCTTGGCGTGTCTGACGAGCTCGGCGGCCGTCGAGTCTGCCTTGGGCGGCTCCGAGGTGAAGACGTCGAGCCCTGCGCCGGCGATCCAGCCCTCGTTGAGCGCCTTCAGCAGCGCCGCCTCGTTGTACACGCCGCCTCGGGCCACGTTGAGAACGCGTGCCGTCTTCTTCATGGTCTGGAATTCAGCCTCCCCAATCAGGTCCATGGTGGTGGCCAGCAGCGGCGTGTGGATGGTCAGGAAGTCGACCTCGGGCAACATACGCTTGAGGTCGGGGACCAGCTCGACCCCAGCTGCGCGAGCGATGTCGTCGCTGGCATAAGGATCGACAGCCTTGACCTGCATGCCCAGCCCTTTGGCCATCCGAGCCACGTGGAGTCCAACCTTGCCCAGGCCGACGATGCCCAGGGTCTTCCTCCCGACCTCGACACCGACAAGCTTGCTTCGCTCCCACTTGCCGTCCTTGATACTGCCGTCAGCGCGACCAATGTTGCGAGCCGTCGCGAGGAGCAGGGCTATCGTGTGCTCGGCGGCAGCCAGTATGTTGCCGGCCGGCGAGTTGACGACGATGATACCCTGGTTGGTGGCAGCGGGCACATTGATGTTGTCGACGCCCACGCCCGCACGCGCGACCACCTTGAGCTTGCGGCCCGCTTGCAGCATCTCGGAGGTGACCTGGGTCTCGGAGCGCACAATGAGGCCGTGGTAGCCAGGTATGATGGATATCAGCTCGTCCGCCGCGAGCCCAAGCTTGACGTCAACGTCGAAGTGAGGGGTCAGAAGGGCGAGGCCGTCTTGCGAGACCTTTTCCGGAACGAGGATACGAGGACGATCGGGCGTGCTTTGGCCCGAGGCCTCGTGGACAGCAGAGGGAGCCATCATGAAGACGTCACGGGTGCGGCAGGCTCAGCGTCGTCAAGCTTGCACATGCAGAGGCACGAGAGGGAGACAGAGGGGAGGAGTAGCTTAAGAGGTGCAGCCTAGGAGCAGTAGCTTCAGAGCAGCAGCCTGACACTTCAAGGTAGGACAAAGGTGATGAGGCGAAGGGAGACAAAGATGACGTTTGAGCACCCTTTTAAAGACATGGATGAGGTGGCGGAGGGGCGCAGGCAAGGTGGCACTCGCCCAAAGCTTGGGCGTACGGAGTATAGGTGGCCAAGTATGGCAAGGTACCTACGGCTCAGGCACGCGAGAAAGGCACGCTCCAGTCCCGGCCCGGGCTTATCGAGACAAGTGGCCGACGGACCTCTGGAAGCACAGACGTGGTCCGTACACGGTCCTCGCAAGCGACGTGCTGACGCCAGCGAGACGATGTTTGTTTCCGGGCAGAGCCATCCCCCCACCGTTGCAGCGAAGCACGTTGCTAGCGGCAGTTCTTATGCATCGTGCCGGTGGGCAAGCTCCCTCCCAGTCGTGGTCGACGGCGGGTTAGCGGGAGAAGTGGGCTGTGGCTGGCGGCAGCCGCCAATCTACCCCACGTCCCCCCCGGCCTCCCGAGTGCCCCGCGATGTTGATCAGTGGTCAGACCAGACGCGGTGGGATCCAATTCCCCTCATTCGACCTCTTACTGCCTCAGCATTTTCAGATTCTGTCCTCCCACCTTGCTGAATCCATCTGGGCTCTGGAGGCTCGAGAAAGAAAGACGGTACAGAGGTGGCCTGCCGCTCTATGCAGTCGGTCTTCAACCAACCGACATGGGGGCCCAATTGCAGACGTGCCTGGTCGAACCATTTTCCGTCAAGGGCGGGCCGGATGATCACGCAAGCCGCAGAATGTCAGTCAGCATTGCAGCAAACGGCTCGTCTGCTCTTCGACAAGCCGTGTCTCTCTGTATGCACTCCGTACTCCGTACATGGGTAGGTACTCCGTAGTATCCACCGAACAGAGCCGACGGTGCAAGCAGCATCCAAGACGCCGAGGACCCCGTACAGCCAGCCCATGTCGACCTGCTAGCAAGCCATTGGGATTTGGGACATGGGAACCACCGCCCAGGCTCCCGCCGTGGCCAGGGCTCTCAGCGGGTGGAACACCCGTCAGCTCGACCGTAACTGCCGCCTCTTAGTCCCCTGCGGCCCCCCGTCTTGAACCCTGGCACGGTCGTGAGCTGATGCAACGGAACGGATTGCCGCGACACGCGTCATGTAGGCGAGTGATGACAGTGCAGGTGCGCGCCAGGTCCCCCATAATAAATGAGCCGGAGCAGCTGGTTGCGACCCGCGACTTGAAGCAGTTCACTGACCAGAAGGCTACCTTGTGGCTGCCTACCTTACCTCTCTTGGGTTGGGAGCCCCAAGGGGAAGCTGCGTCGTGTGAGCGTCGACTTGTTTGACTTCGAAGCAAGGTAGCGAATGGTGAGTGTATCAATGATCACGTCGATGCAGAGCCCTAATTATCTAGCATGAAATTCTTACAAGCCCAGCACGCAACGATAAGATCCGCCCTTTCCGATTCCACGTCCCTCGCTATATCCAACTTGTCATCCCTCTCGACCGCAGCAATCGCCTTGCGTTCATCCCTCCACCCCACCTCCCGCGACGACAGCTTTTGCATCACCGAGAACAGCAGCTCCATCCTCCAGTCGTCGCTGTCGCGGTACCCGCGCTTGTGCATCTCCGCCTGTATCCTCTCGTTCTCAGCCTGCGTCAGCGGTCGCCGGACGGGAATCATGTGCCAGAACTTATATGCCCCGTGGCTCTTCTCCACGATGACGCTGCCCCTGACCGTGCCCTTTTTGCGTCCGCGCACGACGAGGAGGGGTCTCTGTCCCAAGCAGAATGGGATGTGCATCTTCTCGCCGGCGTACAGCGTCAGGTCGTCGTCGTATCTGATGAACGGCTGGTCGTTTGCCGGCGCTTCGCTTAGCCGCCGCGCCTCGCTGGGTAGCACGCGGCTAATGGCCAGCTGCCACGGCTTGCCGGAGTGCGTGTTGCTCGTGGAGACGTGGTACGTCGGCGTGGCTGGGTTGCCGGTCGTCTCGTAGATGTGATGTCCGTTGAACGTGAACGATCGCCCAACCTCAGAGGACGTGCCCGAAACCGTGTGCGGCGCCTCCAAGCGGAGCGAACCCTCCAAGGCTGGACGGGTAGGCTCCCCGGAGGATGATGATTCGACGAGGCTGGTTTGGTTCATCCTGGCCTAGACTTTCTGCCTCGTATCGGTCTGTAGGAAACAACCTAGGTACCTAGCTGATATTATCCGGTAAGTACGAGTAGGTTAAGAGAAAGAGGGAGAGAGCGAGGGGAAGACAAAGAGAAGTGGATTAAACAGCCTCTCACGGCGTTTTCAAACCTCTGCTCCCTTGCTCTTGGAAGCCCTCTGCTTGCGACATTTCAGCGACGCACGTTGTCGTCACGCGCCGCCCGGCTGGTATGAGTGATATTACGCTGAACGAGACTACTGGCCGCTCCCGCACTCTCCCGCGCCCAGTGGCCGCGGGCTTCGAGCGGGGTTTGCAGGGCCGTCGAGACATGCGCAGATGACGGCGAACCAACCTTCACGAGGTTGGCCGCGACAAGTCCCCACATCTATGTGTTTGGAAAGCACATTCTACCGCACATACGTATGGCTTCGCTATTCCCGAAGCCGCTTCGTTGCATTCAAACAACTTTTCATGGCTAGACTATCAGAGTGTCCATGTAACACCGGTTGCTCAAACCTTGTAGGCATCGCTGTATCGTGGGTTCTGCACGACCTCCACCCAGTACCCGTCGGGATCCAGGAGGAATGCGACATTCTTCATCCGCCCCTCCGTGAGCCTCTTCTTCCAGTTGCATTTCAGGTCCTCGAACCGCTTGCAGGCGGCGTCCAGGTCGTCGACCGCCATGCCTGCGCAATGAGTCAGCGGGGTCCAGGACACCTGCGATGGCGAGCACTTACAGATGTGGCCGAAGCCCTGCGGCTCCTCGTTGCCGCTGTGGTACTTGAAGGCCTCGTCCTTCTCAGTGCCGTAGTTCCAGGTCAGCTCCAAGAGTCCCTCGCGGTGGCTCGTCTTGTCGGCCGTGGGCAGGGGCTGCGAGCCAGGGTAGGCGAGAAAGTAGAGGTTGAAGCCGGCAGCCTGCGCCTCGTGGGTCCTGACGAGGGACATTCCCATGACCTCCTGGTAGAACTTGAGCGACTTTTCAGCGTCCTTGACGCGGAGCATGGTGTGGTTCTGCAAGGCGTTGTAAGCAAGGTCGTCTCCTCATCTGCGTCACGAGCAGCCCTACCATGCGGTACGTGGTCACGTCCGTCTCCTTGACGTTGACCGTCTCCTCGAGGGGCTTCTGCCCGATGATCTCGACCCAGTAGCCATCAGGGTCCAGCACGAACGCAATATGGTTCATGCGGCCGTCCGTCAGCTTCTTCTGGAACTTGTAGCCGGCGGCTTCGATTCGCTGGCAGGCGGCCTGGATATTGTCCACGCTAATGCAGGTGTGGCCGAAGCCGCGGTTCGGCTCCGTGTTCCCGTTGTTGACCTTGTATGACGGGTCGTTCTCAGTGCCGTAGTTGTGGGTCAGCTCGATGACGCCCTCGCGGTCAACGGCATCGTTGCCGTGGGAAACCGCGCCGGGGCTGTTGTAGCCCATGAAGTACAGGTCAAACTTGGCTTCCGGGAACTGCATCTTTCTGACCACGGACAGGCCCAGGAACTCGTAGAACTTGACTGCAGGCGAGGTGAGCAAGACATGTTGCTCGGGCTGCGTAGCTGTGCTTACCGGATTCCTTGGGGTCCTTGACTCGAATCCTGGACCAGTGTCAGCGGAGGCCAGCAGCCAAGAGCGGAGAGACTATACGGCAAGCTTACATCGAGTGGTTGAACTTGTACTTCTTCAGATCCGTTGCGCTCGCCATGGCTGCGGTTCTCAGCAATCCTAGGCGGGCTTAGCTTCAGGTCACACACAGCTCAATGACAAGTGGGCCACCTACTGCTGAGGGATGGTGCTCGCGGAGGTGTGAGGGTGGTTTGGAGGCTTCTGAGTCGCTGCGCGGCTCTCAGTGTGTTCATCAGGGTGTGTGGTTCTGCACGAGGGCCCAGGTGTTCACCCCGTCGAGTTTATGAACCACGACCGAACGCGATGCCCCGCCCGAGCTGGACCTCGCATTGGTGGCAGCGGGCGCGACGATGAGGGACTGCTGACGTCAAAGCCGTGGAGTCTACCAAACTTCTCCAGGCTGGACCCTGCCGACGACGGATGCACAACTGCACGGGGACTTGTTCAAATATCAGCGGTGCCAAATGACAAATTCACGATACTTTTCTGGAGCGCAAGCCAAAGGATTTGCAGCTGATGGATTATGAAGAAACAGCATCTACTTTCGGGTACAGTGCACCCAAGAATGCCTACGTAGTACGTCAATCCGGCCGGTCCACATGCATTCACTTCCCTTCCCCATGACGGTGCTCATGTCTCATCGTCAAGGCAATTTGAGACCTTCGGATAGAGTCAAGCTTCGAGCCTGCTTCTCGTAGGACACACGGTTATTTTAGTCACAGCATCTCGTCCTCTGGCCAGGGACCTGCGAAGAGTGAATTTCTAATAAAACAGCGCCCCGCTATTCCCGTCCAACGCTAGACGTTAGCTCTGCCGGTCTCAGCAGAGAGCTCTCTCCAACGCGCGCGCCGGTGGCGGCCGCATGCATCAGTCCCCACATCACCACCCAACACAGCTGGGACTCGAAGAACATGCTTCTCGCGTCGCAGCCAGCACGCAGACTCCTCCCTTCGGCCACCCCCAGAGCAGTCTCGTCGATGGCCAAGCGCGTCGAGTGAAGCGGCTGCTGACCGGGCGAGACTCTGCGCGAGAGAACCGACATCGACCCCAGACTTCCTGCTGAGGGAGTCGTCATGGAGCACCGCGGGGCCCTCGTCGACTACCCCGACGACGACGACGACGACTCGGTCCTCATGGACAGTGCTCCCGGCAAGGACGACCACGAGCGAGCAGGCGCAGAGGTTGCTGCCGCCGTCGCCGGCAGGTCGCCCCGGGGCAAGGCGCGATCCCTCTCCGACGGCGGGGGAACACCCTCGAAGCTGTCGCCGTCGCCGCACATCGTGCACGCCTCGCGGAAGACGTCCAAGGACGACAGCAACATCAGGGACCTGCAGCCGCCCGTCACGCCGCGGCGCTCCGACTTCAAGGGTCTAGCGCTGCAGATGCCGCCTCGCCAGTTCACGCCTCCCCCGGCCGGCTCCAACCCGTACGTCAAGCCCCCGCCGCTGTCGCCGAAGCTCGACCACTCTCAAATCTACGCGTCGCCGACCAACATCCTCCCCCGCCGCTCGCGCGGCCTCGACTTCTCCCGAGCGGCGACGAGCCTGCACCACTCCACCCTCGCAGAGCAGTCGTCCCCGGACTCGTCGCCCACCATCGGCGATCGAGCCATGAACATCCCGAGCCGGCGAGGCGAGTACGGCGGGCCGGAACAGACGTCGACGTCGCTCTGGTCGATGATGGGTGCTCACGAGAAGATGAACGTGAGCAGCTCGCTGGGGAGCAACCACGCCATCGGGTCTGACTCGTCAAGCTCCTCCAACGGGGACGACATCATGGATGAGGACATGGAGGAGGCCTACGTCACGACGCCTCTGGCCAAGACGGCCGCCTCGACGGCATACGCCGGGACTGGTGGTCCGTTCGGCTCACCCGCGATGAGCAGCCTTGCGAGCTTTCAGCAGCGACAACGGCCCCGCAAGCATCCCAAAAAGAAGGTGCGCGGGCCCATGGGCCTCGGATTCAACGTCTCCGCCGCCTCCATGTCCAAGTCGCCCCCGAGCAGCACGGCGCACGCGAGGAGGGAGAGCATCAGCTGGCAGGCGAAGCAACTACGCATATCGGCCGAGGTGGAAGAAGGGGCCAAATCCCAGAGCGACGCAGACGGAGCGTCCGGTGGCGATGGGCAAAGAAACGTGATACGGCGGGCTGTTACTCGTCGAGGAAACCTCTTGGTAAGCAGATGCTAAGCAATGATACGAACGGAGCTGTCGGGACTGACGCAGAGGGTCCAGCCCAAAACGAAAACCTTCGCACGGATACGGGCTGCACTGGCAGAAGAAGGCGCCCCGGCAGATGCCGAGACTCGCCGAGAGGCTGAAGTCGTCAAGCAGGTGCGCGAGAGTGACATGGACCTGGAACCTCGTGTCCAGCAAGCATCGGGACCTGAGCCCTCCGCGCCCGCTGGCGCGCTGTCATCACCCAACCTGAGAAACCTCGACTCCGCACACGACGCCCTCGAAGAAGAAGATATGATGGGCGACCTGACTTCGGGTCTGCCGGGCACCTTCAAGCAACAGGTGATGAGGAACTCGAAAGGCAAAACCTTTTGGGATACCTTCTCAGAATCGAGCAGCATGGGCGGCGCTAGAACGACCCCGCCGCCACCAGTGGTCTTGCCACGGGGCTCCTCATCAGGAATAAGCGAGGATGCTGCCATGGACTCTCCGTCGCTGATGGGTCCGGCTGGCTTCTCGGTAGGGACTGGCCTTGCTGTATCCTGAATCCAATCAAGCTGACCACATGACAGGGCTCGCAAAGCGGCAGTAACTCGGGGCCAAGCGCCGCAGAAATCACACGACGCATCAATAACAAGCGCCGCCGCGACGACGACTTCGACCCGACAAGCTTCAAGCGCAGGGCCGTCAGCCCTGGCATGAGCAACCACAACTCGCCAGTCTTGCAAAGCCCAAGGCAGCGCGACTCGGCAACCTGGGGCTCGCGGCCAGGCAGCACCGGCGGCGACAAGGGCGGTAGCAGCGCCCCGAGCGAGACGGGCAGCATGGCGAGCACGCCAGCAAACGCATCTGGTGGGGCCAGTGGACGTGTGAACAACAAGGGACGAGTGGGATATCAAGGCATGGTCGACACCAACGACGGTATCATGCGGATGAGCATCGAGTGAAGGGATGCATGTGCAGTACGCAAGACGGTGAACTTTTTGGAAGGAGTGAAGGTGAAGGCTCGAAACTTGCAGGGAGCATTCGACGGCGTTTGCTGGTGTTTTGGACGGCGACTCTGGACGGGTCTCTTTTTTTTTTTTTTAAGCGATTTCATGCATCTACCTGGCCGTGACACGGCCGTAGGATACCATAGTCTAGCGAAGACAATATCACATAATTCTATAATATCTGTTGACTAAGTTGATACAAGAAGATGTCGCTCCATTGGGGTTGCCGAAGGTTGCCATCTAAGCTGGTATCTCATCGAACGTCTCCAAGGACAAGCAAGACGAAACCGCGTGCCGTAGCACGAAAACTATACTCCTCCAACGCCGTGACTCCGCCAAGCCTCGATCAATGAGCCCGTTACTCGGGAGGGTATGAGCCGTCTTCCTCTGGAACCCTGAGCGTCCCCAACTTATCGTCGAGCCATCGGGCGAGTTCACAAGCATGCCGCCTCATGGCCACGACCGACGCGGACCCGACGCTCTCGACGCTGCTGGTCGTCTGGCCGCCAGCGCTGACGAGGCTCTCCACCTCGCTAGGGCTGCCGATGGGATCGCCGTTCTCGTGATGCGAGTGCTGCTCGGCCGTGTACTCCTGCGCCGAGGGCCCGACGGCGACGAAGAGAAGGCCGCACTTGAGGCGGCGGATGACGACGGTGCCGCCGCTGAGCTGCACCGTGATGGTCACCGGCTTGACCATCTTGGCGGTGCTGCGTCTCCTCGCCTGGGCGCGGTCCTCAGGCTCATCCTCGACCCGGTGGCTCCGTGGCCCGTGACCATCATCGCGGTCGACGCTGTCATCGTCGTCGTCGTCGGTGCTGGCGGGAGCGGGCGAGCTGGTGATGGGGTCGGGGGTGCGCGAGCCCGGCAGCGCCGAGGGCAGGTCGACGGAGGAGGTGGTGTGTATGGCGAGCAGCGAGGCGGCGACGGTGGCGTGGGTGCGCAGCAGGGCAACGGGCTGGGGGCTCGCGTGGGCGAGGAGCTTGCCGTGGGCCGTGGTGAGGAGCAGCGTCGGGAGGTGCGGCGTCTGGTTGGCGTGGAGGAAGGCGTTGAGGCGCTTGGTGAGGAGGAGCGGGGGCGTCGGACTGCTGCCGGATTGCGACATTGGGACGGTGGGCGTGCCGTGTCGTGAGCTCGCGAGGACGAGGTGGTTGTCTGTCTGTTCGGGGCTGGAGGGCCGAGAGAGCTGCTCGAATGGTTGCAGCGAGACGGTGCGATTCACCCAGAGGGAGCTCGCCGAAGGAGGGTTCGGGGCTACGAGCGAGGGGCTGCGGCCGCAAGAGAGGTGGTCTGCCGCGTGTCGTGGTGTTGCGGTCGGAGAGCGGGTGAGGGGCGAGGCGAGGCGAGGCTCAAGTCCAGCCGGGGGAGGTCGTCGATGAGGCCGGTGGGCTGGGCCAGCCACGCCCAATCCGGCTTATCTGCTGGCGTTGCTACCCTTGGCGCTAGCGCGGCAACCCCCGGTCCGGTGACGACGTTCCTTGGCGCTGGAGGCTTGTGCAGAACGCTGCGGCGACAGCTCTCGACTTCAACATGTGGACGCCTGCTCCAAGATGAAATGTCGCTGCAACTTGCAGGTGTGCGATCAGGGCCCAAGACGAAGGTTTGATTGGGCGCGAACCTAAAGATCTACGGAATGCATTGAGGGCCGTCGACGAGTGGTACAAGAAGCTGCCGTTTCTGGCTTCGAGCGTCAGAACTAAGCTAGGTAGGCAATGATGGGCAGGCTCAAGAGCGAAAGAATAGTAAAGAAGTTGCATCAGCTGCCTTAAGTATACCATCCCCTACGCCTACTTCTACATCCATGCCCAGTTAGTCAACTCCCAACGCTTCCGTGCGTCCCGCAAGCCACAGTAACGCTCTCATCCACCCTCCTGGCGCCTCTCGTTGAGAATGAACTTGGCCATGAGTGTGTTTCTCTTCTGTACAAGCTGATGTGCATAAAGTACTAGAGCGAAATCTTACATCGCCTGCAGTTCTCATGTTCACAAGGCTTGGGCTGGTTCGATAGCATGGCAGAAAATCGACTCTAGTTCTTGCCCACAGTCGTCAGTCAGGGCTCATCAAATATACCCCTCGTGGCACCTACAAATCGATGTGCTTCCCATCCTGTAGGTATGGACGTCACGGCTCATAGAATGACCGTAGGATGCTCCAGCACCTCAGTCTGCACACCCGCCGCATTCCAAGTACCAGACGAGCAAGCCAACAGCTTTGGCGGTCCCATGTTGTCCTCCAGCACCAGACAGCCCTGCCGGCGGCAGCTGCTGTATGTGATCAATGAGGGAGAACTGTACATTGTTCTCATGGTTGGCAATCTGGCCATGACTGCGGCTTGCCCGAACTCTACAAGAGCTCCGCGACCCCGAGGCCCTGCCTCATTCTCTTCTCGGAATAACCGCTTTGCGGTGGCGGCAGTAATGCGATGCCCAAATTGTCGATGCAGCTAGCGAGAAAATGAATTGCGGGAAAATCCCCGGCCGCCATGGGCTTCCATATCCATGGACTGATCTGCCGGAGCAGCCTGATCTCAGGCGTTGAAACGCAGCGCTGCATCGAAATCGTGGTTGCAGCCTATCGCAACGCCTGGACGGCTCCGGATGCGGCGCCTGAGACACCATCGGGGCTATTTTGCTCTGACTTCGCATCTATTCATCCTCCCGCCCCCCTCGTCACTGGAAGTGAGGCTAACAAGCCAATCTTACAATTCGTTGCATCGAAACGACATTGACCATACAGACCCTGCGCAACCCCAACGTCAGGCAGTGCGGCGTCTACGGCATGGCCGCACCATGCGCTCTGTCAAGGCTCGAAGCGCGCGGTAGAGCCTTCGTTGGCTGGAGCACTCCGTATAACGAGTCGCATGCCTGGATGCATCGACATGTGTCGTACATTACCCCATGGCATTCATCTTTATACGAGTCAAGTGCTATCCTGCACAGCTTCGCGTCAATGCAGCGGAGAATCGCCTGCTCACGAAGCATATCCGAAACAGTGCGCAAGAGTTCAATTGTAAGTGTACAACGTAAGCGGTCTCGCGGGCATCTGCCGTGATTCCACGCGCAACCTTGCTCGGCGGGTCAAATGCCATCATTGAAAGCGGGGAAGAGATGCGATGCCCAGCCCAGGCCAAGGCGAGCCGCGGAGCGTTTCATGTGCTGGGCCCCGTCATGACGGAGGACCCTAGGATAGGCCGCCGCAGGGAAGCCGATCCGTGGGACTCCAATGCGGCAGGTCTGATTACACTGTACTACTCCGTACGTACAGCGCGATTTCCTGAATCGTCCACGCGGATGGCGCCCAGTGGACCAGGCGATTGGACGGCGTCATGCCTCGTTTCACGACAGCGCACGCCGTCCGGCGCGACGAGGCCCGCAGATGAGAATAGCCAGCGGCATGGCCCCCAATTGCTTGACCAACGCTCGAGCCGGCGCGCCGCTACGGTATCTCCCTCTAGGCAATCACGCGGCGCCCAACGAAATCACCGCTGGCGCCGCGCTCAGACTGCAAGGCTGGGAGCAGCAAATGCTGGATTGAACGGCTGGCCGCAATCCGATCAGGGGTTCCAGCCCCTGACGGGAACGGTGGACCCTGGAACCCCTGCAAGCGCCGTCCCCGCACACCAATCAGCAGCCCCCGGCCCCTGCAGGAGGGCGCTAAGGCGCCAAGAGGCGGCCAGCGGCCTCCGCTAACGTCTGGGGATGGCTCCATCTCCATCCCTCTCCCTGGCATCCTGAGTCCCTGCACCTCGACCCTCGACTCTCCCCCTCCCGTCTTCGTCGCTCCTTTGCATTGTCTTGGATTCTTGCACTCGCGCAACTGCCATTGTCGTCCGTCCGTCAAAATCGTGCATTCCAGCCGAACGCTCGTCTTTCCTTTTTCCGCCCTCCTGCGTTTCAGCATTCACCCCATCGATCGTTTCGCTTTCGCTCCCTTCCCGCCGACTCCCTCTCCTCGCGACTCCGACCCGTTTGACACGGAGCCTGGCGCAGCGATTCCTAGGTTCCCCTTGGCGATCATACCCGGCCGTCGACCGACACATTTAGCCTTTTCGCTTGGCGTGTGCGGAGGACAGCTTTCCACGGTTTCGCCATCCGCAGCCGCTCTTCGGACCCGTGGTTCAGGAGCCCCTTCACGTCGTCATAGGTGCTCATCCGCCCGGTGGCCGGCGATATGAGACTGGCGCAGTGACACTGTTACCCGTGTTGGACTTCGCGCATAGCGTTCCGCGAAACTTCCAGCCACCTCGCATGGCCGTTGTTATCCACGCTTGACACGGCCCTGCTCTCGAGGCCCAGGCACCCATATTATCGCTCGTTCATGCACTATTCCATCGGCGTCGTCCTCTCTCCTCTCAGCGACCGCCGTTGACGATCCGACCACTGTCGGAGATTTTCAGGCGAGGAGCGACGTGTGCTGCCGGCTGGTCCGCGACAGTTCCGCTCCCTCATCAAAAGCTTCCTCGCCGCCTGTCGAATCCTCATCGGCCTTCACCCCTCGATTGCGCGACTCGGAGGGACTTGGTGCTCCGCAACCCGCACCGTCACTATGGGTTGCTTCAGCCATCGGAGCAAGCGAACTCAGGAGTTCACCGACTACCAATGGGACTACATCACTCTCGCCGACTTCAAGGCTAAGGGCTGCGGAGCCGGATTCTTCTACAGTTATCTCTGGTTCTCGTTGATACTGTCCATTGCTGTCTATGCCGTCGACACGTTCACTGCCGTCAACCTGCTTGCCTTCAATCGATGGTCGTCCAAGATTGAGCCCGCCATCCCACTCAACGTGTCCAAGTGGATCTTCTCGGGCTGCATTATCGCGTCCTTTGTCAATCTCGGCTTCGAGGGAATCCGTGCAATCCGGGTCATGAAGCGAGGAAATGTCGCCGAGAGCTACATGGACAGTCTGGCCGCACGGTGGGAGTCCATCCGCCTCGGGTCTGGCCAGGGATGGAGGCGATTCTTGGTCTTTACCGAGCTCACCAAGAGTAAGAAGGGGACCGAGTACATTGCGCTGTTCACCTACTTCAGCTTCCAATGTGAGTTCACCGTACCCTGTGGTCATGTGTGATAACTGGCTTTGGCTGACACGCTTCACAGCCTGGATCCGGGTCATACTCTGCTCTGGGCCCCGCCAGGTCGTCAACGCACTAACACTGAAATCGGTGTACGAGGCGAAACTTGTCACCTCGGCGAGCAGCGTCGACGGCGCCATCTTGGGCTTTTTCGACAAGATTGGAGCCCTCGCCAAGGAGGACTACCAGCAAGCCCTCATCCTGTCGGGCATGTGCTTCACCTTGGTGATCTGGGCCTTCTCGGCCTTGTACCTGCTCTCCGCCGTTTTGTTCTACGTTCTGTTTCTCTTCCACTACATCCCTCGCGCCGACGGCGGCCTCACCGGGTACTGCGAGCGCAAGGTCAACAAGAGGCTCAAGACCATCGTTACGACCAAGGTGAACAAGGCACTTGCCAAGGGTCAAGCCAAGAGGGACAGGGCCGAGGCCCTGGCGCAGAGACACGGAGAGAAGCCTCAGCTGGAACGCGCCGCCACTCTACCGACACTGCCCGACCTTGGTGGCTCGGGCAAAGAGGACGGCCTCCCGCAAATGCCCACGCTGGGGCGCACCGAGACGACGACGACGCTTCCCGCATACTCGTCGCGACCCGGGACCCCGAACAGCTTCGAGCTCCGCGCCTTGGATCCGCGACGCCCGACTCCAGCCCGGGTTGGCACGCAAGGTTCAGCCCCGAGCTACTCCTCACGGGCGCCTCTAATGGGCGCCGCCGCGGACATGGGGTACGGTAGAGCCTCCCCGGAGCCTGGCTCCTACGACTTTGGCGGCATGGCTCCTCAGCGGCCAGGCACATCCAATTCTCAGAGGAGTTATGGGCCTCCATCGGGCTACCGTGGAATGAACGGCAACTCGGCCAGCTCTTCACTGCGAAACCCGCTCACCGCGAGCCCCGCGCCTCTGGACTCGGACACGATGCCACCGTTCCCCGGCCCGTCGAGGACGCCCACTGCGCACTCGGTCAATGCATATGGGCTTGGGGGTCATGGTCCGGAGCCGCCGCCGCCAGCGAGATCATACGATGCGTTCAATCCAAATGGCCGCTCCAGCCCAGCACCGTCGGTCGGCTCGTACCGGGCCGGTACCCCTGCATCCATGCCTCAGGGCCCTATGGGTGCCCCGCCTAATCAAGCGATGAGGAGCATGACCGGGCCAGTCGCGCAGCGCGGGCCGCCTCAGTACTCTCCTCGGAGAAACATGACGGCCCCAATGCCCGCTCGAGGACCGAACGAAAACTACGTTGACTGGACCGAGGGGCCTCAAAGAGCGGGAACTCCCCAAGGCATGCGAGGCGCTCCGCCTCAACGGCCGTACGACTACAGATAGGGAAAAGGCATGCCTCTGGATCAACGATGGCATCCCATGAATATGATTTTTGTGTTGCGAGGGAGAACTCAGTGCCGGAGGGGCTCGGGATGTCGGCCGGCAGGGTTTCCTTCGTTTAATTTTGAGCGCGAGCAGCTTCGATTTATGGCAGCGAGCTGGTTGAATCTACTGTACCCGTATACGATACCCATCCTGCAAAGGGTCCCTAGACGCATGCCTGGGGCCGGTTTCGACGGCACCTGAAGGCCGTCTACGGGGCGAGACGCTATAGCTTAGCTACCTTCCAATGACGTTGCGCTTACATACTGACGTACTCGAAGCCCTTCAATCCGTGCATGATTCCAAAGGCGTGGCTGTCAAGCAGTCAGCGCCTTGCCTAATTTCGCCTAAGCGACAGCTGCAAGGGCGCGACGACGCAATCGGTGCGGGGAGAGGGTGTGAGACATGTCTCGTTCAAGCTGCTGGGTGCAGTTGATTTGTAACGGAGAACGTGGGCGACCGCATCGGATGCAGGACGCACGCAACATGACATGCAGGTCCTGTCATCGTCAATGACCGCGCGCAGCTGCATTTGCAATCGAACTTCAGGCGAAGGCCGCCCATGGGCGATGCTCTAATAAGTAGTCGTCGATGCGTCGACGGCAATGCTCATCTCAAATTGGACGGCACTCCCCATCCTTCAATATCTCACCTGGCGAGGGTTTTTGGTCACAAACAATTACGACTTCAACGCAGACACCGACGTGAAAATGCCATCTCGACTCAGCGCCTTTCACGAAGGTGAGTCGGCGGTGCAGCAGACGCTCAAGGTGTCGCCGAGGGAGAACCCGACGAGCCCCGGCCTGCCGGCACCGTACGCCATGCGGGTGCAGCAGTCACCGCTCGTGGCGCTGGGCACGCTGGACTCGCAGGGCCGGCCGTGGACGACGGTCTGGGGCGGCGAGCGCGGGTTCGCAGGCCCCGTGGCCCAGGGCGTGCTGGGCTTCGCCAGCGACGTCGACACCAGGCACGACCCCGTCTTCCAGGCGCTGTGGGAGGGCTCGGGAGAGGGCGGCGTCGTGCAGCCGGGGGGCGGCCGGGGGAAGATGATGGCCGCGCTGTCGATCGACCTGGAGACGCGGGACCGGGTCAAGCTCGCGGGCGCCATGATCGCGGGCGCGGCCGACGGGGAGGAGGTGCAGGCGGCCATGGCGGTGACGGAGTCGCTGGGCAACTGCCCCAAGTACATCAACAAGAAGGACGTCCGGCCGCACAGCCCGGCCGGGGCGCAGCTCGTCAGCGACGGGCTGCCGCTGCCGAGGGAGGCGCTGGCGCTGCTGGACAAGGCGGACATGTTCTTCCTGTCGAGCACCAACGGGGAGACGATGGACACGAACCATCGCGGCGGGACGCACGGGTTCGTGCGCGTGGTGAAGAACGAGGACGACGAGGTGGTGTTGGTGTACCCAGAGTGTGAGTCCCCGGCTGAGCGGCTTTTGGTCTTTTGGATATGAAGGGTTCATGCTGACACGGAACGCGCAGTCTCGGGAAACAGACTCTACCAGACTCTGGGCAATCTACGCGTCAACCCCCTCATTGGCATCGTCATCCCGGACTACGAGACCTCGGACGTTCTCTACCTGACGGGGTCGTCGTCGATCCTCTTCGGGAACGACGCATCCGCGCTCCTCGCGCGCACCAAGCTGGCCGTCAAGATCTCCGTAACCTCGGCGCGCTTCGTCAAGGGCGGCCTCCCCTTCCAGGGCACCGAGGTCGAGCCCTCGCCGTACAACCCTCCCCTGCGGTACCTCCTCAACGAGAAGGACGCCCACGTCGGTGACTCTTCCACGCGGCCCGACATCACGGCCAGCCTGGTCGAGCGGGAGACCATCACGCCGACCATCAGCACCCTCACCTTCAAGCTGTCGTCGGCGCGCGGCCAGCCGCTGCCGCGCTGGCAGGCTGGGCAGCACCTGACGCTCGACTTCGGGCCGGAGCTCGACACGGGCTACTCGCACATGCGGGACGAGGACCCGCAGAGCCTCAACGACGACTTCGTGCGCACCTTCACCGTGTCGAGCGAGCCAGGCGGCGAGGGGGGCCGGCTGCAGATCACGGTGCGGCGGCACGGGCCGGCGACGGGGCTGCTGCAGCGGCACAACGTGCGCGCGCCGCTGGACCTGTCGGTGCTCGGCTTCGGCGGCGAGGAGGCGTTCCGGATGCCGACGGCGGCGGACGCGTCGCCGCGGCCCGTGTTCGTGGCGGGCGGCGTGGGCGTCACGCCGCTCATGGCGCAGGCGCGGGCGGTGCTCGACGCGGGCGTCGACCTGAAGGTGCTCTGGAGCCTGCGCGGCGAGGACGCGGCCCTCGCGGCGCGCGCGTTCGAGAGGGCCCCGAAGCTGGCGGCCGTCACGCGGCTGTTCGTGACGGGGCCGGCGGACGCGGCGGCGCTGGACAGGCTGCGCGGCTTCGGGCCCGCGTCCCTCGAGCGCAGACGGATAGGGGCCGGGGACGTGACGGGGCTGAGGGGCGAGGAGAGGAAGTTCTACCTGTGCGCCGGGCCGGGCTTGCTGAAGCTGCTGAACGAGTGGCTGGACGGGGAGAGGGTCGTCTCGGAGGACTTTGGGTACTAGCGAACGGCGGGCTTCGGGGATCGGGAGTTCAAAAGCGGATGATGCGAGATGGCAGCCACGGGTTAACAATGCCCAGAACTAATATATCTAATACTTGTTGGCTTGAGCTTCCTCAAAGAACGAAACCATGTCGGAGAGAGGGCCCCCCTTGAGTGTAAGCCAGCAGTTGTCTATAGGAGGCACTGTAGCCACGAGATGTGATGTTTCGCTGTTGAATATCAGGCTCTCTTTCTGCCCCCAATTTGATGCAATGCTGGCGATCATGATGGAAGGCATCGCGTTGGCTGTTAAATCGGTGCTACAGGTACACAAGAGAGGCAGCTTCACGGCGGTCTTGATGGCGGCGGCAGCGGCCGACATCCGGCGGGACCGCACGGGAGTCACTGGGGAGTGCTGATCGGCACCAGCCGGCAACTCTGGTGGCCCTACGAGACACGGCGGAGCATTCCACGGCGGCTGTGAGGGACCCCCCCAGCCTCGCACAGGCGTGCTGCGGCGACACGACGCGAGCCCGCATGCAGCAGCCTCGCACCGGGCATCCCGCAGAGCAGCACACGGCAGATGGACTGCCGCGATGTCGTCGTCGGAGGTGCGCTGTTTGGCGGCGGACGGCAACCAGTTTACTTGCAGGTTCCGCTAGCAGGGGGGTTGGCTGCTCTACGATACACCTACAACCTTACATACGTGTGCAGTACTGTAGAGTGGTGTTCAGGTACAGCGTCCGGGGCTTGTTATGCAGAGGTTGCGTTTCGAGCCGTTTCAGGCTATTTAGCGCCAGTGCCTCATGTACCTGCTAAGTCTTGTCATAGTGGGGCACTAACACAGAGGGAGGCAACTACGTGTAATGTCGCTGCCGCTCTCGTTCGTCGGCTGTACTTACAACCCTGAACCCCAGCACCCCATGCCGTCAAAGGTGGGGCACCAGTTTTGTATGGCAGCGTCCACGGACTCTACTATGAGTTCGCCTTGCAGCTAGGTTTGTGTCATTTACTAAATAACAGACACGACTGCCTACAGTAGAACGCGGAGCGTTCTTGTTTTCTATATAGCGGTAAAGAAAGAGATCGGTTCGAGGGATAGGTTAGAACAACGGCGAGCATTTGCCATCGCAGGCTGGCATCGAGATTAATGGCTTGAGATAAAGCCCGGCCAGAATCATGGCGACGATGGGGTTTAACCCCGAAGACGATAGCCGTGTTACGACGACGACCAATGGTCACGGGACGGGCCGGCACGGCACGACCGCCAGACGGAACAATGCTCGGAACGGCGACTTGGCTCGTTAATACAAGTGGGCCCTGACCAATGGGGACATTGCGGCTAACAATGGATCATAGTGCCATGGATCGTTGATCCATGGATCGCAGCGATCGGATCAGCAAAGCCTTATGATCCATCTATCTACAGAATATAG
This sequence comes from Albophoma yamanashiensis, assembly GCA_001600555.1. Lineage (NCBI taxonomy): Eukaryota > Fungi > Ascomycota > Sordariomycetes > Hypocreales > Ophiocordycipitaceae > Albophoma > Albophoma yamanashiensis. Next base: position 1,277,811 of record BCKH01000007.1, on the reverse strand, counting down.
GCAGCCTTAAATTCCTCCCTATAGCATAGACCTAGCTAGCTTGTAATACAGGTTAATATCTTCTTCTTTATTAATTACTTGGTTACGACCCTTCAGATCCATTACCTACCGTGATACACGCCCTGACCTTTCTACCAATACAAACCTCCGGTTTATCCCTTGGGAATCTAAACCGTTACAAGCCGTCGGGCACTGGCCCAAGACAGGCCTTACGGCGGGCCAGGGGKATAAGGCACCTATGGCAGGGCCGAACACGCTCATGCTAACCTAGCACGGAATCCTCCGAGAGGACGGGGTAAGACGTGGGCCACTATTAACCCGGGCTTCCTGGTGACTAACTTGGGAGGGAGGGACGTGGACGTACTGCGGGTGACGGCAGCGCGGGATAGGCGAGGGATAAAGGAAGGTGGTAACGGAAAGGAGAGTAGAGGATGTGGGAAAAGTAATAGCTAAGTGCGGGGTGCAGCCTTAGTGAGACAATTACTCCTTTGTCTCACTACGAAGTAATACGAGCAACTCGATATTCCACCGACAGTCCGTAATCATCCCACAGAACGATAGTATCTAGAGACACGGTTCTCAAAATACCGGGACACTAGCGTCCTAGCCGCTCCAAAGGCTGCTTTGTATCGATTGAAATCTACTTGCAGTTCCGCGAGGTCGTTTGGTAGATAGTACGAGTAGTAAACGTCACCCCACAGGGCTGTGTATAAGGAGAGACGGCACCGGCAGACAGTTTTGTTTGTCCGGGCTTCGGGAGGCTACGTTAGGAACATAGGAAAGGGCCAGGATATGGGTATTCTCGCCCTGTTCACACTTAGACCCTGAGGGGTTAATACTTGCACCTTCCCATCTAGGTGCCATGTTTTTTGCAATAACTGCATATGTAGAGACGAGCAGTGCTCTAGATGCAGACATACGGGCCGAGGGATACACCGTCTTACCTTATCGCTTGTGTTACTTGAGATGAGCAGCGTTCTGGATGCAGACATACGGACCCAAGAACACACCGTCTTACCCCTTATCGCTTGTGTTCCTTGAG